>LR738711.1:600719939-600739976 GCA_902687465.1 Secale cereale
GGTGTCCCCCCCCCCCCCCGGCTGCCCTTCGGGCGCAAGGTTGTTTCCGAAACGCTGATTTTTTATATAATTTTTCTGGATTTTTCTGGGCAGTTCTCGTAACGTGAAAACCTGAAATACAAAAACAACCGAAAACAGAAACTGGCACTGGGGTGCACTCGATTAGTAAGTTAGTCCAAATATGATCAAAAGTGTATGGAAGTGTATGAATATCATAGCAATATCACCCGAAGGTGGCATGGAGCAAGCAGAAATTATAGATACGTTTTGGACGTATCAACATCCCCAAGCTTAATTCCTGCTCGTCCTCGGGTAGGTAAATGATAACAAGAATAATTTCTGTGGTGACATGCTATTAACCATATAGGACTTTTTCATAGTCATATGACAAAAGCTTACTGAGACAATGATTCTAAAGTAATTAAGTTGCCTCATGAGAAAATCACAAATGACTGAAAGTTTTACAATATGAAACTGAAACATCAAAAAGATTTGCAATGAACATGATGTGCAAATATGATAAAGTGATATCTAGCTTGCCCCCTTTAGTGATGCATTAAATAAATGCAGGGGCACCTTCAAGGTTTAAGTGATGACTAGATACAATGATTTCAGAATAAACGATATCACAATCATGCAAAAGATAATGCTACTTTGGGACAATGCACATTACACTCAGAATGACAATCATGCTCTCAGTAGTTGGTTCTTTGAAAAGTAAAAGAAAGGTTAAGTGCTAGAGCTTTTTATTTTGAAATCATGGAAGCAATTGTGTCAACGGTAGTAGTACTTCATATGTGTCATGCATAAGACATCCTATAAGTTGCAAGCCTCATGCATCGAATACCAATAGTGCTCGCACCTTGTCCTAATTAGCTTGGATCTCCATGGGTTATCATTGCATTACATATGTTTCAACCAAGTGTCACAAAGAGGTACCTCTATGCCACCTGTACAAAGGTCCAAGGAGATAAATCGCATTTGATTTCTCATTTTTGATAGATCTCAACTTGAGGACATCCATACCAGGACAACATAGAAAATAGATGATGGACTCCTCTTAAATGCATAAGCATATTCTCATAAGAGATTGAGGATTAGTGTCCAAGCTAAAACTTCCACCATGATACATGGCTTTGGTTGGCGGCCCAATGTTCTTCTCTAACAATATGCATATTAATTCAACCCACGGCAAATCACCCTTACTTCAGACAAGACGAACATGCATAGCAACTCACATGATATTCAACAAAAGTGTGACAGTTGATGGCGTCCCCAGAAACATGGTTACCGCTCAGCAAGCAACTTATAAGAAATAAGATACATAGTCAACATATTCTTTACCACAATAGTTTTTAGCCTACTTTCCCATGAGCTATGTATTGCAAAGTTAGTTTGCTTATTACAGGTGGAGGTTAGCAAAAAGACTGGGAGCGACCAACTAAGAGAGCAATGACGGTCATAATCATGCAGAGCGACAAAGCAATATTGAATCAGGCATGGAAGTTATATCGCTACTCAGAAATAAAAGATCATCAAGGCTTGACAGACTTTCTTTACAGTCTTAAATATGCGTGAGCATACGCCAAGTCAATCAAAATAAATTCTCGAAGGAAGATATTACTAAACCATACCACATCATAGGCAAACAAACCTTGTTGGTACTCCAATAATAAATTGGGAACCCCCCAGCTATTTGAGATTAACCATAAGAAAACCTGAACTACTAAGCACCATTATGCACGTAGCATCTTTATCATAGACACATTAACCAATGCAACGGAAGCAAACTCTCTTAATAAGGTGAGCATGGTAATTAAAGAGAGTTCAAGCAACCAACTAAACAAAAGCTCTTTGAAAAGATAAGCATGAATACTAAGAGCAGAGCATGATAGTAGCTATTAAAAGACAAAGAACACACACAGCATAGATAGACGTGAAAATTCTATGTAATGTTCTAGGTAAAGGTGGAGCGTGTTTCTCTCCCACATAAAGAAATGCTGACTTCCGACTCGTTATGAAAAACTAAAAAAAAACTAAAAGCAAGACGCTCCAAGCATAGCACATAACACATCAAGTGATAAAAATATAGTGGAACGAAAGACGAACTGATAATGTTGATGGAGAAGGGGATGCACGGGGGCATCCCCAAGCTTAGACGCTTGAGTCTCCTTGAATATTTCTTGGGGGTGCACGGGGGCATCCCCAAGCTTGAGCGCTTGACACTCCTGAATCTTTTTATCATCTTCCCTCGCACACTTGAAAACTCCCTTCATACACAACTCATCATAATCTGATTAGCGAGGTTAGTATCCTTAATAAAATAATTATACCTTGCTGGAAATAAGGATATTCTTGAAGTTCTACTGTTTCTCAAGATTGCCAAAAGGTTTTTGCAAAGAAAAAGCAAGTTCTTGATTTGCAAAGTGAAGGAAAGGCAAAACAGGACAGAATCTGTGAAAAACAGAACAGCAGGTAGTAATTGATCTGTTCGGGATACTTATGCAACTCAAATCAAAAAACTCAGAACAGATGCACGAAAGACAATTATATAGAGAATGCTGTCAAAACAATTCAGACCAAAAAGATGATCTGGTGATTTTATACGAATTTTTCTATCCAAGGACAAAATCTGTTTCCTGGACAGCACCTCACAACTTTTGAACTTTCTAGCAATCAGAGGCTATACTTGGCACAAATATTAAAAGCAAAGATACAATGATGATGCTACAGCAGCAAACAACATCAAGACACAACAAAAGCAAAAAAAATTATTCCTGTGGGCTGCCTCCCAAAAGCGCTTTCTTTTATGCCTTTAAGCAAGGCATAATGCACAGATCAAGTTTTATCAAGAGTAAAAGAATAACTAGCCCGTACAACGGACTCAAAAGGTAACTTGATCTTCTTTCGAGGGAAGTGTTCCATCCCTTTCTTGAGAGGAAACTGAAATTTTATATTACCCTCTTTCATGTCAATGATAGCACCAACGGTGCGCAAAAAGGGACGTCCCAAAATAATTGGACATGAAGGATCACATTCAATATCCATAATAGTAAAATCAACGGGCACATAATTATCATTGACAACAATAAGAACATCGTCGATCCTCCCCAAAGGTTTCTTTATGGAAGAATCAACGAGACGAACACCAAAAGAACAAGAATCATAAGGTTTCAATTTAAGCATATCATATAGTCTTTTGGGCATAATAGAAACACTAGCTACAATATCACATAAAGCATAGCAAGAGAAGTTGTTTATCTTAATTTTAATCATAGGATCCCAACCATCTTCTAGCTTTCTAGGTATGGAGGCTTCTACTCTAAGTTTCTCCTCCCTAGCTTTGATAAGAGCATTAGTGACATGCTCTGTGAAGGCAAGATTAAGCGTGCTAGTGTGGGGATCTTTGGCCATTCCTTGTAGAAAGGTGACAACTTCTGAAATACTACAATTATCAAAATCAATTTTATCATTAGTGGGCAGAATGGTAGTGTCATCCTCTTTGTTTAATTCGCTCTCTGTTATAAGAGTTTCAACATCTTCCCAAGTTTGGGGAAGCTTAGGAGCAATTTTAAACTGAGGCTCATACTCTTTTCCTGGAAGACCATGCCATGGGCATAACCCTCCGTCAAGACTAATATAATCACAAGGTTTATTACTTTTGTAGATCCCGATAGTGGTAATTGGGGTAATGGAACAAGGGGTGTACTCCTCCCATTTAGTGTTTTTGGTAGAACCCATAGTAGCAAGCAAGCAAGATAACTATTTTTGTGATTTTCGATAAAAGGATACTAAAGCAAAAACTGAAAGGTAAACTAACAAGACTAAAAAGCAAAGGTAAAAGATAGCATGCAACTCCCCTATCCTGAAGAGTGGAGTCCCCGGCAATGGCGCCAGAAAATACTCCTTGATGGGCCTCGAACCCCTCGTTGGTTACCCCAAGTGGAAGGTGTAAGATGCAGTATGTAGAAGTGTTTTCCCCTAGCAAAGATGCCAAGGATCGAATCCCCAGAGACTCCTAGGTTCAACAAGTAGGTGTCAACTGCTACGGCGCCAGATTAGTAGCAATCAACGTGGACCTGCACACAGATACAAATAACTTTGCTCCCAACGAGTACAGAGAGGTTGTCAATCCCTCCGGCCTTGTAGTTCACAAAGGATTAAAAGCAATGATAGTAGTGATAGATAATGTTTGCAATAGTAAATAATAACGAAAAGTAAATAGCGGGTGTGATCAATGATGGTAATATGGACCGGAGTCTCATGATGTTCACTAGTGATGTCTCTCTCCCAAAAGACGATAAAATAGCTATGTGAGGTAAACAAAATACAGCTGGGCAATTGACAGGACCACGAACGCAAACCAATGCTGACTACATTTCAAGAAAGGTTGAGGTTCAAAGCATGGGCGGTACGCCAAAGTAAGTAGACCGAAATCCATCAATATCTACTACTAATCATCCACCATGAGATATCTATCCAGAACATCTCGCTGGTATTAAGTTGCGAGTCCCACCCATAGTGTAAACTCAAAGCAACAGACAACTGCATTAAAATAAATTTGCGTAAAGTAAACAATCCTTGCACCCGCGGGCACAAGCACCGTTGTTTTCCCCCTTGTGGCAACTGCACATCCCCTAGACTCATGTTTCTGTCACTCAAGCTAGTCATCGAGGGGCATGAACCCACAATCGAGCATAACGTTCCCTCTTGGAGTCACTACGTATTACTTGGCCAAAGCAATAAATAACAACGGAGAACATGCAAGAATTACTTATGAACAAAAATATAAAAGAGGTAGATCAAATATATTACTCAAGATCATTTGAACATAATCTCATAATCCATCGGATCCCAGCAAACTCAACATAGCAACAGCATAAGGATTACATAGGTGCCTCGATCATGTAGGGCAGCTCACGAGGACTAATTAGTGAAGCACAAGAACGGGAGGAGAACATCACATAGCAACTGGTCATGGACCCATGGTCCAAGGGAGACTACTCACGAGTCATCCGGGAGGCGTCGATGGTGGTGGAGAAGCTCCCGGTGGTGATCCTCCCCTCCGGCAGGGTGCCGGGAAGAGTTCTCCTGGTGCTCCCGATCTTGGAAGCGGCGGCGGCGGCAGAACAGAGATGGGATCGCGAAAAGAGTTCCTGTTCTGAGGGTTTCGGAGACCCTTTAAATATATGCCAAAGTAGGGAATCGGGGGAGCTTCGGGGGGCCCAGGCGCCCCCCCGGCGCGGCCCAGGGGGGGCGCGCCGCCAGGGCGCCTGGAGCCCTGGTGCCCCCCCCCCCGGCTGTCCTTCGGGCGCAAGGTTGTTTCCGAAACGCTGATTTTTTATATATTTTTTTTGGATTTTTCTGGGCAGTTCTCGTAACGTGAAAACCTGAAATACAAAAACAGCCGAAAACAGAAACTGGCACTGGGGTGCACTGGATTAGTAAGTTAGTCGAAATATGATCAAAAGTGTATGGAAGTGTATGAATATCATAGCAATATCACCCTAAAGTGGCATGGAGCAAGCAGAAATTATAGATACGTTTTGGACGTATCACAGCCCTGGCATTTCGTCGATTACCTGCCGGGCGTGCACAGAGCGCGGCGAGAGCGCGCGTTTTGCACGTGCCGCGCCCGAGCCGCCACGTCCCTGGCATGTCTCCCCCGTTCTTATCCAGACCACTGTAGCCTGCCGCGTCGAGCCAAGCCGCTGCCTGCACTCTCCCCCACCGCAGACACAGCTCTGGGGCCCCACAGTGCCGCCGTCAGGTCGGTCGCGGCAGCTAGCGGGCGGCCACAGCAACTCCTGCCGTGGGCAGTGCCGCCCAAGCCTCCCGCACTCGCCACCTGCCCCCTGGAGCAGCATTAGATCATCCACAAGTTCGTCCCCTAGCTCCCGTCGTCGCCACGTCGCCCTGAGCTACAGAATGGCGGTCGTCGGCGATCTTATCCACGGCTGCCGCGAAACCGCCATCGCCTGCCTATTTAAGGGCGCCCCGAGCCTCTCCGCAACCTCAGACAACCAATAGCTACCCCGCGGAGCACCCCCGAAGCAGCAAATCGACCAGGGGATGTCTTCTTCCCCAACTCCGGCGAGTACAGCCGCCGCCGCCCTCCAGTCCAATACGTCACAACCCGAGCCCCTTCCGCCCAGCCAGCACCATCATTCGACTCCCTATGCTCTTGCGGAGCCGCCCTTCATCTCAAACGAGCTCGGGAACCACCATAGGGCGAAACCCCCAAACCCACCGAGGCCGCCGTCCGCCGCGAGGCTCGTCGTCGTCTCTTTCCTCCACCTCCGTCAACCACACGACCACCAGGAGGACCGGACCAACCCCGCGGATCCATCCCTGCATTCGAACACCCTCGAGGAGCCGCCGTTCGCCAGCGATGATCACTGGGGCTCTGTCCCCGTCGGGCGAAGGAGGAAGAAGGCGGGTAGACCAGTCAAATATGACAGGTGGGCCCGCAGGTCCCACCGTCAGCCCCTCACATCCCCGCCCGCCAGTTTAAGTGGAGGCGCATTCCCCGAAGTACGTCTTCTCTTCTCTGAAAACGTCTTCTGAGCCGATTCATTTTTCTTTTTCTGGTTTTTATTAAAACCAGAGTTGACTAAACTTTGACTGGCACTATCTTTTAATCTATAAATCCAAATGACTTGATTCCTTTTCTGTATTTTCCCAAATATTGTCGAGTTTATTTTCATATTTATATGAAAATTTTCCAGACAGCTTTTTTTGGGCGGTTCTAAGTCTATGTATTGATTTACTTTTATTTCTTTTAGGATATTTGAAGAGGGAGAAAACTTCCAAAATTCTTGGAATGCTTTTCTCCACCCCTCTATTTGAAGGCAAGCATCTTGAACCCCGTTATAATATACGTTGTGTGTTGTTTGCTAAAGCATGAGAACTCCATTGATATACTAAAATGGATTAACCTTATTTCATGTGGAAATCATACTCTTGCATATCAACATGTGGTGAATCATCTTTTTCTGTTATGTATGTGATATTGGTGACAGAAGCCACTTCTCATGCCACATATGCCTGGTGATAGTTCGGATAGAGTCCAAAGGAAGGTTGTGTTCCGGTGAACCGACCACTTGACTGACATCTCGTTGTGGCGAGGATGTGCAGTAAGGTAGGATGTAGCATGAGGGGTGTGACCCTGTCAGGGAACTGTAGAGAGCAATGTGACATTTACCATACAGTAAAGCTGAAACCTCCTGAGACGACCGTAGATCGAGTCTTGTTCCAGTAACCCCCATACTTGTTTCGTGCTACCACGTGTCCCTACTACAGGTAGGGTACGGTTCAATAAATTGTCGACCCTTGTTCTATCACACACCGTACAGAGAGGCCACGGTGGAAGATACCAGATGCATCCGGTAGGCAGGCCACCTGGTCCGGGGGCATGGGTGTTTTGGTTGGAGCCGAAGGGGATAGCTTCCCCCAGTTTTCGCGCGCATTATAAATTGTTGTGATCCCATGCTAGTCGAGGTTGTAGCCTCCCCACTAAAAGTTTGGCTTAACTAGTGTCGTGGGTGATTCCAGACACCGGTAAGTTAGGCTGGTGTGTGTAGTCAGGTGTGTCTTCAAATTAAAAGACTGTAGGCGGAATTAGTCCAGAGGGGCTATAGAAAGTCCGTTATTCGTGGGTAAAGAGTACACCCTCTGCAGAGATATAAAACCTATTCGAATAGCCGTGTCCATGGTTAAGGACTACAGTTTGGGATGGGTCATGTGTCGGTCTTAGTGTCGGTCTTTGGAGGAGAAACATTTAAGCCAGAACTTTATTTATGACCTGTGACAGGTGGTGATTGTGAATTGTTATTATTATGGACTAACCATTCGTATTCTTTGGAACGATGAGTATCCTTGGGACGGTTCTACCTCCCGGATATTTACCGTTATTTTCCTTCCATTATAAGCCCTTTATGTGATGTCGCTCAGACATCCGACTGTGGCATTCTTTTTATTTATAAGCCCTTTATGTGATGTCGCTCAGACGTCCGACTGTGGCATTATTTTTATTTATAAGCCCTTTATGTGATGTCGTTCAGACGTCCGACTGTGGCATTCTTTTTATTTATAAGCCCTTTATGTGATGTCGCTCACACGTCCGACTGTGGCATTCTTTTTTTATTTATAAGCCCTTTATGTGATGTCGCTCAGACATCCGACTGTGGCAGTCTTTTTATTTACAAGCCCTTTATGTGATGTCGCTCAGACGTCCGACTGTGGCATTCTTGCCTTTTATCTCTTCTAATCCCTTTGTGTGGTGTCGCTCAGACGCCCGGCTGTGGCATGCTCGTTATTTATGTTGTTACTACTTTCTGATTGCATATGCCTTTTACTCGAATGTCCTGCTTGCGATTATAGTCTGTCATATCATTATTATCCTATTAATCATAATTTATCCTCGAGCATGTGTATGTCTCACCCATATTCATAATGTTTGCGAGTACATTCAAAGTACTCACTGGCTTGTCCCTGGCTATTGTCTGGGCCAGATTCCTTGCATGGGAAGGAACGACGTGATGACACCCCGGAGCCTACACTGTTGGAGTTAGCAGCCTCGCGAAGATAGGTGTTATCCCGGTCAGCCATTCCTATGGGAGATGGAGTCCCATAGTCACCGATGATCCACAAACCGCTTCCGCCATCAATCACTAAAAGCTTGTGTTGTACTCATAGGCCAGAATGGTCTTGTACTACATATTTTGCACTTTGCTTGGAGTTTCTGTAACAAGTTGGTGCCTCATCAGCTAACAGTAATCCTGGGGCTGGTGAGCACAAGGTCCGCTTTTTGGGAAATTAGTATCCCGAAAACCCGGTCCTGACAAACTTGGTATCAGAGCCAGGCTGACCGTTGGCTAATCCTATCTTAACCAGGGCCAAAAGCCCAGGTTAACCACCACACCAGACCATATCCCAACACCAGCCAAGCTTCTCGTGCAAGATACCCACACAGTGGACCGACACCTTTGGTAGTCGGTGCCCAACCTATCAGTCTAGGTTGTCTATCAATCGCTAGTGATCGACGCCTAAACAGTTCCTTCCGCAAGCGTGCGAAGGAAGACTCCGTCCTTTCCTATAAATAGGGCACGCTAGCCCCCAAACCCAACACCACACAGCCTCTACCCCCATACCAAGCTAAAATGCCAGGACCCATTGTCCACAACGAAACCACAACAACCAACCTTCGAGGTTTTGTGACCGTGCTCGCAAACCTCACCCGTCGTTCCTTTGCGATGGAAGAGCCCCCAGAGTATGTTGTGTACCAAGACTCCATGGGCGGTGAAAGCCGTCAATTTTGGGCCAATGTGCACATCTACGGTATAGGTCTGTCACCAGAGCGCCCCTACAGGTTCACCGGAAGGACAACTTCCTTTGAGCCGCAAGCTATCCAACTAGCTGCTCAAGAAGCTATAGTTCAACTCAGGCACCTGTCGCCCAGGGTTAACTGTCGGTCATTCTACTACTACCCCAGTCGTAATGGGTATAGTAGGCCTCCCCGAGTTGCGAGCGGAGATCACGAGACGGATCCTGCATTATTGCATCTGGTACGCTATGTTAGCGTACTCGAGGAATTGTTCGATCAAATCACCCTTGATCTAATCGCAGCTCGTGGAGAACTGCTTCACCGAGCCCCAGCAAGAGGACGAGATGAGTCCGGCACCGACAACCCAGTCGTGTTGTTCAGACAACCAATCGAGTCCCTGAGGCCTGCCTCGGTCATTGACCAGAATGCCTTGGTATCTCCAGAGGTGATGCGTCGCCTGTTTGGCGCATGCTCCAACGGGATTGTGGCCAACAATCCTAGCGAGGGACATCATCACTGCCCCGACCCTGCACCTCCTCAGCCACCGCCAGCAAACCCCAGTGATGAGGCTCCCGGGGAAGCTTCAGCATCCACAAGGCAAGGCCGCCTGGATATAAACGAGGTCGATTAGATCACCCAAGTAGTGCCAAGCCATATCTAGCCCACACCCCGTGGTGTTGTAACCTGTATGCCGATAGGTATATACAGTTTATTTTTGCACCCTCATAACTCTCGTGCACTGTTGTGTCAGCATGCGTATGCCTTTTCTTCTTTTCTCAGGTGTAACTCCCAGAGCACCTCACCGACAACCCCTACAGCGAAGACGTCTTTTTACAAGACGTGAGTACCTGTAGCTTTCACCCCGACCTCGTAAAGCGAGACCGACGATACAGATACCCCCACCATAACCCTATAAACCAACCAGGCTGCTATATATAGGCCACACCGTGAATTTGCCAAGCATCCCTCACCCGGTGCTCTCCTCTCACAGCCTTTTCCTTCACCATGCCGATCCCTAGTATTTACCTGAGAACCCCTGAGGCATCCCCGGGTAGTTTCGTGAAGATATTGTGGGATTTTACCTGCAGTACCATGAGTGCTACCCGTCCACCCCAGTATGAGCTGCTCAAATCGAGGATCACACCATCCACCTCGAAATATTGGGCAGTGGTACGCATCCCACCCACAAACCCAAACCAAGACTCCAGAGAGGTTTCCTTCATAGGGAAATCCATGCCAACTCCACAGATGGCCATAGAGGCTGCCGCTTGTGAAGCGCTTGCTCGCCTTCGATTCACGGTGCCCTATGCCAGCGAGCGAGGATATTACTACTTTCCAAGCCGCGCAGCACCCGGAGAAGCAGCATCTTTTCCTGGTGGGCATATTGAGAGAGACCCGGTACTAGCCAACCTTACGCAGTATGTGATCGCGCAAGAGCGTCTGAACCAGCGGATAATGGGTTATCTCCAGAGCCTCGCCGGTTTAAATCCTCGGATCGCCATCGGCAGACCACTGAGTACAGGGCAGGAGAAGCACATTCATCGACTGGTCAACCCACTCCCACCGATAGAAGAAGAGTGCCCCCCAGCAGAGACCTTTTCCCAGGACCCTGTTCATTTACCGTTTATATTTTAGACGCAACTGCCACGTGACTGTACCCGTATCTTTTTATGAGAACTGTGTGTCGCATCGTGTGTTATATAAATCTTTCATGTGTTGTTGCATCTTGTCCATCTGCTTAACATAGATTTTTCTTTAATCCCGCAGCATCACAACAACAATAATACAACCCCGGCCACTCCACACAGTACACTAAGGCTAGTCCGCCTACACCTGCTTCATCAACCACCTCCTCGCACACCACAGTCTCTTGAGAAGAAACTCGTGGAAATTTATTCGAGCACTAAATGCCTACCACCCGCTAACCACCTTTAGCACCTAACACTCTCACCTAATCCCCGTGATCGCCGCCGCCGCGGAGAGCTAGCACTTGAGCCGCCGCATCACGACGATCGTCGAGGATCATCGCACACAAGAGCACGGATACCCCCAGCAATGCCGCCAACCCCACGCACACGAGGACCATGCACCAGTCAGGCATCACCTCCGCCATTAGAGCCTCGACCCGAGCTCCTGCAAACACAAATGGAGGAGAGGGAAGAAAGGAGAAGAAGAGAGGCCAGGTGTGAGGAGGAAGAAGTAGCACCTCGGCCGTTTTATAGCTCGAGATCGGTGTACGGTGGGCGGAGTCCACCAGCGCCGCTCGTCGCTCGACCGCCGGTATTCGGAGGCGAATCCGCGAGCAGTGCCGACAGCACGCTGGCCCGAGAGGTGAGTGCACGCTGCACCGGCAGCTAGCATGCCGCGCACTACGACAGTACGGCCTAGATGCCCTACGAGCTAGCCATCGCCGGTGGAGAAAGTGCGGGAAAGCGCGCGGGAGAGAGGAGGAGAGAGAACCGAAGGAAGAAGAAGAGGCTGACAATGGGCCCACGCCCCACCCGTCAGCCAGTGAGAGCACTGTGCTCTCGTGTGCAACCAGCGTATTTGTAAATTTAGAAAAATACCATTTCTAAATTTACTATGTCCCAGAGTAGAAATATCTCGTTTTCCACAACAGTACATCTTTCTTTTCCCGTGCCACGCCAGTGTTTAACACTACAGTTTACACCACTGTTTGCTCATGCACTGTAGTAGCTTTTATTTGCATAATTAGAGCAGTAAGAAATTTTGGTAGTATCCTCTTGTGGCAATAGAAGATCGCATAGCAACCCTTAACAAATCTCGAGGACGAGATTTATCTTAAGGGGGGTAGTGTTGTAACACCCCAAAAATTTAGCAATGTTTTATTAAATGAAATTTTGCCAGTAAATTAAAATTTTGCCTTTTTACTGAATGTTTCTGTAGAATTCCAGGACCAGTCTTGTTCTGTTATGTTGGAGTTTTTACCCCTAGTAAAAAATTTCCAGCTTATAATAGATTCTCTTATGCACCCATTAAAACTTTGCTTATATCAGCAGGATTAATTATATATTGGTCTCCCTAATTTTCTTCTCTATATAAATGGTTGCCCTTAGTTTTAAGGCCTCTTTTGAACTACAACCACTTGATAAATTTATTTAAAATTTCAACCAAAAATTGGAGATGTCAAGTAATGCTATTAGATCACTTTTATGCAAGAATATAATTATTTCATTTAATATTTTGAGCTCCACAACATGTTTGCCAATCTGGTCCAGTAGACCAAATGACACTACAACCCTATCAAGTAATCCTGTAATGCTCCCACCAAAATTATGGGATGTTCATAGCAGTATGTTATCCAACTTTATGCAAAAACCCATCTTGGCCCCTTAGAAAATTTGAGTGAACCAACCTCTTTTCCTTTCTGGTTCAGTTTGATGTTTTGCACTGCAACCCTAGTCTATTTTGCTCTAGTGCCTTTGAGCTTCCTCATGCTTATAGTCTCTCTTGCAAAACCCTTAAGTCCAGGAGAGTGGGCCTATTGGGGTAGTTTTGGTTCATGAATCAATGCTCTGCATTTTCTGTCCAAAACTGAAGATTTGCAAAACTTGCACTAACAAGTTTCTGGTTTTGCCCAACTAGCCTTGCCACCATCTCTTTCACCTAAGGAGGCTATGATCTGGAGAGTTTGACCACCAGTGGAGATGCCCCTATGCCCATAGCATTCTGTCGAGCACCTTGTGCGCATGACCAGTGCTGGCATAGTTCTTGATTCACACGGTGAACTTGAACACCTGACCTAGCAGCCATGTCAACTAACCTCCTAGCACCCTCTAGCCTGAGGCTGCTGAGTTGCTTTGGCATCCACGTAGGTTTTGGCCGCCCTGGCATTTCGTCGAGCACCTGCCGTGCGTGCACAGAGCGCGGCGAGAGCGCGCGTTTTGCACGTGCCGCGCCCGAGCCGACGCGTCCCTGGTATGTCACGCCCGTTCTTATCCAGACCACTGCAGCCTGCCGCGTCGAGCCAAGCCACTGCCCGCACTCTCCCCCACCGCAGAGACAGCTCTGGGGCCCCACAGTGGCGTCTTCAGGTCGGCCGCGGCAGCTAGCGGGCGGCCACAGCAACTCCTGGCATGGGTAGCGCTGCCCAAGCCTCCAGCACTCGCCACCTGCACCCTGGAGCAGCATCAGATCATCCACAAGTTCGTCCCCTAGCTCCCATCGTCGCCACGTCGCCCTGAGCTACATAATGGCGGTCGCCGGCGATCTTATCCATGGCCGCCGCGAAACCGCCATCGCCTGCCTATTTATGGGCACCCGGAGCCTCTCCGCAACCTCAGACAGCCAATAGCTACCCCGCGGAGCACCCCCGAAGCAGCAAATCGACCAGTGGATGTCTTCTTCCCCAACTCCGGCGAGTACAGCCGCCGCCGCCCTCCAGTCCAATACGTCACAACCCGAGCCCCTTCCGCCCAGCCAGCACCATCATTCGACTACCTATGCTCTTGCGGAGCCGCCATTCATCTCAAACGAGCTCGGGAACCACCATAGGGCGAAACCCCCAAACCCACTGAGGCCGCCGTCCGCCGCGAGGCTCGTCGTCGTCTCTTTCCTCCACCTCCGTCGACCACACGACCACCAGGAGGACTGCACCAACCCTAAGGATCCATCCCTGCATTCGAATGCCCTCGAGGAGCCGCCGTTCGCCGGCGACGATCACCGGGGCTCCGTCCCCGTCGGGCGAAGGAGGAAGAAGGCGGGTAGACCAGTCAAATATGACAGGTGGGCCCGCAGGTACCACCGTCAGCCCCTCACGTCCCCGCCCGCCAGTTTAAGTGGAGGCGCATTCCCCGAAGTACGTCTTCTCTTCTCTGAAAACGTCTTCTGAGCCGATTCGTTTTTCTTTTTCTGGTTTTTATTAAAACCAGAGTTGACTGAACTTTGACTGGCAATATCTTTTAATCTATAAATCCAAATGACTTGATTCCTTTTCTGTTGTTTCCCAAATATTGTCTAGTTTATTTTCATATTTATATGAAAATTTTCCAAACAGCTTTTTTTGGGCTGTTCTAAGTCTATGTATTGATTTACTTTTATTTCTTTTAGGATATTTGAAGAGGGAGAAAACTTCCGAAATTCTTGGAATGCTTTTCTCCTCCCCTCTATTTGAAGGCAAGCATCTTGAACCCCATTATAATATCCGTTGTGTGTTGTTTGCTAAAGCGTGAGAACTCCATTGATATACTCAAATGGATTAACGTTATTTCATGTGGAAATCATACTCTTGCATATCAACATGTGGTGAATCATCTTTTTCTGTTATGTATGTGATATTGGTGACAGCAGCCACTTCTCATGCCACATATGCCTGGTGATAGTTCGAATAGAGTCCAAAGGAAGGTTGTGTTCTGGTGAACCGACCACGTGACTGACATCTCGTTGTGGCGAGGATGTGCGGTAAGGCAGGATGTAGCATGAGGGGTGTGACCCTTTCAGGGAACTGTAGAGAGTAGTGTGACATTTACCATACAGTAAAGCTGAAACCTCCTGAGACGACCGTAGATCGAGTCTTGTTCCAGTAACCCTCATACTTGTTTCGTGCTACCACGCGTCCCTACTACAGGTAGGGTACGGTTCAATAAATTGTCGACCCTTGTTCTATCACACACCATACAGAGAGGCCACGGTGGAAGATACCGGCTGCATCCGGTAGGCAGGCCACCTGGTCCGGGGGCATGGGTGTTTCGGTTGGAGCCGAAGGGGATAGCTTCCCCTAGTTTTCGCGCGCATTATAAATTGTTGTGATCCCATGCTAGTCGAGGTTGTAGCCTCCCCACTTAAAGTTTGGCTTAACTAGTGTCGTGGGTGATTGCAGACACCGGTAAGTTAGGCTGGTGTGTGCAGTCAGGTGCATCTTCAAATTAAAAGACCGTAGGGGGAATTAGTCCAGAGGGGCTATAGAAAATCCGTTATTTGTGGGTAAAGAGTACACCCTCTGCAGAGATATAAAACCTATTCGAATAGCCGTGTCCATGGTTAAGGACTACAGTCTGGGATGGGTCGAGTGTCGGTCTTAGTGTCGCTCTTCGGAGGAGAAACATTTAAGCCAGAACTTTATTTATGACCTGTGACAGGTGGTGATTGTGAATTGTTATTATTATGGACTAACCATTCGTATTCTTTGGAACGATGAGTATCCTTGGGACGGTTCTACCTCCCGGATATTAACCGTTATTTTCCTTCCATTATAAGCCCTTTATGTGATGTCGCTCAGACATCCGACTGTGGCATTCTTTTTATTTATAAGCCCTTTATGTGATGTCGCTAAGACGTCCGACTGTGGCATTATTTTTATTTATAAGCCCTTTATGTGATGTCGCTCAGACGTCCGACTGTGGCATTCTTTTTATTTATAAGCCCTTTATGTGATGTCGCTCACACGTCCGACTGTGGCATTCTTTTTTTATTTATAAGCCCTTTATGTGATGTCGCTCAGACGTCTGACTATGGCATTCTTTTTATTTATAAGCCCTTTATGTGATGTCGCTTAGACGTCTGACTGTGGCATTCTTTTTTTATTTATAAGCCCTTTATGTGATGTCGCTCAGACGTCCGACTGTGGCAGTCTTTTTATTTACAAGCCCGTTATGTGATGTCGCTCAGACGTCCGACTGTGGCATTCTTTCCTTTTATCTCTCCTAAGCCCTTTCTGTGGTGTCACTCAGACGCCCGGCTCTGGCATGCTCGTTATTTATGTTGTTACTACTTTTTGATTGCATATGCCTTTTACTCGAATGTCCTGCTTGCGATTATAGTCTGTCATATCATTATTATCCTATTAATCATAATTTATCCTCGAGCATGTGTATGTCTCACCCATATTCATAATGTTTGCGAGTACATTCAAAGTACTGACTGGCTTGTCCCTGGCTATTGTCTTAGCCAGATTCCTTGCATTGGAAGGAACGACGTGATGACACCCCGGAGCCTACACTGTTGGAGTTAGCAGCCTCGCAAAGATAGGTGTTATCCTGGTCAGCCGTTCCTGTGGGAGATGGAGTCCCATAGTCACTGATGATCCAGAAACCGCTTCCGCCATCAATCACTAAAAGCTTGTGTTGTACTCATAGGCCAGAATGGTCTTGTACTACATATTTTGCACTTTGCTTGGAGTTTTTGTAACAAGTTGGTGCCTCATCAGCTAACAGTAATCCTGGGGCTGGTGAGCACAAGGTCCGCTTTTTAGGAAATTAGTATCCCGAAAACCCGGTCCTGACAGGGGGGTAGGTGTGCCCCCACCCTCATGGGCCCCTCGTAGCTCCACCGACGTACTTCTTTCGCATATATATACTCTTATACCCTAGAAACATCAGGGATAGCCACGAAGCCGCTTTTCCACCGTCGCAACCTTCTGTACCCGTGAGATCCCATCTTGGGGCCTTTTCGGCGCTCCGTCGGAGGGGGAATCAATCACCGAGGGCTTCTACATCAACACCATAGCCTCTCCGATGATGTGTGTGTAGTTTACCACAGACTTTCGGGCCCATGGTTATTAGCTAGATGGCTTCTTCCCTCTCTTTGATTCTCAATACAAAGTTCTCCTCAATGTTCTTGGAGATCTATTCGATGTACTATTCTTTTGCGGTGTGTTTGCCGAGATCCGATGAATTGTGGATTTATGATCAAGTTTATCTATGAATAATATTTGTTTCTTCTCTGAATTCTTATATGCATGATTTGATATCTTTGCAAGTCTCTTCGAATTATCGGTTTAGTTTGGCCTACTAGATTGATCTTTCTTGCAATGGGAGAAGTGCTTAGCTTTGGGTTCAATCTTTCGGTGTTCTTTCCCAGTGACAGCAGGGGCAGCAAGGCATGTATTGTATTGTTGCCATCGAAGATAAAAAAATGGGGTTTATATCATATTTCTTGAGTTTATCCCTCTACATAATGTCATCTTGCTTAATGTGTTACTCTGTTCTTATGAACTTAATACTCTAGATGCATGCTGGATAGCGGTCGATGTGTAGAGTAATAGTAGTAGATGCAGAATCGTTTTAGTCTACTTGACACGGACGTGATGCCTATATTGATGATCATTACCTAGATATTCTCATAACTATGCGCTTTTCTATCAATTGCTCGGTAGTAATTTGTTCACCCACTATAATTTATGCTATCTTGAGAGAAGCCACTAGTGAAACCTAGGGTCCTCGGGTCTATTTTCTATCATATAAGTTTCCGATCTACAAGTCTAGTTTCCTATTTACTTTATTTTTCAATCTTTACTTTCCAATCTATATAAGAAAAATACCAAAAATATTTATCTTATTATCTTTATCAGAACTCACTTTTTCGAGTGGCCATGAAGGGATTGACAACCCCTTTATCGCGTTGGTTGCAAGGTTCTTGATTGTTTGTGCAGGTACTAGGTGACTTGCGTGTTATCTCCTACTGGATTGATACCTTGGTTCTCAAAAACTGAGGGAAATACTTACACTACTTTGCTGCATCACCCTTTACTCTTCAATGGAAAACCAACGCATGCTCAAGAGGTAGCACATATTCGAGCAAGGACACTCATGTGTGATGCTGCCATCTATGGGCCCACGAGGCCATCGTCGATGCATGCATGCATCACTTTGACCTACATCGGGAGAGGTTATTAATTAATTTCACCATCAATGAGGATTCTTTTGGGTTGTACATATATTACGGCAGGAACATATAGTATGCGGTGAAGAGGGGGTAAGGGGACCATCATATGTAGTACGCTTGATATGAACCTCACTCTGTGTGGATGCATGGTTTACGGTTTTTGAGGCATGTAGCACATGAAAGTTGTGTATTTTGGGTATTCAACATATATATGTTTGGACCACAGGCAAAGCGGTGGTGGTTGTCCTCTCGCACCAACTTAAGCGGTTATCAGCGATATTGATGCTTTCCATTTGTGGGCCCGCTTGGTCCATCACTACTTTTTGACTGACAACAAGAGAGGTTAATTTGACTTAGGAGGGGATTATTTTTTTTCTCTGGGATGACATGCATGATACAGTTTGAGCACACACACATGCATGTGTACGCATGAATCCCTCCCATCGAGTAGAAGTGGCTAGTACAACGACACATTGCGAACCGATCTCGCTCTGTGTGGGGAGCTAGTGTACGGTTTTTGACACACGCGCCACATCAATGTTGTGTATTCAAACATGCATGCACGCATCACCTCCATACATATGCATGTGTGGTTGCCTTCAAACGATACACTCCCTCGTGTGGTTATCGGCGACAAGCCTATATATTTGTGGGCCCGCGTGGACATCCATGATCACCTTGACCAACAACAAAATATGTTACCATGGCGGATTTTTCATTTGGTTTGTGTTATCGTAATATAGGTCATGGTGAGATTCAGACCTAATTAAGTTTGAGCGCATATACTATACATGCATGCATGCATGAATCCCTGCATCGTCAACCTAACCCTCACTCGGTGTGGGGATTTCTAGTTCAAAATCACGGTGCCACATCAAAGTTGTTCCATTGTTACTCAAAAACACACCTCTCCATACATATGTTAGGGCCACACGCATGTAGTGGTTGTCTTCGGGGACTAGCTACTTGTGTGATTATTGGCGAGCTAGCCCATCTTCGGGGTCGCATGGACGGCCATCACTTTGACCAACAACAAGATAGAGGTTGTACGACCAAGGTGGATTATTCCTGGTCCGTTTTACGATCCATCTTGGTGAGATATATGCCTCTCTGGCCCGCCGAATGAAAGTGTGTGTGGGGGTGCTACTTCCTACTTTGCTAGATGAACCTCGGTTGGGGGCATGCATTCATAGCTTAGGATTCCCTTCGTGGTGACACGAGGGGGTGGGGGCTGCTAGCTACTTCTCACTTTGCTAGGTGAACCTCAATTGGGGGGATGGGGCATGCATTCATAGCTTAGGATTCCCTTCGTGCTGACACGAGAGAGGAGGGGGGCTGCTAGCTACTGTGCACTTTGCTAGGTGAACCTTGGTTGGGGGGAGGGGGCATGCAATCATAGCTTAGGATTCCCTTCATGCCAACACGGGGGGGTGGGGGCAAGCAATACCATGTGCTTTGCGAGAGAGGTGCCACATCAAAGTTGCATTTCGTATTTGAAAATCAAACCACCCTTTTGATACATAAATTTGGTCCACATGCAAGTGTGTACATGTTCTGACCCTCTCCCGTGTCATTTTTCGCCAAATTTATGAACATTAGACAAGTCGGATGACGCAACAGACATGGTTCACTCAAACTAACCGTGTGCCATGCCGGTGCACGTGTCACGCACACATCCGCACTATACATTGGGCTCCACGAGGCTCCCCCTCTCAAAAATATCTGCCCGCCACGAGGGTTTTTCTGTTTCATAACACACAGTTGTTATTTCCGAACCGTGTGTGATATTTCTTGTTCCCAATCGCGCATGTATCTCTTAAAAATATCATCCCGCCTTGAGGGTTTTTCTATTTCATAACACATAGTTGTTATCTCTGGACCGTGTGCGATGTTTCTTATTCCCAATCCCGCCAGGATCCCTAGAAAATATCTGCCCGCCTCAAGAGTTTTCTTGTTTCATAACACACGGTTGTTATCTCCGGACCATGTGCGATGCACTATCATCAAAATTTTCAATAGCCCAACATTTCACTCCCGTGTTTGACTCCCGCGTAGTAAATTTTCAGTACCTGCATCATTTCCTCAAACTC
>LR738711.1:600740121-600780611 GCA_902687465.1 Secale cereale
CACACACACACACACACACACACACAAACCTCCTCGGGCATGCGCGCGCACACACACACACCCTCCCTCGCTCGAAACCCTAGCAAGGTCCCCACCGCAACTGTCGCCACCATTGCAAGGCCTCCATTGTCAACATCTACCGGTTTGTCCATGCAGCTTACCCACCAATCTCCATACCTAGGCCGCCCTGAGTTTCTTAGATGATGCCTGCCAAACGCCCCCTTTCCCACTGATTCCCATCTCCATCCCCATCCCCCACTCCAGAGCGTCGTAGCCTAAGCCCGGCTATGCTTCCCGTGGAGCTCGAGGAGCGACTGGTCCCAAAGAGGTGTATAGCGGTCTCCTCGCCCAACGTCGCCGAGGACGCTGACGACCATTACTGGCGGCAGGCACTCAAGCAGTGGGCTAGAGTATGTGGGCATGTCTCGACCACCGGCTATGACATCGAGGTCATCGACAACGATGGCCTGAGGCGGGCTGTGTCACAGGTTAAATGGCCCACCCCCCAACCCCTCGGGTTCAACTACCGGTGATTTCATCCCTGGCCCCGCCGCTAATCTCCTCCGGCCCGTTGTCAACAATTTGCCATTCTACTTCGCCATCGAGCCCCTTTTGTCATTTCTGAAGGACACGTTCTACAACGCTGGCTTGGGATCCACAGCTTCCAAGTCAGACCTCATCGATGGCGACCACGAGGAGGGCATCCTCTCTGGCTCTTCCAAGGGGAAAGAGCCCATCTGCTCTTCCAAGGGGAAAGCGCCCGTCTGTGATATCAGGGAGGGCACCCTGCAACTGTGCCCTTCCAAGGGGAAGGAGCCCATATGCGACAATATGGAGTGCATCCAGGGTCCGTGCTCTTCCCACGAGAATGAGACGATCTGTGACAAGTGAGGAAACCCATGATCTATTTTGTCGTGCCTCTGCATAGGGGGAAACCCATGATTTATTTTGCCAAGTCCCTTTTGTAGTGTAGTGAGAATATGTCCATTTTTAATTGCTATATCTGGTTGTTTGCAGTATGCCTTGTTTATTTCAGTTGTTCACAATGTGATGCTCTATATGTGCAATTATTTATTGTGTAGTACATTTCATCAATCCAGTTTTAAACATACCGATAGTAATGCATATATTTGCTTGCTGTTAAGCCTGTTATACCTAGCATATGCATCTTTTAAAGTTTTTTGATTGTTTGGTTGTTTGTAGTTAGCATATGTTCAGCTTCAAATGCTATCTTTGGTTGTTCGTTGTATGCCTTGTTTATTCCAGTTATTCACAACGTGATGTTCTATATGTGCAAGTATGAATTGCGTAGTACAATTTCATCAGTACCAGTTTCAGCAATACCACTATGAATGACTACATTTGGTTGCTGCATCTTGTAGTTAACACGCCTTTCCATTTTCATTTAACCATAACCAATGTACTTAGATCGGCACAATACCAGTTTGAATGACTATGTTAGCTTGTTGTTAAATGTTAGGCCTGTTGCAGTTAGCACACCTTTCCACTTGTTTTGCTTTACTAGTGTGCTTAAACCTGCACATTGAAGCTATCTTTTGGAGATTATTTGTCTGCCATGTATAATTTTGGTTGATGTTTAGCCTGTTGTGCTTAACATGCTTCTTGATGTACCTACATAGGATAATTTTGGGAACGACTGATGTTTTCCATCGAGGTTAGTTTCATCCCATGGCTTATATCTGCTCACTGTTCAGGATATCGGTAGCTGGTACCATATAGGCAAGTGCCTGATAAGGGACTAATCGATGAATCGGACTTTTAACTAAATATATTTGTAACCCTTTTTCGTTAGGTTAACTAGCGCCATATGTAATATATCTGAGGCTACATAGCAACATGCACTGTACTTAATGTCTAAATATGCAATCCTAGGCTACATAGCAACAAGGAAGAGTGTTACATTATTGTTCTAATGATGTCTAGATATACGTAGAAGAGGAGAGTGATAACCCACAAGTATAGAGGAGCAGTGATAACCCACAGTTTTCGAGGGTAGAGTATTCAACCCAAATTTGTTGATTCGAAACAAGGGGAGCCAAAGAATATTCTCAAGTATTAGCAGTTGAGTTGTCAATTCAACCACACCTGAAAGACTTAATATCTGCAGCAAAGTATTTAGTAGCAAAGTAGTACGAAAGTAACGGTAACGGTGGCAAAAGTAACAGTAGTAGTTTTGTAGTAATTGTAACAGTGGCAACGGAAAAGTAACTAAGCAAAGATCAACATGTGAAAAGCTCGTAGGCATTGGATCAGTGATGGATAATTATGTCGGATGCAATTCCTCATGTAATAGTTATAACATAGGGTGACACGGAACTAGCTCCAGTTCATCAATGTAATGTAGGCATGTATTCCGAATATAGTCATATGTGCTTATGGGAAAGAACTTGCATGACATCTTTTGTCCTACCCTCCCGTGGCAGCGGGGTCCTATTGGAAACTAAGGGATATTAAGGCCTCCTTTTAATAGAGTACCAGACAAAAGCACTAACACTTAGTGAATACATGAACTCCTCAAACCACGGTCATCACCGAGAGGGGTCCCGATTATTGTCACTTCGGGGTTGCTGGATCGTAACACATAGTAAGTGACTATTGAATTGCAAGATAGGATCAAGAACTCACATGTATTCAAGAAAACATAATAGGTTCAGATCTGAAATCATGGCACTCGGGCCCTACTGACAAGCATTAAGCATGGAAAAGTCATAGCAACATCAATCTTAGAACATAATGGATACTAGGGATCAAACCCTAACAAAACTAACTCGATTACATGGTAAATCTCATCCAACCCATCATCGTCCAGCAAGCCTACAATGGGATTACTCACACACGGCTGTGAGCATCATGGAATTGGTGATGGAGGAAGGTTGACGATGACGATGGCGATGATCTCCACTCTCCGGAGCCCCGAACGGACTCGGGATCAGCCCTCCCGAAAGAGATTAGGGCTTGGCGGCGGCTCCGTATCATAAAACGCGATGAATCCTTCTCTCTAAAAAATTTCTCCCCGAAAGTGAATATATGAAGTTGGAGTCGGGGTCGGTGGAGCCTCAGGGGGGCCACGAGACAGGGGGGCGCGCGCCCACCCTCGTGGACAGGGTGTGGGCCCCCCTGGTATTCGTTCTGTTGCCAGTATTTTTTTATATTCCAAAAATATTCTACGTTGATTTTCAGGTCATTCTGAGAACTTTTATTTCTGCAAAAAATTAACACCATGGCAATTCTGCTGAAAACAACGTCAGTCCGGGTTAGCTCCATCAAAATCATGCAAGTTAGAGTCCAAAACAAGGGCAAAAGTGTTTGGAAAGTAGATACGTTGGAGACGTATCAACTCCCCAAGATTAAACCTTTGCTTTGTTGGGGAACGTAGTATTTCAAAAAAAATCCTACGCACACGCAAGATCATGGTGATGCCTAGGAACGAGAGGGGAGAGTGTCGTCCACGTAGCCTCGTAGACCATAAGCGGAAGCGTTATGACAACGCGGTTGATGTAGTTGTACGTCTTCACGATCGACCGATCCTAGTACCAAACGTACGGCACCTCCGCGATCTGCACACGTTCAGCTCGGTGATGTCCCACGAACTCATGATCCAGCAGAGCTTCGAGGGAGAGTTTCGTCAGCACGATGCCGTGATGACGGTGATGATGACGTTACCGACGCAGGGCTTCGCCTAAGCACCACTACAATATGACCGAGGTGGATTATGCTGGAGGGGGGCATCGCACACGGCTAAGAACAATGTCAACTTGTGTGTTCTAGAGTGCCCCCTCCCCACATATATAAAGGAGGGAGGGGAGGCCGGCCGGCCTCTCTAGGCGCGCCAAAAGGGGGGAGGAATCCTCCTCCTAGTAGGAGTAGGATTCCTCCTTTCCTAGTCCTACTAGGAGGGGAAAGGAAGGAGAGGAGGAGGAGAAGGAAAGAGGGGGCGCAGCCCCTCCCCTAGTCCAATTCGGACTAGGCCCATGGGGGCGCACGGCCAGCCCTCATGGCTTCTCCTCTTTTTCCCTTAAAGCCCACTAAGGCTAATATGTACTCCGTATTCCCATAACTCCCTCGGTACTTCGAATAATACCCACATCACTCAGAACCTTTCTGATGTCCAAATATAGCCTTCCAATATGTCGATCTTTACGGATCAATCATTTTGACACTCCTTGTCATGTCCCGATCTCATCCGGGACTCCGAACTACCTTTGGTACATCAAAACACATAAACTCATAATACCGATCTTCACCGACCGTTAAGCGTGCGGACCCTACGGGTTCGAGAACTATTTAAACATGACCGAGACTCATCTCCGGTCAATAAACAATAGCGGAACCTAGATGCTCATATTGGTTCCTACACATTCTACGAAGATCTTTATCTGTCAAACCGCATAACAACACACGTTTTTCCTTTTGTCATCGCTATGTTACTTGCCCGAGATTCGATCCTCGGTTTCTCGATACTTAGTTCAATCTTGTTACCAGCAAGTCTCTTTACTCGTTCTGTAATGCATAATCTCGTGACTAACTCATTAGTCATTTGCTTGCAAGGCTTATAGTGATGTGCATTACCGAGAGGGCCCAGAGATACCTCTCTGACTCTCGGAGTGACAAATCCTATTCTTGATCTATGCCAACACCACAAACACCTTCGGAGACACCTGTAGAGCATCTTTATAATCACCCAATTACGTTGTAACGTTTGATAGCACACAAAGAGTTCCTCCAGTATTCGGGAGTTGCATAATCTCATAGTCATAGGAACATGTATAAGTCATGAAGAAAGCAATAGCAGTAAAACTAAACGATCAAGTATTAAGGTAACGGAATGGGTCAAGTCAATCACATCATTCACCAATGATGTGATCCCGTTAATCAAATGAGAACTCATGTCTGTGGCCAGGAAACATAACCATCTTTGATTCAACGAGCTAGTCAAGTAGAGGGATACTAGTGACACTTTGTTTGTCTATATATTCACACATGTATTATGTTTCCGGTTAATACAAATCTAGCATGAATAATAAACATTTATCATGATATAAGGAAATATAAATAACAACTTTATTATTGCCTCTAGGTCATATTTCCTTCATGTTTGTCCTCAAGAAATTCAATTGACAAACTAAAAGTGATAAAGAAAAACTTTTACAAACTCTGTTTGCTCTTGTTGTTGCAAATATGTAAAGCCAACATTCAAGTTTTCAGCAAAGATTATGAACTAACCACATTCACAATAACTTTTAGGTCTCATGTTTACTCATATCAATGGCATAATCAACTAGTGAGCAACAATAATAAACCTCGGATGACAACACTTTCACAAAACAATCATAACATGATATACCAAGATGGTATCTCGCTAGCTCTTTCTGAGACCGCAAAACATAAATGTAGAGCGGCTCTGAAGATCAAGGACTGACTGGACATTGTAATTCATGGTAAAAGAGATCCGGTCATAGTCATACTCAATGTAAATAAATAGTAATGTATGCAGATGACAACTGTCACACCCTGCATTTTGTAACATGTCATTTGCATCAATAAAGCATGAAAATTTGGTCCAGCAAAATTTTTTGGGATCATTTGGCTTTTATTTGGAATTAAGTTTTTCTCCCTGTGTTTTTCAAGTGCTCATTCAAGTCAACTACTCCCTCTTGTAGAATTCATCTCCTCACCCAAAACTTCTGCCCAATGATCATACCAAGTGTTTATAGCAGTATAGTATTTTCTTATAAAATTAATTTGGCCAAAATGTATTTTCAAAAATTAGTATTCCAAAATCCCCTGCATTGAGGTTTGCACTGCAAGTGCTTGATTTAGGGTGAGAAAATTATTTCAAAAGGTTTATTTGAAACCTAATAGTTATAGGACTCCCAGAAACCACAAAAGTATAATTTTAAAAGTTATTTTCCTATTTTATTTAAAAGCTTTTTCTTAAGGCCAGAAATGGTTTTTAATAGGGAAAAATTATTTAATTATTTCAAAAATATTTGCCAAAATTCAGGGAGACTCATAGGACATATATTGTCCATATATAAGAGTTTCAACACTTGGTCATGTTCAAAATATTGGACAAATCCCTCAGAAACCCTTTCTGGATATTTCAAGCTTTTGAAATATTTACAAAGGAAATATTCTCTAAAAATTCCAGGGAAATTCTATCATGTCATATATGACGTATTTGATGATCATGCCAAGCCCCATGCCTTGGGAAGCAAGAAAACATCATCAAAACCCCTCAAAACCATTATGCCCATATCTGAAGTTTGAGCAACTTTACATTGCCAAACTTGTCCAAATGCTCTCAAACTTGGTGCACATGCTGGAATGGTCTAACAAGGCATCTACACCAAATTGAACAAGCTTTGGAGAAGGGTAACTTGATCAGAGTACCCCAAAACCATTTCTGTTCAAATTCAAATTTGAACAACTTTACATTACCAACTTTTTACTTGGGGCTTCAAACTTTGTGGGATGATCATAACCCCAAATGATGACACTACACCAAGTGGTGCATCAAGGGGAGATGATTAGCTTGACTTAAACATGGTGAAACCATTTCTGTTGATTTTTAGGGTTCACCAAAGTTACATTGGCAAGTTTCTTCAAACAAGCCCAAACTTGGTGAAACACCCTATTTCCATATGACTTTCAATCATGTTAATTGCCATGTCAATTCAAAGTCATTTGACTACTCTAAACATCATCAAACACCTTCTGCCATTTTACCAAAACCACTGTTTTGGCCCCTTTTACTATTTACCTTGGACTCAACTTTCTACCAAAGCATCACCTAGTCACCCTCTACCTCCAGTAACTCTCCCATGACTAGAGCTCAATAATTGAAGGGTGAAAACCTCATTTTACCTTGCTGGACAACCCTGTTCTTACCTCCTCTCAGCTTCCCTCCTCTTCCATTGGATAGCTAAGGCATCCAAGGCCTCAGCCTATTTATTTACTCCATGCTTGACCCCCCAGACACGGTGGACACGCCCAGCTAGCCAACAGTGTGCCCTGGCATGCAAAAGGCACGCTCCAGAGCACGCTACAGTGCGCGCCCGCACTGTAGCCTCGCCCAATCAGCCGTCCCCGACCACCTCGTGCTCCCCCCTCGCGCCGTTCGATGCACCTCGGCGTCCGCAACGCCCCCCGGCGTTGTCCCCCTCCTCCTTCTCCCTCCAGTGGACGCCCTCGCACGCGCGCCGGCCGCCCGTGAGCTCCAGTCCTCGTCCTCACATGCGCGCAGCTCCGGAAGCTTCCCCTGCTCCCTCTCTTCCTCTCCCCTGCCCTGGACCTCGTCCAGCAACCCCGCAGACACCTCCCCAGCGCCTCCCGTGCCCTGTGGCAACGAGCAGAGGCTCGCCGGCGCACAGGTCCACGGCACCTCGCCGTTCGCCTATAAAAGACCTCCTGAGCCTCTCCTCTCCTCACCAGTCGCTCTCTCCCTCACTCAATCTTCCCCCTGAGCCACTCGCCCCACTCCAGACAGGCCCGAGCTCTA
The DNA here is from genome assembly GCA_902687465.1 of Secale cereale. Classification (NCBI taxonomy): domain Eukaryota; kingdom Viridiplantae; phylum Streptophyta; class Magnoliopsida; order Poales; family Poaceae; genus Secale; species Secale cereale. The sequence goes on from LR738711.1 coordinate 600,747,644, forward strand.
GATCGAGCTCGAGCTCCGCCGCGGAGGCTCACCGTCGTCCGCTCGGTACAGGCCGCCCCAGCCACTCCTCTCACTCGATCTGGCACCACGACACATCACTGACTCGTTTCCCCCGCTCTCCATCTCTGCAGCTGCCGGAATCGACCGGAGCAACATCCACCCGAAGCCCCTCCGCCGCGTGACCTCGCCGTCGGCGACCCAAGCCACTCCGGCGACCCGCACCACCTCCACCAGATCGGCGACACTCCGCTGAATCCATCCCTGCCCTTAGCTCGCCCCGCCGTGCCCCGAAACGTCGCCGGTGAGCTCGCCGGCTCTCTACCGGAGGGTTAGGGATGACAGGCGGGCCCCGCCTGTCAGCCTCCCCTCGCCCTCGCCCCTCTCTCCTCTCACTGATGCCAGGCCCCGCCCGTCAGGTTTAAAAACCAGGCGCGCGCGCTGGCGCCCGTGCGGTGGGCTGTTTTCGCCCTGGGCCTGCTGCACTGTGGCCGTTCTGGCCCAGTTGCACAGGACCCTTTTTCTTTTTTCTTTTCTGTAGATTTTCAAATAATTCCACAGAATTAAATATATATCCAAATGAATTAATTCCAGTTCCTAAAAACTTGTAAAAATCCAACCTATTTAATGATGTCACTTTCACCCATATCCATGAACCTTTTCTGTTATGTTCAAATTTAAATTCATATTTGAACACTAAAACCTCTGTTCAAATATTCATGTACCCCATTCTGCCACTCCAAAACTCAAACTAAGAATTTTTGCCATCTTAGTTTTCCCTGTAGTATTTAATAAAAATAAGTTGACATTTTTCTGAGCACTTTGGTTTTTCTGTTTTTATTGTGGTCTTATTTCCCGTTGTTTATTGCGACGATTAGATACCATGTTTGACGAGGTTGCTGAAGAAGATGGAGGGGAAGTATTTGAAGACCTTGAAGACCAAGCCAATCCAGGCAAGTAGCCCTTTGACCATGAAACCCTTGTGTTCCTCGAAACCCATTTATTTCCGAATGCATGATTGATGGCTTCTCGCCCCTCGTTGGTTACCCCAAGTGGAAGGTTGAGATGTAGCGTAGCGGCAAATTTCCCTTGGCAAAGATACCAAGGATTGAATCCCGTGAGACTCCGAGGGTCGACAAGTAGGTGTCAACGGCGCCAGAAACTTAGCGGTTGATGGGACCTGCACACAGATACAGATAACTTTGCTCCCAACGAGTACAGAGAGGTTGTCAATCCCTCCGGCCTTGTTGTTTACAAAGGATCAAACACAAGAGATAATAATGATAGCTATGACTGAAACTAGGAAATAAAAACAGGAAGTAAATAGAAGGTTTGATCATCGGTGGTAATATGGACCGGGGTCCCATGATGTTCACTAGTGATGTCTCTCTCCCAAAAGACGATAAAATAGCAAAGCGAGGTAAACAAATTACAGCTAGGCAATTGACAGGATTATGTGCGCAAACCAATGCTAACTATGCTGCAAAGAAAGGTAGAGGTTCAAAAGCATGGGCGGTACGCCAAGGCAAGTAGACCAAAATCCATCTGCATCTACTACTAATCATCCACCTTGAGATATCTATCCAGAATATCTCGCTGGTATTAAGTTGCGAATCCCACCCAAAGTGTAAACTCAAAGCAACAGACAACTGCATTAAAAGAACTTTGCGTAAAGTAAACAATCCTTGCACCCGCAAGTACAAGCACCGTTGTTTTCTCCCTTGTGGCAACAGCACATCCCCTAGACTCATGTTTCTGTCACTCAAGCTAGTCATGAGGGGGCATGAACCCACAATCAAGCATAACGCTCCCTCTTGGAGTTACTACCTACTACTTGGCCAAAGCAATAAACAGCAACAGAGACATGCAAGAATTACTCGAGAACAAAGATATAAAAGAGGTGAATCAAATATATTACTCAAACACAATCTGAACATAGTCTCATAATCCATCAGATCCCTGCAAACTCAGCAAAGCAACAGCAGAAAGATTACATATGTGCCTCGATCATGTAGGGCAGCTCACGAGGTCTAAACCATGAAGAGCAAAGAGGGGAGGAGAACATCACATAGCTACTGATCATGGACCCATGGTCCAAGGTGGACTACTCACGACTCATCCGGGAAGCGTCCATGGTGGTGGAGAAGCTCCCGGTGGTGGTTCTCCCCTCCGGCAGGGTGCCGGGAAGAGTTCTCCTGATGCTCCCGATGTTGGAAGCGCTGCGGCGGCGGAACAGAGGCGAGATCGCTAAAAAGGGTTCTGTCCTCCAGGGTTTTGGGACGAGAGAGATATATATGCGAAGGGGGGCAGCCAGAGGCGGAGCAGGGGCCCCAGGCGCCCCCTGGCGCGGCCAGGGGTGGGGCCGTGCCGGGTGGCCGCCTGGGCCTCCCCTGGCTCCCCTCTGGCCCATCTTTGGTTCTTCGCGAAGCTTCCTGTACGCTGATTTTTCCTATATTTTTCCTGGAATTTTTGGAGCACTTTTAATATGGGGGAAACCTGAAATAGAAAAACAGCAGAAAACAGGAACTGGCACTGTGGTGCACTGAGTTAATAGGTTAGTCTAAATATGATCAAAAGTGTATGGAAGTGCATCAATATCATAGCAATATCACACAAAAGAAGCATGGAGCAAGCAGAAATTATAGATACGTTTTGGACGTATCAACATCCCCAAGCTTAATTCTTGCTCGTCCTCGAGTAGGTAAATGATAACAAGCATAATTTCTGTGGTGACATATCATCAACCATATAAGAACTTTTAAGTAAAGCAATCAAGGCATGTAATTCAATTCAAGCCATAACAAGCAAGAGTCTATATTAGCATTGTAACAAGCAACATAAGAACATAAAGGTGCAAGAGCTCTCGCTGTCCGTGACTCGAATGTCTCCAAATGGTGTTTGCGTGCAAGAAAGGGGATAGGGATATACGAGAGAGTAAAACATAGTTTTTGTATTGTTGAGAACTTAATCTACTAAAGTTTCACACTTGGTCTTCTTTGGAATCTTATCTTGACTCATCCCCAGACCACTAGCCAGGTACAAGTCAAAATGATCCACTCCCTATAGATATTTTGAGCACTCATGCAATGGATGAGCGTAAGCAAGAAAGTTGACACTTAGGATGGCAAAGAGAGAAAAATGATGGAGGGGGAAGACAAAAAAGGTGTGAAAGGCTCACATCAATGAGGACAATCATAGGCGAGAGAAAGCCAAATGATAGATATGATGTGAGGAGTAGGGATTGCCATGCAACGGATGCACATATGAGCTAAGGTAAGCTCTCCAATGGAACTAGTGCGGGTGCATCCAACTTGCTCGCTCAAGAAGACCTAGAGCTCTTTTGAGGAGGCTCATCATTGGAATATACAAGCCAAGTTCTATAGTGTGAAGGTCCCCACATAGCTATATGCATGGATGATAATCTCTATGGAGTACAAGGTATAAGATGAAGTACGAGTGTGGATCTCTCAAAAGGAATAGTAGTGTGCCCCCTTCTCTCTTTTTATTTCTTTTTCTCTTTTTTCTATTTTTTTTTTATTTTTTGTGTGGCCTCAATGGCTCTTTCTATTTAACTCTCATTTGTCCTCTTTGGGATCTTTTGATTTGTCCTCTTTGGGATCTTTTCCTCACTTTAGGGGCAACACTCTATATATTACAAGAAGTATAGAAGATCTTTCACACTTTACAAAAGTACTCAACATAAAGAAAATGAAACTATCATGATGTATGCAAATGTATGCCTCTGCCAGTGTAGCAGGATATGCAATGATACTAGCGCGTCATGTAGCAATGATTAGGGCAAGGCCCAACTAGCATGCGGCTCATCGATCAAGCAAAAGGCATGTATGACATGAAGATCAAGTCATGAGAAGATGGATGTTGCATGGCAATGTATCTCGGAAAGGCTATGGAAATGCCTTGATAGGTAGGTATGGTGGCTGTTTTGAGGAAGGATATAATGAGGCTTATGATGACAGAGCGTATCGTGCCAAGGATTTGGATGCACCGGCGAAGTATGCGCCAACTCTCGAGGTGAGAAAGGGCAATGCACGGTACCGAAGAGGCTAGAAAAATATGGCTAGGTGGAAGTGTCAACTTTCGAATACTCACATTAGTCCGAAGAACTCATGCACTTATTATAGGTAACTCTCAATCTAATTAGGAGGTTCACAAAGAGACAAGTACCCCGAGGAGGAGTGTATGGGGGTTTGGTTATCCTTGCGCATCCTCGACTCATGGTACGTGAGTGTACTCTAATATTCGATCCCTCCAAAGATTAGTGATCCATCTAGTAGCCAAAGTTCTCAACTATTTTGTAGGTTTTCAAAAATAAACACGGATTGCCCAAAATACGACATCTATCACTAATAGGCTAAAGATCTTGACACCAAAAGTTCAGAGATTACTCATGGCAATACCTCAAAACTATTGCAAGTTACTACTAAAATTAAATAGCAACCTCAATTACCTACTTTAAGTTAAGACACACAACTCAGTGCAACAGGCAAACTCTCTTAACAAGATAAACATGAAAACTCAAGAGAGTTCAGCAACCAACTAAACAAAAGCTCTTTAAAAAGAAAAGCATGAAAACTAAGAGCTAAACATGACAGCAGCTATGGAAAGACAAAGAACACACACATCAAAGATAAGCATGAAAATCCTATGTTGTGTTCTAGGTTGAAGTGGAGCGTGTTTCTCTCCCACACAAAGAAAGCTGGGTTCTAACTTGTTATGAACAGCAAGCAAAGCTAAAGAAAACTAAAAAAAGAAACTAAGAGCAAGACGCTCCAAGCATAGCACATAACGCATGAAGTGATAAAATTATAGTGGAACGAAAGACGAACTGATAATTGTTGATGGAGAAGGGGATGCATGGGGGCATCCCCAAGCTTAGACGCTTGAGTCTTCTTGAATATTTCTTGGGGGTGCACGGGGGCATCCCCAAGCTTGAGCGTTTGACCCTCCTGAATCTTCTTTTATCATCTTCCCTCGCACACTTGAAAACTCCCTTCATACATAACTCATCATAATCTGATTAGCGAGGTTAGTACCCACAATAAAATAATTTTTCCCTACTGGAAATAAAGATAATCTTGAAGAGCTACTGTTTCACAAGATTGCCAAAAGGTTTTTGCAAAGAAAAAGCAAGCTCAAGGTTTGCAAAACGAAGAAAAGGCAAAACAGGACAGAATCTGTGAAAAACAGACCAGCAGGTAGTAAATAATCTTTTCGGGGCACTTCTGCAACTCAAATCAAAAAACTCAGAACAGACGCTCGAAAGCCAATTGTATAGAGCACGCTGTAAAAAAATTCAGATCAAAAAGATGATCTGGTGATTTTATTCGAATTTTTTTGTCCAAGGACAGAATCTGTTTTCTGGACAGCACATCACAACTATTGAACTTTCTTGCAATCGGAGGCTAAACTTGGCACAAAGCTGAAAAGAAAAGATACAATGATGATTCTGCTGTAGTAACAAAAATCAAGACACAACAAAAGCAAAATAAAACCTAATTCGTTGTGGGCTGCCTCCCAAAAGCGCTTTCTTTTATGCCTTTAAGCTAGGCATGATGCAAAAAGATCAAGTTGTATCAATTGAACCATCATCAAGATCATCAAAAAGCTCTTCAATAGTACAACTAGTCTTAAGAGGACTTTCAAATAAAGGCCTAATAAAGATACTTCTAGGGAGAAAACCAAAAGGTGGAAAGTCAATGGGAGATTCATTTATAAATTTATCAAAGAGAGGTATTTCTTCCAAAGTCTTCACAGTTTCAACCCCTTTGGCAATAGATGGATTACTTTTGGAACAAGGAGCCTTTGGAACGTAAACGAACTTAGGTTCCTTCTTTGCCGGAGTTTCTACATTTTTGGCTTTGATTGAGGAGAAAGTAGTTCCTAAAGTGTCAAAGATTTCCTCAATCTTGTCTATCCTAGAAGAATCCAAGCCATGGGATTTGATGGTCTCCAAAGTTTTGAGAATTTTATGCATGGAGCTATCAAGCCTATTCAAATTCCCTTGGATCTTACGGTCCAACTCATTTATCTTATTAATGCTTGGCATCTCTAGCTCTATCTTTTCAAGTTTTTTCATAATGTGAGCTAGGGTAATGTCCTCTTGAATGCTAACAACAGGGGGATTTCCAACAAGATTTTCCATAATACTAAGAGATTCCCAAACTGGGGCTTCTAGGAAATTTCCATTGATAGCAGAATCGAGAATAAACCTATTCCAAGAAGTAATTCCAACATAAAAATTTCTAAGCAAGGTAGTAGTAGATTGCTTCTTGGTGGCTCTTTTTTGAGAATCATTAATTCTATACCAAGCATCTTTTAGACATTCACCACCTCTTTGTTTAAAGGTGAGCACTTCTGCCTCACCAAAGGCAAAAGGACCAGACATAATGCCAACTAAAAGCAAGATAACTATTTTTGTGATTTTTGGTAAGGGACACTAAAGCAAAAACTGAAAGATAAACTAACAAGACTAAAAAGCAAAGATAAAAGATAGCGTGCAATTCCCCTATCTTGAAGAGTGGAGTCCCCGGCAACGGCGCCAGAAACTTGCTTGATGGCTTCTCGCCCCTCGTTGGTTACCCCAAGTGGAAGGTTGAGATGTAGCATAGCGGCAAATTTCCCTTGGCAAAGATACCAAGGATCGAATCCCGTGAGACTCCGAGGGTCGACAAGTAGGTGTCAACGGCGCCAGAAACTTAGCGGTTGACGGGACCTGCACACAGATACATATAACTTTGCTCCCAACGAGTACAGAGAGGTTGTCAATCCCTCCGGCCTTGTTGGTTACAAAGGATCAAACACAAGAGATAATAATGATAGCTATGACTGCAACTAGGAAATAAAAACAGGAAGTAAATAGAAGGTGTGATCAGCGGTGGTAATATGGACTGGGGTCACATGATGTTCACTAGTGATGTCTCTCTCCCAAAAGACGATAAAATAGCAAAGCGAGGTAAACAAATTACAGTTGGGCAATTGACAGGATTATGTGCGCAAACCAATGCAAACTATGCTGCAAAGAAAGGTAGAGGCTCAAAAGCATGGGTGGTACGCCAAGGCAAGTAGACCGAAATCCATCTGCATCTACTACTAATCATCCACCTTGAGATATCTATCCAGAACATCTCGCTGGTATTAAGTTGCGAATCCCACCCAAAGTGTAAACTCAAAGCAACAGACAACTGCATTAATAGAACTTTGCGTAAAGTAAACAATCCTTGCACCCGCAAGTACAAGCACCGTTGTTTTCTCCCTTGTGGCAACAGCACATCCCCTAGACTCATGTTTCTGTCACTCAAGCTAGTCATCAGGGGGCATGAACCCACAATCAAGCATAACACTCCCTCTTGGAGTTACTACCTACTACTTGGCCAAAGCAATAAACAGCAACGGAGAACATGCAAGAATTACTCAAGAACAAAGATATAAAAGAGGTGAATCAAATATATTACTCAAACACAATCTGAACATAGTCTCATAATCCATCAGATCCCAGCAAACTCAGCAAAGCAACAGCAGAAAGATTACATATGTGCCTCGATCATGTAGGGCAGCTCACGAGGTCTAAACCATGAACAGCAAAGAGGGGAGGAGAACATCACATAGCTACTGATCATGGACCCATGGTCCAAGGTGGACTACTCACGACTCATCCGGGAAGCGTCCATGGTGGTGGAGAAGCTCCCGGTGGTGGTTCTCCCCTCCGGTAGGGTGCCGGGAAGAGTTCTCCTGATGCTCCCGATCTTGGAAGCGCTGCGGCGGCGGAACAGAGGCAAGATCGCGAAAAAGGGTTCTGTCCTCGAGGGTTTCAGGACGAGAGGGATATATATGCGAAGGGGGGCAGCCAGAGGCGGAGCAGGGGCCCCAGGCGCCCCCCTGGCGCGGCCAGGGGTGGGGCCGCGCCAGGTGGCCGCCTGGGCCTCCCCTGGCTCCCCTCTGGCCCATCATTGGTTCTTCGCGAAGCTTCCTGTACGCTGATTTTTCTTGGAATTTTTGGAGCACTTTTAATATGGGGGAAACATGAAATAGAAAATCAGCAGAAAACAGGAACTGACACTGTGGTGCACTGAGTTAATAGGTTAGTCCAAATATGATCAAAAGTGTATGGAAGTGCATCAATATCATAGCAATATCACACAAAAGAAGCATGGAGCAAGCAGAAATTATAGATACGTTTTGGATGTATCAATGATGATAAGAGAAACGGTGGTGACCTAGTTGAGAGCCACCACATGATGCATGCTTTACTCATGATCATACTATATGATTAGAGGCAATGCAAATGAATAGTAATGATGCTTAGAGATGCATGTGTGCCATGAAACCTTCGCGGTTGCATTCTTTTCAAAAAAACATCGGGTGCCCCTAATGCCCGAGTGTGATGTTGAGTTAGGTCATCACTTGAGGAAGAAGTGATGTGCCAATAAAGATCTTGTGTCTGGGTGAAATGATGGATTAGATTTATGTGTGATTATCGTCCCAACCAAACATGTGCAACCACTCTACCCCTTATAGGACGGGGCATTATTGATTACTTAGGCCGATACTAGCATGGTGCCCACATTACTAGTGACGGGAAGACTTGAGGTCTTTCCCGGGACGGGGTCGTGCTTGGATAGGCGACCATGACTGTTTTCACAGGGCACCAGACACAACGTTGGTCCCTTCGTGTATGCGTCACATTGAAAATTGGGCAAGTTCCATGATCTATTGTTTGTACTCGAGGGCTGTGCACCAACGAGTGGACCCTATGTTAGTTTCGTCTAGGGAAAGGTAATGATCGGGTGCTTCCCCCGAGTACTTGAGGTACTGCGAGATCGTGGGTGACACGAAAGCTTCCCGGATCTTGTGGGTAAAGTGCGCAACCTCTGCAGAGTGTAAAACTATTCAAATAGTCGTGTCCACGGTCATGGACAGTTGGGTGGTGCTACTTAAACTATGTCCAGAATTTTACTATATCGGTGAAGGTATGTGTGAGTGATGAGTCAAGGTGGTGACTTGACTCGTTGAGTTGAATCCTATTCATGTTGATATCGGTAACCTGTCTTCGAGGTTACCTGAATTTATTGATGCATGTACTTGATGGTAGAGTATTTATTCTAGCTTGTAGCTAGATTGCTCATTGTTGTACAATTGCATTGTTACCTTGAACCAAATCATGGGTTGCTTGCGAGTACATTCAAAGTACTCATTGGCTTGCCACTGGTTATTTAATTGGCCAGGCATGGAGGAGCAGGAGTATGAAGAAGAATTCTATGGAGACGAACATGCGAACTAGGACGCTATCCCAGTCAGAATGCCTGTAGGGTTAAGGCAGATGGCATGGGTTCTACTTATCTTCGAAGATTTCCGCTATTCGAGTTATTTGCTATTCAGCCCTTGAGGCTTTATCTATGTAAGACTTGGCCATAATGGTCATAATTTGTGTAAGACGGTATGTATGGATGTAAGACTCTTGTTATTCAGCTTCTGTGTGTTCAGTGAGCATTGATCTCTGGGATCACTATACACGTGCATTCGGTGATCTCGACTCTTAAGTCGGGGTCCCCACAGAGCTGGTATCAGAGCCATCCTGACTGTAGGAAGCCTTAGTTAGCATGGGCGTTAGTTAGATGAGCCCCTTTTCAAAAACCCTCTGAACATGTCTTCTTTTCTAAACCATACCAACCTGAGATATCATCGGCTTATTAACCTCTCCTATTCACCCTTTGTAGATGGCCGATGTACCTGAAGAGCACCTGACCACTGGGTTTCCCTTGCTTCTCGAGGATAGCCTCCATGAGTGCCAGTTCCACCGAGCGCCCATCCTCACCTACCTTGAGCATTGGGTTAGCGACACTGAGGTGGAGTACCATGTGGAAATGATCGTGAAGGCAAACGATTCTCCCACAAGCTGGTTCTTCGAGGGACCCCAAATGGCAACACTACCTCTCGCTGTCGAGGCTGCTGCACTCAAGGCACTGACCCGTCTCCGCGAGCTTCTCCCGGAGATGGCAGCCAAGATGGCAACCCGCTGCTTGCCTTACCGGAAGGAAGGTGAAGATGAAAGCAGCGCACAAGCCCCTCCGCTGAAGGAAGGACCCCCACTTAGATTCCAGACCTATTTCAGTCTATGTGCCGACAGCTTGTCACAAGATTTGGCCTCGGAATCGATGAAGCTCCGAGAAGAACTTCACAAGACCAAGGCACTTCTTCATCGAGCACAAGAGAAGACAGATAGGATCAAGAAGGAAGGTGCGCCTCCCGGACAGTCCGCTATCATGTACCAAGGCAGAAGGCCCTCAGGGGATGTATCCTCTAAGGATGAATAACCACCCCGGCGACGCCGTATGACGGCAAGGGAATATCGCAAGCTTTTCCCTGCACCACCGACAAAACACCGCCGAATCCAACTCCTCCACTCCCCCACACCCTCAAGTAATAAGGGGGCCCAGACAGATGAAGACAAGGAGGAAGACCCAGAAGAACCAGAATACGCGACCGAGCATTCCGCCGCTTATGCATTATTCGCAACTCGGATATGCCAGTTCGTGACCTCTACGGTAGGATAGGTCGTGTAACCCCTATGCGCAGTCGAGTGCTTGTATGGTTCCTATGAAGCCATCTAGTGTTTATTTTTGTTGTGTTTGGATGCACATCGTATTCTCCCTTCGGGAATATGTAAACGACTGCATCACCCATTTGGATTTTAATTAATGTGTTTGGCCCTTTCGGCCCTTGCATGATTTGATTAGTGTCACACCACCCCCTTACTAGGCACCCATCTTTAATGCTTTCCCTCTTCCAAATCATGAGACCTTTTACCGCTCCAACAGGATGCCTGTTGTAACTCGTACTGGTACCTCTACCCAGCAGCCTGAAGCCGGAGCATCCGCTCAATCAGAGGCAGGCCACGACCAAACCAACGACCAAGCTCCACCACCACCACCTCCTCCGAGCATGGACATGGCTTAGCTTCTCCAAGCTTTCCGAGAGGAACGCCAAGCCAACACCGCAGCCCTTCAGATGATTGCTCAAGCTGTCACCAACAACCGCCAGCCGGCGGGGAATGGCAATGGACGTTCCACGTTGGCAGAGTTCAAGAAGCATGCACCGCCAACTTTCATCGAGACTGCTGAACCCCTGGATGCAGACGACTGGGTGCGCACCATTGAGGACTTGCTGGAACTAGTCGGATGCACCGAAGACCGCGAGAAGGTGGCTTATGCTGCCCACTGCCTTGGGGGGACTGCTAGAGCTTGGTGGGATGGATTCAAGGTCATGCATGCTGGGCAAGACATCACTTGGGACAACTTCAAGACGGAATTCTGCAAGGCCCATATTCCTTCCGGAATCATGGCTATCAAAAAGCGTGAGTTTCGAGCCCTGAAGCAAGGAAGTGGCACCGTCAAGGAGTACATCCAGAAGTTCAGTGTTCTGTCAAGGTATGCTCCTGAAGATGTCAGCACTGATGCTGCAAAAAGGGAGCGCTTCATGGAAGGCCTCAATCAGACTCTGCAGTACTCGCTTGTCGTGTGCGACTGCCCATCCTTCCCTGACCTGGTGAACAAAGCACTCATGCTTGAAGACAAGCGGCGTGCTCTGGAAGACACTTGCAAGCGCAAGATGGTCAGCAAGGGAAGTTCTAGCAACCAGAAGCCTCGCCCGTGGCAGTCAGCCCCGGTCAAGCCAACCTATCAGCAACCAAGAGCTCCTGCACCTCGCACCAACTATCAGCCTCATCAGTATGCCAACCCAAGGCCAGCATTCAACCCCAATAACAGTGGTGGCAACAAGATCAATAATCCAAACCAAGTCACTTGCTTTGGATGTGGTCAGTCAGGACACATCTCCAGGGTGTGCCACAACAAGAAGCCTGATGCCCCGCACCCCAATGCGCAGAACCCAGGACAAGGCCGCGGGATGCCACCAAGGAACCCAGCTCCTCGCAACCCGCCTAACCATGGGAAGGGGCGTGTGAATCACGTCACCGCTGCAGAAGCCCAGGAAGACCCGGACGTCATGCGGGGTACGTTCCTTGTCAACTCAGCACCTGCAACTGTCTTGTTTGATTCTGGAGCCATGCATTCATTTTTCACTCAAAGATTTGCATTAGAAAGTGGCATGACCCCTACACCCCTGAATAACCCCATGGTGGTACAAACCCCCAGAGCGGAGATGAGAGCCAAGATAGGCTGTAAAGGAGTCAGTGTTATCATTAACGGTATAGACTTCCTAGCAGACCTTATCATCCTAAGATCGCAAGGCTTGGATGTGATCTTAGGGATGGATTGGCTCAGTAAGCACCAAGGCTTATTAGACTGTGCCAATTGGACTGTCACTGTGACCAATGACCAAGGAGTCGAAGTTAAGTTTGCTCCCCACTCCTCTTCCGCTCAAGCCGCTCAAGTCAACTGTCTGTCTGAAGTTGGGCTGGAGCAAGTACCGGTAGTATGCGAGTATCCCGATGTCTTTCCAGATGAACTACCGGGAATGCCCCCTGACCGTGACATTGAGTTCATCATCGAGCTCGTGCCCGGGGCAGGACCCATCTATAAGAAGCCTTATAGAATGGGGACGGAAGAATTAGCCGAGTTGAAGAAGCAACTGGAAGAGTAGCTGAGGAAGGGATTTATCCGCCCAAGTGCCTCCCCTTGGGGATCACCTGTTCTGTTTGTGGCAAAAAGGGACGGTACCATCCGCTTATGCATTGACTACCGTTCCCTCAATGAGGTTACAATCAAGAACAAGTATCCACTTCCCAAGATTGAAGATCTGTTTGATCAGCTCAGCGGAGCCAAGGTGTTCTCCAAGATCGACCTCCGATCTGGGTACTACCAGCTGAAGATCAGACCCCAAGATATTCCGAAGACGGCATTTGTAACCAGATATTGCCTGTACGAGTGCACGGTCATGTCCTTCGGGTTAACCAATGCCCCAGCTTACTTCATGTATCTCATGAATAAAGTCTTCATGGAATATTTGGACAAGTTTGTTGTTGTCTTCATCGATGACATTCTTGTCTTCTCGAAGACGGAGGAAGAGCACGAGCAACATTTGAGGATGGTCCTAGACAAGCTTCGGGAGCACCAACTATATGCCAAATTCAGCAAGTGTGAGTTCTGGCTGCATAAAGTTGGATTCTTAGGTCATGTCTTGATCGAAGAAGGATTGTTAGTTGATCCCGCGAAGATCGAAGCTGTGACCCAACGGAAATCTCCAACGACCGTCAAGGAAGTCAGAAGCTTCCTCGGACTTACGGGCTATTACCGCAAATTCGTGGAAGGATTCTCTGGCATTGCTCGGCCAATGACTCAGCTCCTCAAGAAGAACAAGAAGTTCGAGTGGACGCCAAAATGCGAAGAGAGCTTCCAAGAGCTCAAGAAGAGATTGACCACCGCCCCAGTTCTGGAAACACCTGATATTCACAAGGAGTTCGTGATATATTGTGATGCCTCTAGAACCAGATTGGGAAGCGTTCTGATGCAAGAAGGCCGAGTCATAGCTTACCTCTCCAGGCAGCTACGACCTCATGAACAGAACTACGCTACTCACGATCTTGAGTTAGCAATAGTGGTTCATGCCTTGAAGACATGGCGGCATTACCTCCTAGAGAAACGGTGTGAGATATACACAGACCACAAAAGTCTGAAGTACATTTTCACCCAAAAGGAATTGAACATGAGGGAACAAAGATGGTTGGAACTCATCAAAGATTATGATCTCAGTGTTCAATATCACCCCGGGAAGGCCAACGTGGTGGTCGATGCCTTAAGCAGAAAGGCTTGCTCCCTGAATGCCAAAATTCAAAAGAAGCAGCCAGCCCTATTTAAGGAGCTCGAACAATTCAGTTTTGAATTGGTCACCCCTAGATTTCTGGATCATCTGGAAGTCAAACCAACCCTGGTGGATGAAGTCAAGAAGGCGCAAGGTGGGAACGCAAGCATTGAAGGCATCAAGAAGAAGATGAAGCTAGGCAAGGCCCCAGGATTCTCCGAGAACGAGCACGGGATTGTTTGGTACAAAGGCCGCATCTGCGTACCAAACAAGATGGAGCTGAAGAACCTGATCCTGCTAGAAGCTCACAACACTTCGTATTCCATCCACCCTGGAGGAACCAAGATGTATCAAGACTTGAAGAAAAGATTCTGGTGGCACGGGATGAAAAGAGAGATTGCAACCTATGTTGCAAAGTGTGATGTGTGCCAAAGGGTCAAGGCTGAATATCAGCGACCCGCTGGATTGCTCCAACCACTCAAGGTTCCTGAGTGGAAGTGGGATAAAGTCGGAATGGACTTCATCACTGGATTACCAAGGTCGAATAGAGGACATGACTCCATTTGGGTCATAGTCGGCCATTTGACCAAGGTAGCCCATTTCATTCATGTCAAGACTACTTATGATGGCAACCGGCTGGTAGCTCTCTACATCGACAGAATCGTAAGCCTTCACGGCGTTCCCAAGGAGATTGTGTCAGATCGAGGAACCCAGTTCACCTCAAGGTTCTGGAAGAAGTTCCAAGAAGCCTTGGGAACCAAGTTGTCTTTCAGCACAGCTTTCCACCCATAGACCGGAGGTCAGACAGAACGAGTAAATCAAATTCTCGAAGACATGCTCCGAGCCTGTGTCTTGGCATATGGAGCCAAGTGGGAAGATTGCCTCCCTTTTGCCGAGTTCTCCTATAACAACATTTATCAGTCGAGCCTTCAGATGGCACCATTTGAGGTGTTGTACGGACGCAGATGTCGCACACCCCTCAACTGGTCAGAGACGGGAGAAGGACTAGTCTTTGGACCGGATATTCTCCGCGAAGCAGAAGAGCAAGTCCAACTAGTCAGAGAATGTTTGAAGGCAGCCAAGTCAAGGCAGAAGAGCTATGCTGACACTCACCGCCGGGATATGAGTTTCCATGTCGGGGACCATGTGTACCTACGGGTAACTCCTCTAAAGGGAACCAAGCGATTCCACGTCAAGGGGAAGCTCGCACCAAGGTTCATTGGACCCTTTGAGATCACTGCACGACGAGGAGAAGTGGCTTACCAGTTGGAACTACCACCCAAGTTATCCGATGTGCACAACGTATTCCACGTGTCACAACTCAGGAAGTGTCTCCAAGTTCCGAACAAGCCTGATCTCTACAAGGATGTTGATCACCAAGCTATTGATCTTCTGCCTGATTTAACCTACCGCGAGAAGCCCATTCGCATTCTGGATGAAGCAGAACGATGGACGCGAAGCCGCACCATCAAGTACTTCAAGGTCCAGTGGAGCAACCACATGGAAGCAGAAGCAACCTGGGAACGTGAAGACTATCTTAGATCCGAATATCCCGATCTCTTTTAAGACCTAGTTTAGGAATCTCGGGGACGAGATTCTTGTAAGGGGGGTAGGTCTGTCACACCCTACATTTTGTAACATGTCATTTGCATCAATAAAGCATGAAAATTTGGTCCAGCAAAAATCTTTGGCATCATTTGGCTTTTATTTGGAATTAAGTTTTTCTCCCTGCATTTTTCAAGTGCTCATTCAAGTCAACTACTCCCTCTTGTAGAATTCATCTCCTCACCCAAAACTACTGCCCAATGATCATACCAAGTGTTTATAGCAGTATAGTATTTTCTTATAAAATTAATTTGGCCAAAATGTATTTTCAAAAATTAGTATTCCAAAAACCCCTGAATTGAGGTTTGCACTGCAAGTGCTTGATTTAAGGTGAGAAAATTATTTCAAAAGGTTTATTTGAAACCAAGTAGTTATAGGACTCCCAGAAACCACAAAAGTATAATTTTAAAAGTTATTTCCTATTTTATTTAAAAGCTTTTTCTTAAGGCCACAAATGGTCTTAAATAGGGAAAATTATTTAATTATTTCAAAAATATTTGCCAAAATTCAGGGAGACTCATAGGACATATATTGTCCATATATAAGAGTTTCAGCACTTGGTCATGTTCAAAATATTGGACAAATCCCTCAGAAACCCTTTCTGGATATTTCAAGCTTTTGAAATATTTACAAAGGAAATATTCTCTACAAATTCCAGGGAAATTCTATCATGTCATATATGACATATTTGATGATCTTGCCAAGCCCCATGCCTTGGGAAGCAAGAAAACATCATCAAAACCCCTCAAAACCATTCTGTCCATATCGGAAGTTTGAGCAACTTTACATTGCCAAAGTTGTCCAAATGTTCTCAAACTGGGTGCACATGCTGGAATGGTCTAATAAGGCATCTAGACCAAATGGCACAAGCTTTGGAGAAGGGTAACTTGATCAGAGTACCCCAAAACCATTTCTGTTCAAATTCAAATTTGAACAACTTTACATTACCAACTTTTTTACTTGGGGCTTCAAACTTTGTGGGCATGATCATAACCCCAAATGATGACACTACACCAAGTGGTGCATCAAGGGGAGATGATTAGCTTGACTTAAACATGGTGAAACCATTTCTGTTGATTTCTAGGGTTCACCAAAGTTACATTGGCAAGTTTCTTCAAACAACCCCAAACTTGGTGAAACACCCTATTTCCATATGACATTCAATCCTGTTAAGTGCCATGTCAATTGAAAGTCATTTGACTGCTCTAAACATCATCAAACACCTTATGCCATTTTACCAAAACCACTGTTTTGGCCCCTTTTACTATTTACCTTGGACTCAACTTTCTACCACAGCATCACCTAGTCACCCTCTACCTCCAGTAACTCTCCCATGACCAGAGCTCAATAATTGAAGGGTGAAAACCCCATTTTACCTTGCTGGACAGCCCAGTTCTTACCTCCTCTCAGCTTCCCTCCTCTTCCATTGGATAGCCAAGGCATCCAAAGCCTCAGCCCATTTGTTTACTCCATGCTTGACCCCCCAGACACGGTGGACGCGCCCAGCTAGCCAACGGCATGCCCTGGCATGCAAAAGGCACGCTCCAGAGCACGCTACAGTGCGCGCCCGCACTGTAGCCTCGCCCAATCAGCCGTCCCCGACCACCTCGTGCTCCCCCCTCGCTCCGTTCGATGCACCTCGGCATCTGCAACGCCCCCCGGTGATGTCCCCCTCCTCCTTCTCCCTCCAGTGGACGCCCTCGCACACGCACCGGCCGCCCGCGAGCTCCAGTCCTCGGCCTCACCCGCGCGTAGCTCCGGAAGCTTCCCCCGCTCCCTCTCTTCCTCTCCCCTGCCCTGGACCTCGTCCAGCAGCCCCGCAGACACCTCCCCAGCGCCTCTCGTGCCCTGTGGCAACGAGCAGAGGCTCGCCGGCGCACAGGTCCACGGCACCTCGCCGTTCGCCTATAAAAAGACCTCCCGAGTCTCTCCTCTCCTCACCAGTCGCTCTCTCCCTCACTCAATCTTCCCCCTGAGCCGCTCGCCCCACTCAAGACAGGCCCGAGCTCGAGATCGAGCTCAAGCTCCGCCGCGGCGGCTCATCGTCGTCCGCTCGGTACAGGCCGCCCCAGCCACTCCTCTCACTCGATCTGGCACCACGGCACATCACTGACTCGTTTCCCCCTCTCTCCCCTCTCTGCAGCTGCCGGAATCGACCGGAGCAACATCCGCCCGAAGCCCCTCCGCCGCGTGACCTCGCCGTCGGCGACCCAGGCCACTCCGACGACCCGCACCACCTCCACCAGATCGGCGACACTCCGCTGAATCCATCCCTGCCCTTAGCTCGCCGGCTCTCTGCCGGAGGGTTAGGGATGACTGGCGGCCCCCGCCTGTCAGCCTCCCCTCGCCCTCGCCCCTCTCTCCTCTCACTGACGCCGGGCCCCATCCGTCAGGTCTAAAAACCAGGCGCGTGCGCTGGCGCCCGTGCCGTGAGTTGTTTTCGCCTTGGGCCTGCTGCACTATGGCCGTTCTGGCCCAGTTGCACAGGACCCTTTTTTTTCTTTTCTGTGGATTTTCAAATAATTCCACAGAATTAAATATATATCCAAATGAATTAATTCCAGTTCCTAAAAACTTGTAAAAATCCAACCAAATTAATGATGTCACTTTCACCCATATCCATGAACCTTTTCTGTTCTGTTCAAATTTAAATTCATATTTGAACACTAAAACCTCTGTTCAAATATTCATGTACCCCATTCTGCCACTCGAAAACTCAAACTAAGAATTTTTGCCATCTTATTTTTCCCTCTAGTATTTAATAAAAATAATTTGACATTTTTCTGAGCACTTTGGTTTTTCTGTTTTTATTATGGTCTTATTTTCCCGTTGTTTATTGCGACGATTAGATACCTTGTTTAACGAGGTTGCTGAAGAAGAAGGAGGGGAAGGATTTGAAGACCTTGAAGACCAAGCCAATCCAGGCAAGCAGCCCTTTGACCATGACACCCTTGTGTTCCTCGTAACCCATTTATTTCTGAATGCATGATGACAAGAGAAACGGTGGTGACCTAATTGAGAGCCACCTCATGATGCATGCTTTACTCATGATCATACTATATGCTCAGAGGTAGTGCAAATGAATAGTAATGATGCTTAGAGATGCATGTGTGCCATGAAACCTTCGCGGTTGCATTCTTTTCAAAAAAAACCATCGGGTACCCCTAATGCCCGAGGGTGATGTTGAGTTAGGTCATCACTTGAGGAAGAAGTGATGTGCCAATAAAGATCTTGTGTGTGGGTGAAATGATGGGTTAGATTTATGTGCAACTACCGTCCCAACCAAACATGTGCAACCACTCTACCCCTTATGGGACGGGGCATTATTGATTACTTAGGCCGATACGAGCATGGTGCCGACATTACTAGTGACGGGAAGACTTGAGGTCTTTCCCGGGACGGGGTCGTGCTTGGATAGGCGACCATGACTATTTTCACAGGGCACCGGACACACCATTGGTCCCTTTGTGTATGCGTGACATTGAAAATAGGGCAAGTCCCATGATCAATTGTTTGTACTCGAGGGATGTGCACCAACGAGTGGACCCTATGTTAGTGTCGTCTAGGGAAAAGTAATGACCGGGTGCTTCCCCCGAGTACTTGAGGTACTGCGGGATCGTGGGTGACACCAAAGCTTCCCGGATCTTGTGGGTAAAGTGCGCAACCTCTGCAGAGTGCAAAACTATTCGAATAGTCGTGTCCACGGTCATGGACAGTTGGGTGGTGCTACTTAAACTATGTCCAGAATTTTACTATATCGGTGAAGGTATGTGTGAGTGATGAGTCAAGGTGCTGACTTGACTCGTTGAGTTGAATCCTATTCGTGTTGATATCGGTAACCTGTCTTCGAGGTTACCTGAATTTATTGATGCATGTACTTGATGGTAGAGTATTTATTCTAGCTTGTAGCTAGATTGCTCATTGTTGTACAATTGCATTGTTACCTTGAACCAAATCATGAGTTGCTTGCGATTACATTCAAAGTATTCATTGGCTTGCCACTGGTTATTTAATTGGCCAGGCATGGAGGAGCAGGAATATGAAGAAGAATTCTATGGAGACGAACATGCGAACTAGGACGCTATCCCAGTCAGAATGCTTGTAGGGTTAAGGCAGATGGCATGGGTTCTACTTATCTTCGAAGACTTCCGCTATTCGAGTTATTTGCTATTCAGCCCTTGAGGATTTATCTATGTAAGACTTGGCCATAATGGTCATAATTTGTGTAAGACGGTATGTATGGATGTAAGACTCTTGTTATTCAGCTTCTGTGTGTTCAGTGAGCATTGATCTCTGGGATCACTGTACACGTGCATTCGGTGATCTCGACTCTTAAGTCAGGGTCCCCACAGAGCTGGTATCAGAGCCATCCTGACTGTAGGAAGCCTTAGTTAGCATGGGCGTTAGTTAGATGAGCCCCTTTTCAAAAACCCTCTGAACCTCTCTTCTTTTCTAAACCTTACCAACCTGAGATATCATCGGCTTATTAACCTCTCCTATTCACCCTTTGTATATGGCCGCTGTACCTGAAGAGCACCTGACCACTGGGTTTTCCACAACAACGGTGCTCTCCAACTGGTGCTTTTTAATAAGAGGATGATGACACAACATAAAAGTAAATATATATGCCCTTCGCAGAGGGAAACAGGGATTTGCAGTGGTGCCAGAGCTCGAGTTTTGAAATAGAGATGAATAATATTTTTAGCGGCATACTTCCATTGTCAACATAACAACCAAGAGATCTCGATATCTTCCATGCTACACACATTATAGGCGGTTCCCAAACAGAATGGTAAAGTTTATACTCCCCCACCACCAACAAGCACACTCCACGGCTGGCCCCAAACAACGGGTACCGTCCATTCCAAGAATAGCCCTGGGGGAGTTTTGTTTAATTATTTGGATTTGAGCATGGGACTGGGCATCCCAGTTACGGCCATTTTCTCGTGAATGATGAGCGAAGTCCACTCATCGTGAGAATAACCCAGATAGCATGGAAGATATAGACAGCCCTAGTTGATACATGAGTTGTTCGAGCATACAAAACAGAATTTCATTTGAAGGTTTAGAGTTTGGCACATACAAATTTACATGGAACGGTAGGTAAATACCGCATATAGGAAAGTATGGTGGACTCATATGGAATAAATTTGAGGTTTATGGAAGTGGATGCACAAGGAGTATTCCCGCTTAGTACAAGTGAAGGCTAGAAAGAGACTGGGAAGCGACCAGCTAGAGAGCGACAACAGTCATGAACATGCATTAAGATTAATCAACAATGAGTGCAAGCATGAGTAGGATATAAATCACCATGAACATAAATATCATGGAGGCTATGTTTATTTTGTTTCAACTACATGCGTGAACATGTGCCAAGTCAAACCACTTGAATCGTTCAAAGGAGGATACCACCCTGTCATACCACATCACAACCATTTTAATAGCATGTTGGCACGCAAGGTAGACCATTATAAACTCCTAGCTAATTAAGCATGGCATGAGCAACTATGATCTCTAATTTTCATTGCAAGCATGTTTCATTCATAATAGGCTGAATCGGGAATGATGAACTACTCATATTTACAGAAACAAGATAGGTCGAGTTCATACCAGCTTCTCTTATCTCAATCAGTTCATCATATATCATCATTATTACATATCACTCGCATGACCGAACGGTGTGGATAATAATAATAGTGCACGTGCATTGGACTAAGCTGGAATCTGCGAGCATTTAATACAAGGGAGAAGACAAGGTAATATGGCTCTTGGTTAAATCAACAATAATGTATATGAGAGCCATCAAACATTTTCATCATGGTCTTCTCCTTTCGACCCCAAAAGAAAAGAAATGAAATAAAACTATTTACATGGGAAAGCACCCAACAAGCAAAAAGAAGAACGAGAAATCTTTTTAAGGGTTTTATTAATTACTACTACTACAGGCATGAAAAGTAAGCTATCTAAAGGCTACAACAAAAAATTGTTTTTCGGTTTTCTGACACACAAGACAAAGACTAAGAAAATAAATTTAACTAGAATGGATGGTATAATGAAAAAGTATGATCACCGACTACTGGAATGAGTGTGTGAATATGAATGTAATGTCGGTGAGAAATATGTACTCCCCCAAGCTTAGGCTTTTGGCCTAAGTTGGTCTGTGGCCACGGATCAAAGCTACTCTCTCGGGTGTATGGAGGAATGTCCTCTGGGTGCCACTTATTGGCAATCTCCTCTGGATCCCACTGATAAACCGACTGCCGATAGGGGTCAAGTGATGGCTCCGGCTCAGGCTCTGAAACTTGTGCCAGGCTCTAGTACGCATAAACGGCATCTGGCAAGACGAGATACATGCCTGAAAGTATATCAAACAAAGAGGGTGCGGGCAAGGTAATAATCTCATTGTACTTTTTATCAATTATCAATTTATACTTATGCAACTTCTTCTTGTCTTTAACAATAAAATCAAGCGCTATCATACTTTTATAATTTAGAAAAGCCGGGGCCAGCAACTGCTCCTCCTTCTCATGATGCCTAATAGGTATCCTAAAGTGTTCAACAAGGCGTGAAGCAAAGATACCTCCAAATATGGGGCCCTTTGTAAGATTCAGACTTAATCGTTTAGCAATAACAGTGCCTAAACTAAAAGTGGTATCTCCGAACAAAGCATGGCGCAAAATAACAATATCAGGGGCACTAAGGTTTCCATTGTTCCCGCGACCAATTATGCATCTACTAGCAAATATCGCAAAGTAGCGTAGAACAAGAAAATGTATACTAGTGATTCTTGCCTCTGGAACTTTCCTCGTTTCCCCTACAGCGATTGTATCAATAAACCTCTCCACATCCTTACGATGTGGTTCCTCTAAGCTACCCTCAAAGAGTATCTTACAAACTTGACAAAATTCATATAGTAACATATCCCTAACCTCATCATATAAGTGAAACTCCACCGAAGGTGGTGATTTCTTAGCATGGAAATAGAAATTTTGCATGAAAATATTAGTGAGTAAGAGATGCTATTCGCGCTAGTCGTGGAGGAAGTCGGTGAGGCCTACATTCCCAGCAAAGTAATAAAAGTCTTCATAAATCCCGGCGGCTCTCAAGAACTCATCACAAGGCCATTCACACGACCGAACTTCTGCAGTTCGAGGAAGATTACAATTGGGCTTTTTATTCTCTTCCTTCTGCTTATCCTCTAAGCTTTGGCTCGAAGAGCCTCTCAATAATCTCCTTATCATTTTATTCCTCTGAAAAATTTATGAAATTTCGAGTGACTCAAAAATAAAAGTGAACCAAACTCAACAAGATTGATAGCAACTACTCCCACCAGTGCCTAGAGACTATATCATGCATTAGAACTACTTTTGACCACATAAATTTGACATGCAAGCTCAAGAACAGGGTCACCTAAACAGCAAAAAATTGCAATAAATAAAGCACTAGAACAAAAAATAATTGGACCATTGGAGGAGTCACATACCGAAGAACAATCTCCCCAAACAGTTTTGTGAATGAAGCTTTGAGCAAGGAGATCAAAAATGACAGCAAGATGAGCTAGAACACTGGTTTGAGCTATGGGAGGAATTTTTTTTGGAGGAAGATGAAGTGTGTGGGTGCTGGAATAAGTGGAGGGAGGCACATGGGGCCCACGAGGCAGGGGCATGCCGAGGGGGTAGGGCACGCCCTGTACCCTCGTGGCCAGGTGGTGTGGCCCCCTAATGTGTTTTCAGTGCCAAATATTCTTAAATATTCTAGAAAAAATCATATTTCATTTTCGGGACATTTGGAGAACTTTTATTTTTGGGGCATTTTTCATTGCAAGGATAATTCAGAAAACAGACAGAAAATACTATTTTTGCTTTATTTAATCTAAATAACAAAAAGTAAAAAGAGGGTACAGAGAGTTGTGCTTTCTAAGTTCATCCATCTCATGCTCATCAAAAGGAATCCATTAACAAGGTTGATCAAGTCTTGTTAATAAAATCCTTCCGAATAACATGAAACCGGAGAATTTTCGAATAACACTAGGTTACCTCAATGGGGATATGTATGTCCCCGACAATAAAAATATCATATTTCTTCTTGACAGTAGGAAGGGGAAATTCAAAACCTCCAATAATAATCGTTGAAATTTTTCCAACAGAATTGATACTGTGTACTTGAGGTTATTTCCTCGGAAAGTGTACCGTATGCTCATTACCATTAACATGAAAAATGGCATTGCCTTTGTTGCAATCAATTACAGCCCCTGTAGTATTCTAAAAGGGTCTACAAAGGATAATAGACATACTATCGACCTCGGGAATAACAAAGACTACGGTATAAAGAGAGAGGCATAACACTAACACCGGCTCCAAGGTCACATAAAGCAGTTTTAACATAGTTCCTTTTAATGGAGCAAGGTATAGTTGGTACTCCCGGATCTCCTAGTTTCTTTGGTATTCCACCTTTAAAAGTATAATTGGCAAGCTTTTGGAAATTTGAACTTCCGGTATCTTCCTTTTATTTGTAATAAGATCTTTCATATACTTGGCATAAGGATTTGTTTTAAGCATATCAGTCAAACGCATACGCAAAAAGATAGGTCTAATAATTTCACCAAAGCGCTCAAAATCCTCATCATCCTTTTTCTTGGATGGTTTAGGATGAAAAGGCATGGACCTATGAACCCATGGTTCTCTTTCTTCACTATGCTTCCTAGCAATGAAGTCTCTTTTATCATAACGTTGATTCTTTGATTGTGGATTATCAAGATCACCAGCAGGTTCAATCTCTACATCATCGTTATTGCTAGGTTGACCATCATCATGAACATCATTATTAACATTATCACTAGGTTCATGTTCATTACCAGATTGTGTTTCAGCATTAGAAATATAAATATCATTGGGATTATCAGGTGTGTCAACAACAGGTTCACTAGAAGCATGCATAGTCCTATCATTTTTCTTTTTCTTCTTCTTAGAAGGACTAGGTGCATCAACATTAGTTCTCTAAGAATCTTGCTCAATTCTCTTAGGGTGGCCCTCAGGATACAGAGGTTCCTGGGTCATTCTACCCCCTCTAGTCACAACTCTAACAACATTATCATTTTTCTTACCATTTTATTCATTGAGCAAATCATTTTGTGCTTTAAGTACTTGTTCTACTTGAGTGATAACCATAGAAGCATGTTTACTAATGAGTTTAAGTTCCCCTTTAACTCTAGACATATAATCACTCAAGTGTTCAATCATATAAGCATTACATTTTAATTGTCTACCAACATAAGCATTGAAGTTTTCTTGTTTAACAATAAAATTATCAAACTCATCTAAGAACTGGCTAGCAGACTTATAACAAGGAATATCACCTTCATCAAATCTATAGAGAGAATTTACCATTACTAGCTGTGTCGGGTTATCAAGACCATGTATTTCTTCAATAGGTGGTAAATTCTTAACATCTTCAGCTTTAATACCTTTTTCTTTCATAGATTTCTTTACCTCTTGTATATCTTCAGGACTGAGAAATAGAATACCCCTTTTCTTCGGAGTTGGCTTAGGAGTTGGTTGAGGAAGTGTCCAATTATTTTCATTACTCAACATATTATTCAATAGCAGTTCAGCTTGATCGACAATTCTTTCCCTGAAAACACAACCAGCACAACTATCAAGGTGGTCTCTGGAAGCATCGGTTAGTCCATTATAAAAGATATCAAGTATTTCATTTTTCTTAAGAGGATGATCAGGCAAAGCACTGAGTAATCGGAGAATCCTCCCCCAAACTTGTGGGAGACTCTCTTCTTCAATTTACACAAAATTATATATTTCCCTTAAGGCAGTTTGTTTCTTATGAGTGGGAAAATATTTAGCAGAGAAGTAATAAATCATATCTTGGGGACTACGCACACAACCAGGATCAAGAGAATTAAACCATGTTTTAGAATCACCCTTTAAGGAGAATGGAAATAACTTAAGGATATAGTAGTAACAATTTTTTTCCTCATTGGTAAATAGGGTGGCTATATCATTCAATTTAGTAAGATGTGCCACAACAGTTTCAGATTCATAGCCATGGAAAGGACCAGATTCAACCAAAGTAATTAACTCAGGATCGACATAGAAATCATAATCCTTATCAGAAATACAGATAGGTGAAGTAGCAAAAAGCAAGGTCATATTTCATTCTAGCATTCAAAGACTTCTCTTTCAGCTTATCTAACAGTTTCTCAATATCATACCTATCATTGCAAGCTAAAAGATCTCTAGCAGTTTCTTCATCCATAACATAACCCTTAGGCACAACAGGCAATTCATATCTAGGGGGAGAATCTTCATCGTCACTTCCATCAATATTATCATTTTCAATAATTTCATTCTCTCTAACCCTAGCAATTTATTCATCAAGAAATTCACCCAGTGGCACAGTATTATCAAACGTAGAAGTAGTTTCATCATAAGTATCATGCATAGCAGAAGTGGCATCATCAAGAACATGTGACATATCAGATTCAATAGCAGGTGTAGGTGTCGCAAATTTACTCATAACAGAAGGTGAATCAAGTGCATAGCTAGATGGAAGTTCCTTACCTTCCCTCGTAGTTGAGGGAAAGATCTTGGTTTTTTCATCTCTCAAGTTCTTCATAGTGATCAACATATATAAATCCCAAGTGACTCAAAGAATATAGCTATGCTCCCCGGCAACGGTGCCAGAAAATAGTCTTGATAACCCACAGGTATAGGGGATCGCAACAGTTTTCGAGGGTAGAGTATTCAACCCAAATTTATTGATTCAACCACACCTGAAAGACTTAATATCTGCAGCAAAGTATATAGTAGCAAAGTAGTATGGAAGTGACGGTAACGGTGGCAAAAGTAACAGTAGTAGTTTTGTAGTATTTGTAACAGTGGCAACGAAAAAGTAACTAAGCAAAGATCAATATGTGAAAAGCTCGTAGCCATTGGATTAGTGATGGGTCATTATGTCAGATGTGATTCCTCATGTAATAGTTATAACATA
This sequence comes from Secale cereale, assembly GCA_902687465.1. Lineage (NCBI taxonomy): Eukaryota > Viridiplantae > Streptophyta > Magnoliopsida > Poales > Poaceae > Secale > Secale cereale. The sequence goes on from LR738711.1 coordinate 600,774,026, forward strand.
GAGTGACACAGAACTAGCTCCAATTCATCAATGTAATGTAGGCATGTATTCCGAATATAGTCATACATGCTTATGGGAAAGAACTTGCATGACATCTTTTGTCCTACCCTCCCGTGGCAGCGGGGTCCTATTGGAAACTAAGGGATATTAAGGCCTCCTTTTAATAGAGTACCGGACGAAAGCATTAACACTTAGTGAATACATGAACTCCTCAAACTACGATCATCACCAAGAGTGGTCCTGATTATTGTCACTTCGGGATTGCCGGATCATAACACATAGTAGGTGACTATTGACTTGCAAGATAGGATCAATAACTCACATATATTCATGAAAACATAATAGGTTTAGATCTAAAATCATGGCACTCGGGCCCTAGTGACAAGCATTAAGCATGGCACAGTCATAGCAACATCAATCTTAGAACATAATGGAAACTAGGGATCAAACCCTAACAAAACTAACTCGATTACATGGTAAATCTCATCCAACCCATCACCGTCCAGCAAGCCTACGATGGGATTACTCATGCACGGTGGTGAGCATCATGGAATTGGTGATGGAGGAAGGTTGATGATGACGATGGCGACGATCTCCACTCTCCGGAGCCCCGAACGGACTCCCGATCAGCCCTCCCGAGAGATATTAGGGCTTGGCGGCGGCTCCGTATCGTAAAACGCAATGAATCCTTCTCTCTGATTTTTTTCTCCCTGAAAGTGAATATATTGAGTTGGAGTCGGGGTCGGTGGAGCCTCAGGGGGCCCACGAGACAGGGGGGCGCGCCCAGGGGGGTGGGCGCGCCCCCACCCTCGTGGACATGATGTGGGCCCCCTTGGTCTTGATTATTTCGCCAGTATTTTTCCTATATTCCAAAAATATTCTCCGTTGATTTTCATGTCATTCTGAGAACTTTTATTTCTGCACAAAAATAATATCATGGCAATTCTGCTGAAAACAGCGTCGGTTCGGGTTAGGTCCATCCAAATCATGCAAGTTATAGTCCAAAACAAGGGCAAAAGTGTTTGGAAAAGTAGATACGTTCGAGACGTATCAAGCAGCAGCAACAACAACAACACAACCCTATTTGGATAGTCAACTTAGCTAGAGGTTATAGTTAGTTTCTAGCTCATTACTAACCCTGAACTAACTCCATCCAAAGAGTTGTTTGGATGGCAGGATTAGATTGACAATATGTGCACTAGGAGAACTAGCTCCAATTAGCACCTCTTGGGTTGGATAGTTTTTTTGGATGGTTTATAGATGCAACTAGCTCAAACTAGCCCTCATGTTTTGATATACTTTAGGGCTATTTGAGCCCGAACTAGCTCACACTAACTCTAACGCATGGACACAGCAACAGTTAATCAGCCGATAATTTGTAAGAATGAACTAAACTCATTTCGGCCCATAATATAAGATGTTAATTCATCTAATATGTGAGTATATTGGATGTTATAAGATACTCCCTCCGTTCCTAAATATTTTTCTTTTTAGAGATATCAAATGGACTACCACATACGGATGTATATAGACATATTATAAAAGAGTGTTGGACTACATCATTGTGCAATTGTTGTTTAGCTTATAATATTAACTTGGTGCTTTTAGGTACATATGTCATCGGTAAAGATCCGTGTTTTGACCCTTTCTGCGTATGGGGCAATGAGATATCAATGCACCACCATCAAGTGAGGAAGCTGATAAAGATTGTTAGTAAAATGGGTCTAAAGATGGCAATTAAACTATTTGTTTACACTTTATCCAAGACAATAGCGAACTGTTGGATGGTAAGTAAGAACTTTGCAGCCTTCTTTTTACTGCCCATAATGAGTTGTGTTAGATTACAATGTCTGAATCTTTTTCCTTTCCAGTGGTTGCCAAAGCAGTTTACTCAAGATTACCTCTCAAACTACATGATTGGTGGGCATGCAATGGTTAAAGTATTTCTACCAAAACACGATGATTATCTTGATGTTTTCATGAAGACCGTGAAGGATGGGCGGTCGGCCATCACAAGGGGTTGGACTAGAGTCGTGTGTGCCTTCTGCATGGAGGAGGGCACAATATGGGCATTGACGATGCCACAGACCTAGGATGGGGTCACAGGTCTAACCTAGATACCCTGCCCAAGATCACTACCCTAGAAGCTCAAAGACAATTCAAAGATGACAGAAGCCGTCGACTGATATGGCCCAAGACAGAATTCACTCGACGGCATACCTTCACTCGGATGGCTCAACTGCACTCGAAAGGATGAAGACACTCGACCATACAAAAACCACTCGACCACCGAAGGTCAAAGGTCCCTTAGGACCAGCAACGGTCATGCATTCAATCCATAGTGATGACGGCCTTTACTATCCTTTATTACATGTGTTATCAGTAACGTCCTGCCTTTATGTACATTGAACCCTTTGTAACGTGGGGATGGCTGGGGTACAGGCGCACCCTATATAAGCCACCCACCTCCTCCGGTACAAGGGTTCGCACCCCCTGTAACACACGCATATACATATTCCAGTCCATCGCCTCCGGGTACCGAGACGTAGGGTTGTTACTTCCTCCGAGAAGGACCTGAACTCGTAAACACCTTGTGTACAATCTCACTGTAGCTAGGATCTTGCCTCCTCCTAGGTACCCTCAATTCTTACTGTCATACTTAGAACCACGATAGTTGGCACCCACCGTGGGGCCTATCGTCTATCGAGCCATGATGCAAATGGTTTTTTCTTCAACCATCAACGGCGAATCAACCACCATCGCAAGAGAAATTGGCCCCTAGAGCTCTGGTAATCTCGCAATTCATACAAACAAAAGGATCAGGGAAGTATCCATTACATCTAGTATTTTTACGATACATTGTCTAACAATGACTTTGTCTTTTCCTCCTGTAGGATCAGACACACCCATGCATGATCGATCATGAAGCAAGGAAGAAGAAAAAAGGACAAGTCGTTCCCCATATTTCTTGCCTTCTTACATGATCATCATCATTGGCAACCGCCACAAACACCATCAGGCGTGGTCCGCCGCGTTGTCTCCGGCCTCGTCTTTAACGCCGTCGGCGAGCTCAGGCAGACACCCTCCGGCACGGTCCGCCGCATCGTCTCCGGCCTCGTCTTTGACGCCATCGGTGAGCTCGAGCAAACGCCCTCCAGCGCGGTCCGCCGTGTTATCTCCGGCCTCGTCTTCGACATCGTTGACGAGCTCGCACAAACACCCTCCCGCGAGGTCCGCCGCGTCGTCTCTGGCCTCGTCTTCGACGCCGTCGGCGAGCTCGCGCAAACGCCCTCCGACGAGGCCCGCCGTGTCGTCTCCGGCCTCATCTTTGACGTCGTCGGCGAGCTCAAGCAAACGCCCTCCGGCGCGGTCCGCCGCGTCGTCACCGGCCTCATCGTCGAACTCCCACGCATGGCCACGGGCCACCTCCTCCCGTCGGCGTTGATCGCTCAACGACTGGCCTCGGGCTTGTCGGACTCCCACGCAAAGCAGAGCCAGCAGTTCCAGGAGAGGCTGCAGTTGTTACCCAGGGGAAAGGTAAAGGGAAGCCTAAAGGCCCTTGGATCCCTAAGAAAGTGAAAGACCAAGCAGGGAATGACGTACTTGAGCTACCGTGCCCTATTCACACGAAGAGGATGAAGAGGGGAATTCGGTTTACCCCAAACACACCACTCGACAATGTCGACTCCTGAATCAGAACTTCCAGAAGACCAGCCACTAAGAAGGAGAAAGAATCCGAGGAGACCAAGGACAAAGAAGGGGATGGAGGTTACCCCCAGATCAACTCCACCTTGATGATTTTTGCTGATATCGAAAGCAAGAGTCGACTGAAAGTTATCAACAGAGAAGTCAACATGGTTCCTCCGGCAACAATGACGTACCTAAAGTGGTCCGAGACTCCCATTACATTCGACCAGTCCGACCACCCTGTGCACATTTCTACCCCTAGGCAGCATGCATTGGTGGTTGACCCAGTTGTCGATGGTACGCGATTGACTAAAGTACTGATGGATGGCGGCAGTGGTCTGAATATCCTGTATGCCGAAACCCTCCAGGGAATGGGCATTCTGATGTCCAAGCTGAGGGTGAGCAACATGAGATTTCACGGAGTCATCACCGGAAAGAAGGCCGACTCACTTGGTCAAATCACCCTTGATTTGGTTTTCGGCGACTCGACTCACTACCACAAAGAAAAGTTGACATTTGAGGTGGTGGACTTCCACAGTGCTTACCATGCAATACTGGGCAGGCCGGCCTATGCTCGTTTCATGGCTCGACCGTGTTATGTATACCTCAAGTTGAAGATGCCAGGACCCAAGGGCGTGATTGCCATCACTGGAGATCGGCAGAAGGCTAAAGAGTGCTTCCGAAAAGGCTCGAAAATTGCTGACGAGCAGATGGCAGCGGTAGAGATGGAAGAATACCAAAAGAATGTGGATCCGAGTGATTTGTTGCGTGCTAAGAAGCTTGCTTCCGAGTCAGTGTTCCAGTCGGCAGGGGAAACGAAGCCTGTGCATATTCATCCCACCGACCCCAATGCAGCTCCGACTCACATCTCAACCACACTCGACAGCAAATAGGAAGAAGCGCACATCCAGTTCCTCCGTGAGAACTGGGACATCTTCGCATGGAAACCACGTGACATGCCAGGTGTACCCAGGGGACTGGCTGGGCACCGTTTGCGAGTCGACCCAAAAGTGAAACACGTGAAGGAACATCTCCATCGGTCTGCCGCGGAGAAGAGGAAAGCAATTGGCGAGGAGGTGGCTCAGCTTCTAGCAGCTCAGTTCATCCGCGAGATTTACCACTCCGAGTGGCTCGCCAATGTATTCATGCTACCCAAGAAGGACAAATCTCTCCGCATGTGCATCGATTTCAAGCATATCAATCGAGCCTGCCCGAAAGAACATTTCCCTCTCCCTCGCATCGATCAGATCCTCGACTCGGCTGCGGGGTGTGAGCATTTGTCTTTTCTGGATGCATATTCCGGGTACCATCAGATCCAACTGTTTGGACCCAACGAAATAAAGACAGCCTTCATCACCCCATTCGGGTGTTTTTGTTATGTCACCATGCCTTTTGGTCTCAAGAATGCCGACGCAACTTTCATGCGCATGATTCAAAAGGGTCTACTGAAGCAGATCAGTCAGAACGTGGAAGCATACATGGATGACATCGTGGTCAAGTCACGTAAAGGTTCTGACCTACTGACTGACCTCACCGAGACATTCGCAAACCTGAGAAGCTATGATATCAAGCTCAACCTATCAAAATGTACATTCGGAGTTCCGGGCGGCAAGTTACTCGGTTTCCTCGTTTCCGAACGGGGAATCGACGCTAACCCAGAAAAAGTCAGCACCATCCTTCGAGTGAAACACCATGTGCGTATACACGACGTCCAAAAGCTTACTAGTTGTTTGGCTACATTGAGTCGATTCATCTCTCGTCTTGGTGAGAAGGCATTACCTCTCTACCGACTGATGAAGAATTCTGAAAAGTTCAAGTGGAATTTTGAAGCTAAAGCGGCGTTCGAGGAACTCAAAGCCCTGCTTTCCACCCAGCCGGTGCTTGCTGCCCCAGTCAGCAAAGAGCCTCTTTTACTGTACATCACAGCCACTGGACAAGTTGTCAGCACTGTACTCACGGTCGAGCGAGAAGAAGGCAAAGCCTACAAAGTCCAACGCCCAGTCTATTACATTTCTGAAGTCTTGTCTCCCTCCAAGCAGAGATACCTGCATTATAGGAAACTTGTGTATGGGATCTACTTGGCCGCCAAGAAAGTTGCACATTACTTCTCAGATCATTCAATTTCAGTCGTTAGCGATGCCCCGTTATCAAAAATTCTAAACAATCAAGATGCAACCAGTCGAGTGGCTAAATGGTCGATTGAACTCCTTCCGATGGATATCAAGTTTGAAGCAAAGAAAGTTATCATGTCTCAGGCGATAGTAGATTTTGTTGCCGAGTGGATCGAATAGGAGCAGCCGACTCAGATCCAGTCGGATCATTGGACCATGTTCTTCGATGGGTCCTAGATGTTGAACGGATCCGGTGCAGGTTGTTACAGAACGTAGTATTTAAAAAAATATCCTACGATCACGCAAGATCTATCTACTAGATGCATAGCAATGAGAGGGGAGAGTGTATCTACGTACCCTTGTAGACCGAAAGCGGAAGCGTCTAGTGACGTGGTTGATGTAGTCCAACGTCTTCGCGATCCAACCGATCAAGCACCGAACGTACGACACCTCCGTGTTCAGCACATGTTCAGCTTGATGACGTCCCACGAGCTCTTGATCCAGTTGAGCTTCACGGGAGAGTTTTGTCAGCACGACGGCGTGGAGACGGAGATGATGAAGCTATCGGCGCAGGGCTTTGCCTAAGCACTGCAATGGTACGACCGAGGTGTGTTTCTATGGAGGGGGGCACCGCACACGGCTAAAAGATCAATGATTAACTTGTGTCTATGGGGTGCCCCCCACCCCCGTATATAAGGAGTGGAGGAGGGGGAGAGCAGGCCCTCTATGGCGCGCCTAGGAGGAGTCCTACTCCCACTGGGAGTAGGATTCCCCCCCCCCTCCCCTAG
>LR738711.1:600790078-600851658 GCA_902687465.1 Secale cereale
ACAAAAACACTCCAAGTGAAGAGCAACCCTCTCACTCGGGTGCTTAGCTGCGACCCAGTAATTGCCTAAGTTACAAAGATACTCCTAGTGAAGAGCGACCCTCTCACTTGGGGGCTTAGCTGCAACCCCGTAATCGCTTAAGGTACAAAAACACTCCGAGTGAAGAGCAACCCTCTCACTCGAGGACTTAGCTGCGACCCCGCAGTCGCCTAAGTTACAAAAACACTCCGAGGGAAGACCAACCCTCTCACTCGGAGGCTTAGTTGCGACCCCTTAATCGCCTAAGCTACAAAAACCCTCGGAGCTTCGCCACAAGTACAATGTGGCTCAGCCCTCCGAGCTGAGCCACAAGGACAATGTGGCTCAACCCTCCAAGATACGCCACAAGTACAATGTGGCTCGACCCTCTGAGTTGCGCCACAAGTACAATGTGGCTCAACCCTCCGAGCTACGCCACAAGTACGATGCAGCTCGACCCTCCAAGTTACGCCACAAGTATGTGACTCGACCTTCCGAGCTGCACCACAAATACAACGTCCACTCGGAACTCAAAAAGATCAAAAAAAAGCATCAGAAGCAAGGCAAGCGCATTTCAAAGGAAATCAAGTACAGATAAAGACCCGCAAGATTCGAGTAGAAGTACTCGGGCATAACCCGCGAGCGTTTAACGGTTACAAAATCACTCGGTATTCCGAGGCAAATTGAATCGGAGCATAAAATTTTGTTCACTCTTCAGGAGGAGGAGGACTTGCAGGCGCGACGTACTCATCCTGGTCGATCCCCTCAGCGATACGGGTAGCGTCTTCCACGAAAGTCTCCATGAATGACTAGAACTGGGGCTTCTTTGTGTTGGCAACCTTGAGCGCAGCCAGCCTCTCCTCCTTCACCTCCTTTGTAATGACCAGTATGAGACTATACCTCCTACGTGTCGAGGCACGACTTAAAGGCATAATCTCATACTAGAATGATCTCAAGTATGGTATCTTTGCACAACTCATGTAAAAGAGGGGATGAAAATGTAAAAGAGTAGCTGGCTTACACTTGCCATGTCACACAATGTAATACATTAACATAAATCAACAAATAACATCAGAGTCCGACTACGGACGAAGATCCAAATGAAAGATACCATAAATAAAGCAACACAAGGTCCCGATCATCCTAGTAAGAGCCCTACTGATCCTCTGGGCAAGACACGTAGTATCATCCACGTTCTTCATCGAACTCCCAATACAGCTCTGAACCACCACCTGTGTAGTTCTCAACGGTACCTCCATCTGGTGTTGTGTAGAATCTGTGAGCCACGGAGGACTCAGCAATCCCGTTCCCGGGTAGCAATACTATCAAAGCCTTAGGTGTGGAGAAGGCTTAAACAAGGTTGCAGCAGCACTAGCACTAGCTTACGTGTTTAGAGCGAGAAGAGAAAGTGCCAACGATCGTCGAAGTGATCACGAAGTGATCCTAACTAAGCACGTCAAACATAACCCCACCGTGTTCACTTTCTGATCCCCTTCGGAAAGCAACCGTCACGGTTACTCACGCTGGTAGTGTATTATGAGCATAGTGTCAAGTTTTCTACAACCGGATATTAACAAATTCCCATCTGCCACATAAGCACGGGCACGGCTTTCGAAAGATCAAACCCTGTAGGGGTGTCCCAACTTAGCCCATCACAATCTCACGATCTGCGGAGTCGCAACTCCAAGGTGGGAAGACCCGAGTATTCTCGAAATCCCGTGCTCAAGATATTCCGACAAAGGTAAAACTAATCCAGCAAGACCTCCTGGCGTGCCGACACCCTGGTAGTAGCCGCGCGTATCTCGTCTTAGGCCATGACCGGATGGGTGATGCTACAGGTTTTTACCAGCCCTCGGGTTTCCCCAAGGTGGCCCTGCAGGACCCCTAGTTTGGACCAACACTCATGTAGAGCACTGGCCCGGGTTGTTGATTAAGAACTCGGGTTTATAACTCCCTATGCAAGTTTTAGTTATTAGGCGAATGTAAAACCAATGTTGGGCCTTGCTGGAAAAGCTTTAGCGCTAAGCGAGTTATCGAGGGGGGCCCATAAACCCCAACCGTGTTAGGGACGCAAAATCAAGGAACATAACACCGGTTTAAACGGTTCCTAGGGTGGCATGAGTGGAACAAAACACCAAGCAAGAGGCTTAGCCTTCCACCCATTACCAAGTATATAGATGATTTAGTTTAACATATTATATATTGTGATATCCCGACAATAACTTCAACATGAAGCAAGAATCTTCGAATCTTCTCCTGCAACTAACAAGGCTATAAGAGGGGCTGAGCGATGCTTACGTAGCCAAACAATGGTTTGCTAGGTCGGTGGTTAGAGAGGTTCATGGCAACAATAGGAGGCAGACAAACAGACATAGGCATCGAGGCAATAAGCTAAAGAGCGAGACATCTAGCATAGGCAAAGATAGTAGTGATATCTGGGTAAGGTCATCTTGCCTGTTGATTCCACGGAGGGATCGTAAGATGGCTCCTCGTACTCAGTCTCTGCAAGATCCTCGAACTCGGATTCGGCTCCCGGCTCTACTCAACGCAAGAACATGACACAGCACAATATCAAACACGATGCAATGCACAATCAACAGGATGCAAGTATGACGTGCGTATGCATGAGGAAGCTATTGAGCCTAAGGAGAAGAAGATGGAAAGGGCCTCATCTTGGAAAAACAAGCATGCCACTGGATAGAGGGGAAGATTTCGGTTGAAATCGATATAAAGATCACCAGAAACGGACGCACGGTTTGCAAATGGCAAGCAAAACAATATTCACGCAAAACTGGAGTTTACAGCAACATGGCATCTTTGGAGCAAGAAATAACTACGCTACAGCACCCAAACATGGAGACAAAGGGCATGGATGTGAAGTAGAAATGATACTTAACAAGCATGAACTTAGAACACACCAAAAAACCTACTAGAACACAATTAACCAAGCATGGCAAGTTGCAATAAATTTATCCAGACTTGGCCAAAATCTGGGAAGGCAAAAACATCATCACGATGCTGCCTTCGGAGGCACAAAACAACAAGCATATCAACTCTACTAAGTATATACAGATCATGGACATGTAATAGACATAGCATACATCAAACAACTCCATTGGAGCAACTCCATAGGAGGCATGGATCAATAACAACAAGCTTCACCAAATTGATCATGCTGATAAAAACCTGACAGGTAAATTTATAACAACTTGAGAAGAAGAAATAAATAAGCTACAGCAGGCCATATATGCAAATAAGGGCATGGATGGATAGAGCATAACATGTACAACAAGACATGATCATTTGACATACTAAAACATGCATGGATTTGAGTGGGGCATCAAGCAAACATAGCATCAGGTTTAACAGATTCCAGACTTAGTAGTTTTTTCACTAAGTACAAAACAACAACATTGGCATGGCAAGTTTACAAGCTTGTTTAAGTCACCTCAAGGCATATCATGGAAAGTGGATTGCGCCACAGCAAAGACCATATGATTGTGCTTCTAAAACATATTGACATGTGGCATGAAGAAAAACATACCAATAGCAATGAGCAAGTCAAAATAGCATCTCACAACAAGTTTCAGCACTTAACAGCCACATGCACGTTTGCAACAAGATTAACATGGCAATATGACACCTAACATGAATGCTACAGCAACCATCATGTAGAACACTTCACAATGAACATTTTGACATATAATATGCTCCATTTGGACCAACATGCACAAAGTTATCACATCTCAAACATGGCAACAAAATTACAGTCATCAGCAGTTTTAAACATATAGCACTCTTGCAACGATGATTAGGGCATCAAGATGAACTCAAACAAGCATGCCACAGTGGAACAAAATGAAGAGCACATCTCAATGAACATTTTGACATATTACATGCTCAAAACGGATCTACGAGCACGAAGTTATTGCATGGCAAAGGAGGCAATGAATTTACAGGATCTGTGGACTTAGTGGAAATTATACCTCCGAAAAGTCAACGGGACGGATCCGCGCGGGACGGAGGGATCCGGGCTGCGGGACGGGCATTTGTTACGGTGTGCGGGTGGATCTGATCCCACCTAGCAGATCGGGACGGAGGCGAGGACGGCGGCTCGGAGCTCGCTGGAGCTCTTGCCGGCGACGCGGAGGCAGTGGCCGGAGGCGGAGGTCGAGACGGGGCCGGCGGTGACGGCGGTGCCGGCTGGTGGCGGTGGCGACGCCGAGGCGCGGCGGCGGCGCAGTTGGACGCGCCGGCGGGCGGTGGCGACGGCGGCAGTGAGGCGCGCCGGCGGGCGGTGGCGATGGCGGCGGTGAGGCGTGCCGGCGGGCGGTGGCGATGGCGGCGGTGAGGCGCGCCGGCGGCTGGCACTGGTGGCGGAAGCGGCGGCGGTGGGGTCGCTCTCGGCCGGCGCGCGAGGCGGTGGGGACGAGGGCGCTCGGGCTGGTGGGCCGGGGAGGGCCCGGATCGGGCCGCACGAGGCCGACGGCGGCGAAGTGGGGGTAGCGGTGGCGGCGAATGAGGGCCCGACACGTGGCGAAGTGGGCGGAGGTCGGACACGTCCGGCCGGGTTGGACGTGTCCGGCAGTGGCGGGGAGGAGATTGCTAGGGTTTGCCCGAAAAATGGACGTGGAGGGGCTGTTTTATAGGCATAGGGAACTAGGAAGGTCCAAATGGGGAGCGGTTTTCGCCCACACGATCACGATCCGACGACCGAGATGATGGGAGTGGTTGTGCTGGGTTAGTGGGCTGTTGTGGAGGGGTCTTGGGCCAAAAGGAAGAGGAGATTTTAGCCCACTAGGTTGACCGTTGGAGTATCAAACGACCTCCACGTACCAAAACAACAACGCACGACAAGTTCACCTCATTCCGGGAACGTTACACGGTCACACACGAAAGGACTCGGGGGTGCCACGGACACGTGTGTGAGTGTCGGAACTCGAAACGGACAACGGGAAGAGACGTCCATGACCGGGTGCAAGTGAGAACACAAATGCAATGCAATGCACATGACAACATGACATGGATGAATGCACACACGCACGCAACAAAAAGAAGAAACCCGAAATGAAAGAAGAGCCCAGAATGGAATTGATGAAGTCAACGTTTCATATATTGCCATAAATGGAAGGTATCACATATGGGGTGTTACATCCTTGCAGTGCACGCGGACCAGAGACAATGAAACGTCAGTGCCGCACCAGGCGGATGAATTCTTCCGCTCCTGCACTCGACCGGGGATCTCATTAAGTCGAGTCATCAGAGACTCGAGGTCATTCTCATGCACCATCCCCTGCCAGAGCGCAGTGTTGATCCGGGACATCATTGCCTTCAGTCAAGCAAGGTAACCAGTGGCGCTGGTGAAGCGAGACTCCAATCGCAAGACGTTCATCGCAACTTCATCCTTGACAAGGGAATTGGCAGGGTCCAGACCCGTTTCAACCCGCACGATGTCCTCCTCAAAGTTCTGGCAGAATTCTACATGGACGGAAACACGATGATTTAACGATCGGAATATGAGTCGACAGATCTCATTCAGTCGGACAAAAGAACATACCTTCAAGCATGATGAACCACTTTTTTGTGAGGTCACCCAGATAAGTCTCCAACCCATTCATCTTCTGCGAGAGGTCCCCTACCTTCTCGTCCAGAGCAAGATTGGCCGTTTTCAGTCGCGTTACCTCCTTGTTGGCCACACCAAGGGAGACCTTCAGCTTGGTGATCCCTTCTTCAAGCTTGCCGACCAAAGCCAGCTTCTATTCAGCGAGTTCAGCTTTCTCCTGCGCCTTCTGCGGCGCCGCTGCCAGCTCAAGATCCTTCTGCTCCAGTGTGACATCCTGGATTTTTGCCCTTTTCTTTTTCCTTTGTTTTCTTGGATTTCTTGATTTTATTTGCTTTTTAGTGGCTATCTGGTGCTGAAACTTGGGAAGATCATGTCTTCCTAGGTTTTATAGTGGCTTGCCATCCTCCTCATCATCCGATGATCCGGTCATTTCCATCCTTGACCGAACTCAATATTCTTTTTCCAAGGAATATTCCTTTTCTATTAAAGGAATAATTCTGTTTCCCTAGGTTGTGAAGCAAACTATATCTCTGTCATTCTCAAAATTCCCAAATAATTCTCATAATTTTTTTGGGTCCTATCTTTCTCAAATATGGCAAAACATTTCATTCCCATGTTCAAAAATAATCCCCCAATGATCATGCCCTAAATGGCACTTTGTGAAGCAAGTGCTATTTATATTTGCCCAATTGCCTCCAAATTTTTGGACATCTTTTCCTGTCCATATTATTGCCTTGTGCCAAATTTCAACTTGATTTGCCTAGAAATTATTTTTCAGCAATTTTCCAAAGTTTCTGTCCAGAAACAAACTTTGTGAATGGAGTATATTCTAGGCATGTCGAAATGAGTTGAAAGTTTGCCACATCCTTCATTTTACCAAATTACGATTCTCCACCAAATTTGAGCTCCTGGAGATCATCTATGTGAGCTCAGCTCCAAGTCTTGGTTTTTGGTCCAATTTTCACTTTGTGAAGCAACCCTATTTTATATTGCTTCATTTGAGCTTGAAATTTACCAGGACATTCATACATCTATATCTACTCCCTTCACCAAGTTTTGGCTCAATCCACTTAGCCATTTACCCTCAGTAAATTTTCCTAGTTTATGGTTAGAATGGAGCTTTGCGAAGCAAGTGCCACTTTGGTAATTCCAAATGGCATGGAATTTTTACAGCAGCTACATACGGTCAAATAACCCCACTCTAGCAAATTTCAGCTCATGACAGTTAAGTATGTGAGTGCAACATCTAAACCCCTTAATCTGTCCAGCTTTGCACTTTCTACAGCAACCATCATCACCAGACAAATTATTTACTGCATTACCAAGCCGGTGTCCCCATTGCAAGTTACAAACACCTTCCTTTTGATTTACTTTGGAGCTAAGTGCACATCTCTTCTTTGCCCCTGGACCAATTTATTTCCTCATTTTGACTAAGGGCACGACGGTCTATCTACTTGACATGGTCGGCCACGCCAAAGCGCGCCGCTCGCGCTAGTGCTGATGGTGATCATGCTTGCGTCACGCATAGTGCAAGCTCTCGATAGATCCGGCCACTGTGCTCATCACTTCCCTCATCGTCTCGACCTCCATTCATGTCCTGCCGCTTCCGTGTGATCGACTGCATCGTCCTGCATCAATGCCTCGTCGTGGTTCGCCATAAATGGGCCGCAAACGCCATGCATGTGCGATGCCCAACCATTGACCACCATTAGAGCATTGCTCGAGCTCGCTAGTGATGCTCTAGAACCCTCCCCTCGGCTATATAAGCGTGCCTCGTGCCCCTCCGCTGCTCACCAGCCTCTCCCCATTCCTCCTCGACCACCAGAGCCCTAGGGCTCCTCCTGTTTTCGCCTCTGTCCGTCATGGCCGCCTCGGTCTCAGCATGATTCCGGCCAACCCGAGCCACCTCTCCTCCTCCCAACACCTCCACCCGCTCCCCCTCGTCCCTCTGAGCCGCCCCACCTACTTGCCCTTCGCCAGAGACGGCCGCAGCACCAAGAAACCCCGCCGCCCGAAGCTCTCTGTAACTCTCATGGTGCCACCCCTCCCATAAATCCTACATCTCCCCGGTGTCCACTAGCCCTCTGAACGGGTGCGCCGTCTCCTCACGCATCCGCAGGTGCCCTCGGCCGGGCCTGAGACGGCTGGAGCTCGTCCCCCAACCCCCCTTGCCGTCGCCCGCTCTATCACCCCAGCCACCACCCGTCGCCGTCCTCCTTGTTCCTCCACGGCGGACGCAGTCCCTCCAGGCGGACTCGCCTCGGCCTCCCGCACCCGTCGACGGTCGGCGTTCGGCCGGAGTCGACCGGAGCTGGTTGGGCCCCACCTACGCCCCTCCCCTGCCTCGGCTCTGTTCCACGAGCGGAGCAGAAGCGCGAGGAGGAAGAAGACGACCGCCCGTGCCCCTCCCCCTGCGCCTGGGCCCCACCTAGAAGTGGCTCCAGCCACGGGTCCACGTGGATAAGTGGAGACAGATTTTCCTCTAGGTATGATTTCTTGTTCTAAAACGTATTATCGGACTACTTCGGTTCAGAATACGCTTTCCCTTCCAGAAAACGTATTTCTGATTTTGCGCCTCTGCCTTATCCAATCAGAGACCCGGCTGTGAATATAATTTTTGCAGATTGGTCCCTCTCCTTCATCCCTTCATATCTCCGCAACCGTAGCTCCGAATCAGGTGAAACCAATGCTCACGTCTTTGTCTCGTCGAGCTCTTTCTGTTGGTACCTTTTCACCAAGTGTTCACACTGTGAAAATGACCATTATGCCATTGCCTCTAATCAGCCCCTCCGAGAGAGAAGCGTTTCGGCATTTCGTTCCGTGGCTTCAACGCACTACTTCCCTGAGTCTCCGTCACCCACAAGCAAGTCACAACAACCACTTGCATGATAACCATGTAGTAGCCATGGTTTTTACTTGAATATTTAATAAAAGTTTGCCTGTTATCTGTCTGCTTGTTTGCTACTATTGTCGTTGTTTCGGTTATGCTCGTGGTTTCATGCTCACTTTCATGCTTTGTTCCGATGCTTCTTGTTATCTGGTACTACTTGTTAGTATCATGCTTACATGCTATGCTCGGTAGTAGAATTACATGCTGGTATTAGTGATGTTTATCCTGATGCATGCTTGTTGTCTGTCTAGTACCGTTGATATGTATGTTCCGCTGCAACTAGTTGGTTACATGCTTACTTATTAGTGTTCTTGCATGGTACTTATTTATGATGCTAGTGGTCATGTTATGCCATGAGTAGTTTTATACTTGGGATATTTATGCTAGTCAGTATGCCATGCTCATTTGGATATATGCTTCATTGTGGTTATGCTCGATGATTATGCACCTCCATGCTCATGTTGATATCATGCTCATGCATTGTAGTTGCATCATGTTATTTTAATATGGCTTAGCATCATTTGCATTCAAGTTTAACCGGACTTAAGATGAACTTGAACAACTGTTGGCTGAGTCATGGTGCCATCACATCGAGCTGACCAGTGCAGCCACACTTGCCTTTATGTGAAGGCCCTAACTGGGTCTATTGTCATGCCTCTCGCCGATGTCTTCAACGAGGGAAGGTTATTGGCGCGCGCTACCCTTATCAGGTAGGTGAACATAAACCTTGTGTGCCCATTGATGTTGTAAGGATCTGTGTCCCTGTGTGGGACGTTTATGTTTTGCCACGATGGTGGCCGTTGGTGCCTTTGGTAGGCACGGGGCTGATACGTCTCCAATGTATCTATAATTTTTTATTGTTCCATGCTATTATATTATCCTTCTAGGATGTTTTATGGGCTTTTATATACACTCTTATATGATTTTTGGGACAAACTTATTAACCTAGAGCCTAGTGTCAGTTTCTGTTTTTCCTTGTTTTTGAGTTTCGCAGAAAAGGAATATCAAACGGAGTCCAATTGACGTGGCAATTTTTGATGATTTTTTATGGACCAGAAGAATCCCCCGGAGTAAAAGAGTTGGGCCAGGAGAGTCACAGGCTGCCCACGAGGAGGGGGGCGCACCCACCCCAAGTGGGAGCGCCCCCTATCTCGTGGGCAGCCCGGAACCCCCCCTGACGTGAGACCTACGCCAAAAATTCCTATAAATACTGAAACCTCTGGAAAGTAACCTAGATCGGGAGTTCCGCTGCCGAAAGCCTCTGTTGCCACCGAAAACCAATCTAGACCCATTCTGGCACCCTGCCGGAGGTGGGAATCCCTCTCTACTGGCCATTTTTATCATCTCAGCACTCTCCATGACGAGGATGGAGTAGTCCACCCTCGGGGCTGAGGGTATGTACCAGTAGCTATGTGTTTGATCTCTCTTCTTGTGTTCTTGAGATGCCACGATCTTGATGTATCGCGTGCTTTGCTATTATAGTTGGATCTTATGATGTTTCTCCCCCTCTACTCTCTTGTAATAGATTGAGTTTTCCCTTTGAAGTTATCTTATCGGATTGAGTCTTTAAGGATTTGAGAACACTTGATGTATGTCTTGCATGTGCTTATCTGTGGTGACAATGGGATATCAGGTGATCTACTTGATGTATGTTTTGGTGATCAACTTGCGGGTTCCGTGACCTTGGGAATCTGTGCATAGGGGTTGGCACACGTTTTCGTCTTGACTCCCCGATAGAAACTTTGGGGCACTCTTTGAAGCTCTTTGTGTTGGTTGAATAGATGAATCTGAGATTGTGTGATGCATTTCGTATAACCATACCCATGGATATTTGAGGTGACAATGGAGTATCTAGGTGACATTAGGGTTTTGGTTGATTTGTATCTTAAGGTGTTATTCTAGTACGAACTCTAGGATAGATTGAACGGAGAGAATAGCTTCGTGTTATTTTATGATGGACTCTTGAATAGATTGATCAGAAAGAATAACTTTTGAGTGCTTTTGACTTTTATTATGGTGGTTTCGTACCCTACCATAATCTCTTCGTTTGTTCTCCGCTATTAGTGACTTTGGAGTGACTCTTTGTGTCACACCCTGATTTTCATGTCACATTTTCTTAAACTAATTTTCATGTTAAAAATGTGGATTTGCAAAAACTTTTGAGTGCTTTTGACTTTGCTTGATTTGACTGCTGTTGCTAGTGCTCTAAAAATCAAATAAATCCTCCAACTCTTATACTTCATCTCCTTGACCCAAAACCTTTTCCCAATGATCATGCCATGTGTATAGACCAGTATAGAATTTTCTTATAAAAATATTTTGGCCAAATGGTATTTTCTAAAATTAGTTTTCCAAAAACCCCTGAATTGAGGTTTGCACTGCAAGTACCTTATTTAGGGTGAGAAAAATCTTTCAAAAAGTATATTTGAATCCTATTAGGTATAGGACTCCCAGAAACCACAAAAGTATAATTTTAAAATTTATTTTTATATTTTATTGAAAAGCTTTTTCTTAAGGCCAGAAATGGTCTTTAATAGGGAAAATTTATTTAATCATTTCAAAAATATTTGCCAAAATTCAGGGAGACTCATAGGACATATATTGTCCATATATAAGAGTTTCAGCACATGGTCATGATCAAAATATTGGGCAAATCCTTCCAAAACCCTTTCTGGATATTTCAAGCTTTTGAAATATTTACAAAGGAAATATTCTCCAAAAATTCCAGGGAAATTCTATCATGTCATATATGACATATTTGATGATCTTGCAAAGCCTCATGCCTTGAAGATCAAGGAAACATCCTCTAATCCCCTCAAAACCATTCTGTCCATATTTGAAGTTTGAGCAACTTTACATTGCCAAACTTGTCCAAATGCTCTCAAATTTGGTGCACATGCTAGAATGGCCTAATAAGGCATCTAGACCAAATGGCACAAGATTTGGAATAGAGCAACTTGATCAGATCACCTCAAAACCCTTTCTGTTCAAATGCAAATTTGAACAACTTTACATTGCCAACTTTTTACCTGGAGCCTCAAACTTTGTGAGCATGTTCATAACCCCAAATGATGAAGCTACACCAAGTGGTGCATCAAGGGGAGATGATTTGCTTGACTCAAACAAGGTGAAACTATTTCTGTTGATTTCTAGGGTTCACCAAAGTTACATTGGCCACTTTGCCCAAATGAGCTCAAATTTGGTAGAGGAGCCTAATTATATGTGACATTCCATCCTGTTAAGTCCCATGCCAAGTGGAGGTCATTTGCCTCCCCAGAACCTGATCAAACACCTTCTGTCCATTTACCAAAACAAGTGTTTGGACCCCTTTCTCTAATTCCCTTTACCCCAAATTCTTACCACAGCTTCCCCTAGTCCTATTCTACCTCCAGTAACTCTCTCTGGCCTCAGCTCAATTATTGGAGGGGGGTAAAACCCCAAATTCACTATTCTGGCAGCAGTAAACTCCCTCTCCTTCACCTCCCTCCTCAATTCAGTGGCTCACCAGAGCATCCAAGACTGCCTCCCCATTGTTTACTACTCCCTCTGCCTACTGGACACTACTGGGCACTGGGGGACACGGCCTGGAAAGCAAAGACATGAGCATGCCGGCCAAAGACGCGCTCTGGAGCACGCTACAGTGCACCGAGGCACTGTAGCTCGGCCCTCCCGAGGCTTCCAGGCGGCCTTGGGCAGAGCGACCGTGTCTCCCGAGGTCCCCTCAACGTCCGCAACCTGCCGGGCTGTCGGTCTTATCCTCCCCTGCCCTCCTCCTCTCTCCATGAGCTCGCCCGAGCACGTCCATGGGCGTCGCTCACGGTGCACCGCGGTTGCTGCTATAAAAGGCCTCCCCCCGAGCACCTCTTGCCTCTTCTGGACTCTCCTCTCTCCCGTGCACCTCCTAGACACGCCCCCTCTCCCTCTCAGGCGCTCTTCCTCTCTCCACGGCCGAAGTGCCGCCGCCAGCCGCCGCTCGGCATCGGGCACCACGGCCGTTCTCTCCTCCCCCTTCTCTGTTGGCCGCCAGGAGGAGAACCCCAGGACCATGAAGCTACCTCCCACTCCACCCTTCCTTCCCCCTTGCATCTCTGGCACCGCCCCCGTCTCGACCCGAAGCCGCCGCCGATGCCTCGGCCGCCGTCGCTCCTGCTCCTCCCGACCAGCTTGAAGGCCAGGGATGGGCGCGGCTTGCTCCGTTGGGGCCTTCGGTGCGCCGAGCACCACCGGGGATGGCCGGAGCCGCCGGGGAACGGCGCCGGCATCGCCCCAGCCTCCTCCTCTGCGTCGGGCGGGGAGAGGACGACGAACCCGACAGGCGGGCCCCGCTTGTAAGCGACACAGGCCCGGTGGGAGCAGCTGACGGGTGCCCCCCCCCCGGTAAGTGGAAGCGCACTTCGGTGGCTGCGCCTCCCTGTGGTGGTGGCGCCCCCCGTAACTACGCCTTCGGCGTCACCACCTCCATCCCGCGGCTGAGGCACTGGGCTGAGCCCAGTAGGCGTTGGTTAGCTGAGCCTCGCCCAGAGCACTGTATAAGGGTAAACCCTTATCCCTTTTTCCTTTTTCTTTATTCTGTCAACTTCAAAAATGCCTAGATAATTCATTTGACCAGAGGTATCCTAGAAAAGTCCAACTCCTATTTTTAGAGCACTTTTATTTTTGCTTTGATTGTGTTGCTTATTATGATTGTTTCCATCGTTAGTTGACGTAATAAACGGAGTATTCGGAGATGGACCAGAAGATTTGAAGACTCGGAAGAATAAGGCAAGCAGCCCTTTGACCATGTTCAAGAAACCTTTTTATGCATGTCTCATAACACCTTATTATTCAATGCATCGGAATCATGTTGAGGTGGAAACCACTTTGGTTGCTACCCCTGTTACTTTACTGTTGATACTTGCATCAAACATGACCCTACCTTCCTATGAGGGTTATGTGGGTGGGAGTAGATAGATGTATGCTATAGTAGTTGGCTACGCAAAATGGGTCGGGGTTATGCATTGAGTGAAACAAGTGTGGTCTGACATACTTGCAAATGACCCAGTGGGTGCCATTAATGCCCCTGGGAGTTGATGAGGAGCTAGGGCACTACTTGGTGAAGAAGTAGTGTGCCGAGGCTTGACGAGAGTGTTGTTTACAGAGATGGATTAGATTTATGTGTGACTACCATCCCAACCAAACATGCGCAACCACTCTACCCTTATCTGGGAAAGGGCATTATTGAGTACCTAGGTCGATACTAGCATGGTGCCCGCATTACTAGTGACGGGGGTGACATGAGGTCACTCTCGGGACGGGGTCGTGCTTGGATAGGCGGCCATGACTGTTTTCACAGGGCACCGGACACACCGTTGGTACCCCGTGCTTGTGTTATGAGATGAATACGGAGCGAGTCTCCACAAACCTTGACATCTGAAATGTATAGCACGAGGCTGTTACCAATCGAGTGGACTCCATAGTAGTGTCGTCTAGGGAAAGGTAGTGATCGGGTGCTTACCCCGGGTACTTGAGGTACCGCGGGTCGTGGATGTCATGGAAGTTCCCCGGATCTTGTGGGTAAAGTGTGCAACCTCTGCAGAGTGTCAAACTATTCGAATAGCCGTGTCCGCGGTCAAGGACAGTTGGGTGGTACTACTTAGACTATGTCCATAAGTTTCTGGGAAACAACACGATTCAGAGATATTGATGATGTGATAGTGAGGAAGTCGCAATGAGCTTGTGCATGTGTTGATTACAGCTCTTTCTCGATATTGATGTCTGTGACCTCCTGATACTGGTTACAGACACATGCATGCCCTTGTTATATGTTGATCATAATTGCATATGAAAAACTAGCTTTCCGCAAAACTGCCAACTTAGCAGTAGAGCCTTGCATAATTATTCTGTTATCACACTTGGGTTGCTTGCGAGTACATTCAATGTACTCATTGGCTTGCCACTGGTTATTTTATTGGCCAGGCATGAGAGAACAGGTTATGATGAAGATTTCTTGGTGACGAGCATGCGAGCTAGGACGCTTCCCAGTCAGAATGCATGTAGGGTTAAGGCAGATGGCATGGGTCCCAGTTGTCTTTGAAGATTTTCCACTGCGATGATATACTCAAGACTTGACCGTTATGGTCCTATTTATGTAACACGGTATATATGGATGTAAGACTCTTGTTATTCAGCTTCTGTGTGTTCAGTGAGCATTGATCTCTGGGATCACTGTACACGTGCATTCGGTGATCACGACTTACGAGTCGGGGTCCCCACAGAGCTGGTATCAGAGCCATCCTGAATGTAGGAAGCCTTAGTTAGCATGGTCGTTAGTTAGGGTAAAACTATTTTCAAAACTATTACTAGTTTTCAAAACTATCTATACTTCTCTTCCCTTCTCAGTTTTTCGAAAACTAGGCTATACTTGATCTCTTCCCCTTCAAAACCTTGGTCGCTAAAACCCTTATGCCCCTGACCACTGGATTTTCTGTAATCCTCGTGGAGTGCACCTTGCCGAACACTCACCCACCACTTTTGCACGCAAGATTGGTGACACCACGACAAGACGATACCAACGGAAGTTACATCCTCGATGGACGAGGACATGAAGACCCAGAAGATGGTGCAACCTTGGCCTATGATGACCAGGGTATAGGTTATGCAAAATCATGATATGCATCGCTAATAGAGTAATCCTGTCACTACCGTTGTTGTATCGACAACCACCGGTGGATGAGAACCTCGCCATTCGGTCCGCCTCACTATAGTGAGCAGGAAAACGGTTCTCTTCATCCCCCGCTCTTGGTGTCGATGTTTTCATCAACGAAACCGACATGATGGACCTCTATTATGCCTTGTTATTACATATGGATTGCCTACCTGGTACCCTCGACGCCCCAGAAGGCACAAGGGATCGTCATGATTAAAGAGACAAGAGAAGACCAAGTCAACGCCAGCTACAAGGAGGCACCTTCACCCCATCACCTCATCAGGCGAGAAGCTGTTGAAGATTCTTCAGGCTCAACCTGGATTGTTCATCAAGCAACTATAAGGGACATAGCAACACCTGAGGAAGCCCAGAAGACTGCACGAGGCACAAGTCACGACACTGAGTCAGAGAACCCCTAGGGTAGGAAGAGTCGTGTACCCCCTATGCGCAGTCGAGTCCATATGATGATTCGAATAGAACCATGATTGTGTGTTGTTTGCTTTTATTTGCTTGTGTTTTGATATAAGTCGCACTTTTGCCCCAGGCAACAAGTGCATGGCTATATCACCTTCCTTGCCTTGTTTCTTTTGTTTCGACCTTTTGCACCTGTTTGTTGCACCTGCACAATAGAACCCCCTTTAGGCATTTTCCCTCCTCTACGATGCTTCTTCCCTCTATTCTCTCTCTCCCCAACTGAAGACCGCAAGACAAGATGCACCAAGGATTCTACCTCGGCAACCAACTGGCACTGAAGACTTCTGCTACAACCTTCGTGACCAATTGCAACCCCGTGGAGTTATGTTTAACCCTCCAGACCAGTAACCCCATTCCTAGATCCTTTGAGACTTCCCGAGACACACCAGCACGAATCCTTAACCATGTGCCTAGCCCATGGTAAGGCGAGAGAACCTGTTAAGCCTTTATAATCCTGCACAACACTGGGTTCGTAAAGGAGCTAGTGGACACGATGAGTGAGCACATTTTCACCCTAATATAGCACGAGGTCTGACGATGCCATAGATAGACCAGTTCGAGGATATTGGACAGATGACTTGGTGGTTTATATCAGTGACTTCGAGGAATTATCTGAGACCCTGGTGGATTATGAGGTTTTCATATTGGGGATATCATGACCTTAGGGAAGCATGTAGGAGTACCCGTTCGACATGAGATTTGGATTTATGTAGCTGATTCTGGTTGGTATAGATGATGGATATGTCTGCATGGTTCGGAGTAAGATTGGATTTAGGCCTATGATCCTGATTGTGATACCATGCTTCTTGGTGGACAATAACCTAGGAGATTGGATTATTTGTCGGAGTTGATTTAGAGATCTCTATAGTCGTGATCTTGGAGTTTACTTGACCCGGAAGATGAAGATTTTGGTGGACTTACTATCGTTATGTGTAGTCCTTCCGAGTATTTGGATATCATAGGGACTCGAGATCTTGCAAACACCGTAGACATCGGATTTGTAGGATTGTTGGATTATGTGGTGATTGATGGGAATTACCGGGCTATTGGAGGTGATCTATAGGAAGGAAACAAATCTTGGAGTGGCACATGACGTGTTTCCTTAGAAAAGAGATGCATTATCGTGAGCCTTGCAAGATTAGGTTGAGTGCTTGGATGGTGGAGTTTATTTTAAGCTCAGCAGCATGTATGATCTACCCTCGGATTTTAGGGGTAGACATACACATGGATTTGGGGATCGTAGACGAGTATAATTTTGTTAGACCGTCTCTTGAGAGTCATGAGGATATGTATGGCAATGAGTGGTGACTAAAGTTGGTCTATGCGAGAGATGATTTTCCTGTTTGGAGTACTAGATAGAGCTATTGGCATCTCAGAAACTGTGCTTAAGGATAAGATGATAAAAGTTCACTCATTCACTAGAATCCTTGAAACCCTTAAGCCCCACCGAGCTACAACCTGGTCAGATTCTGACCACGGGCCTTGACTCAGAGTCAAGAAGGCCTCTGCAATACTCAGCCGAGACCACCACCAATACTCAGCTTACCTTGCGTACCCCCATAGACCTCTTGGAGTAATTGGACAAGTTGGGTAACATCATTATTTGATGGCCTACTTGTCTGCCCGAAGACAATGAAGAGACGGACAGCTGGATGGAAGACATTTGAAGACCGCCCTGTCAAGAAGGAAGATCTACACCAACCACCGTCATCAAGAAGAAAACTTCCGCGTTGAAGACCGGGCGTATCTGCAAACCACTCCTCTCAAAGGAGCCGAGCAATTCCGTGTCGAAGGAACGCTCACACCGAGTTGTATCAAGACTTGAAGGCACGATTCTGGTGGCACAGGATGAAAGAGAGATTGCAACCTATGTTGCAGAGTGTGATGTGTGCCAAAGGGTCAAGGCTGAACATCAGCGACCCGCTGGATTGCTTCAACCACTCAAGGTTCCTGAGTGGAAGTGGGATAATGTCGGAATGGACTTCATCACTAGATTACCAAGGTCGAATAGAGGACATGACTCTATCTGGGTCATAGTCGATCATTTGACCAAGGTGGACCATTCCATTCCTGTCAAGACCACTTATGATGGCAACCGGCTGGCAGCTCTCTACATCGACCGAATCGTAAGTCTTCACGGCGTTCCCAAGGAGATTGTGCCAGATCGAGGAACCCAGTTCACCTCAAGGTTCTGGAAGAAGTTCCGAGAAGCCTTGGGAACCAAGTATCTTTCAGCACGGCTTTCCACCCCCAGACCGGAAGTCAGACTGAACGAGTCAATCAGATTCTCGAAGTCATGACTCCGAGCCTGTGTCTTGGCATACGGAGCCAAGTGGGAGGATTGTCTCCTTTTTTGCCGAGTTCTCCTATAACAACAGTTACCAGTCGAGCCTTCAGATGGCACCATTTGAGGTGTTGAGCGGACACAGATGTCGCACACCCCTCAACTGGTCAGAGACTGGAGCAGGACTAGTCTTTTGGACCGGGTATTCTCCGCGCAGCGGAAGAGCAGGTCCAACTAGTCAGAGAGCGTTTGAAGGCAGCCAAGTCAAGGCAAAAGAGCTATGCTGACACTCACCGTCGGGTCATGAGTTTCCATGTCGAGGACCATGTGAACCTGCGGGTAACTCCTCTGAAGGGAACCAAGCGTTTCCACGTCAAGGGGAAGCTCGCACTAAGGTTCATTGGACCCCCTTTGAGATCACTGCAAGTCATGTGGTAGACGGCTCCCCAGCTAGATCTACCACCTGAGATACCCTCCGTGCACCAAATCTTCCACGAGCCCCCACTCTGGAAGTACTTCTTACCTCCTAGCTAGCCCGATGGCCGCAAGGACATCGATCACCGAGCCTTTGGCAGCTAACCCAACCTAACCTATGCAAGAGACCCTCAGCAACCTCCATCAAGAAGGCATCAAGCAAGAAGCCATACCATCAAGTACTTCAGGATTCCAAGGAGCACCACTCGGAAGCAGAACCAACAAGAAAAAGTGAAGACTACCCCGTATCCAAGACTCCGCCTTTCTTTCCACGCCTAGTCTCGGAATCTCGGGGACGAGATTCTTGTAAGGGGGGTAGGTCTGTCACACCCTGATTTTCATGTCACATTTGCTTAAACTAATTTTCATGTTAAAAATGTGGATTTGCAAAAACTTTTGCGTGCTTTTGACTTTGCTTGATTTGACTTTTGTCTGCTGTTGCTAGTGCTCTAAAAATCAAATAAATCCTCCAACTCTTATACTTCATCTCCTTGAGCCAAAACCTTTTCCCAATGATCATGCCATGTGTATAGACCAGTATAGAATTTTCTTATAAAAATATTTTGGCCAAATGGTATTTTCTAAAATTAGTTTTCCAAAAACCCCTGAATTGAGGTTTGCACTGCAAGTACCTTA
The DNA here is from genome assembly GCA_902687465.1 of Secale cereale. Lineage (NCBI taxonomy): Eukaryota > Viridiplantae > Streptophyta > Magnoliopsida > Poales > Poaceae > Secale > Secale cereale. The sequence continues at coordinate 600,809,103 of LR738711.1, forward strand.
TTTAGGGTGAGAAAAATCTTTCAAAAAGTATATTTGAATCCTATTAGCTATAGGACTCCCAGAAACCACAAAAGTATAATTATAAAAGTTATTTTTATATTTTATTTAAAAGCTTTTTCTTAAGGCCAGAAATGGTCTTTAATAGGGAAAAATTATTTAATAATTTCAAAAATATTTGCCAAAATTCAGGGAGACTCATAGGACATATATTGTCCATATATAAGAGTTTCAGCACATGGTCATGATCAAAGTATTGGGCAAATCCTTCCAAAACCCTTTCTGGATATTTCAAGCTTTTGAAATATTTACAAAGGAAATATTCTCCAAAAATTCCAGGGAAATTCTATCATGTCATATATGACATATTTGATGATCTTGCAAAGCCTCATGCCTTGAAGATCAAGGAAACATCCTCTAATCCCCTCAAAACCATTCTGTCCATATTTGAAGTTTGAGCAACTTTACATTGCCAAACTTGTCCAAATGCTCTCAAATTTGGTGCACATGCCAGAATGGCCTAATAAGGCATCTAGACCAAATGGCACAAGATTTGTAATAGAGCAACTTGATCAGATCACCTCAAAACCCTTTCTGTTCAAATGCAAATTTGAACAACTTTACATTGCCAACTTTTTACCTGGAGCCTCAAACTTTGTGGGCATGTTCATAACCCCAAATGATGATGCTACACCAAGTGGTGCATCAAGGGGAGATGATTTGCTTGACTCAAACAAGGTGAAACCATTTCTGTTGATTTCTAGGGTTCACCAAAGTTACATTGGCCCCTTTGCCCAAATGAGCTCAAATTTGGTAGAGGAGCCTAATTATATGTGACATTCCATCCTGTTAAGTCCCATGCCAAGTGGAGGTCATTTGCCTCCCCAGAACCTGATCAAACACCTTCTGTCCATTTACCAAAACAAGTGTTTGCACCTCTTTCTCTAATTCCCTTTACCCCAAATTCTTACCACAGCTTCCCCTAGTCCTATTCTACCTCCAGTAACTCTCTCTGGCCTCAGCTCAATTATTCGAGGGGGGGTAAAACCCCAAATTCACTATTCTGGCAGCAGTAAACTCCCTCTCCTTCACCTCCCTCCTCAATTCAGTGGCTCACTAGAGCATCCAAGACTGCCTCCCCATTGTTTACTACTCCCTCTGCCTACTGGACACTACTAGGCACTGGGGGACACGGCGTGGAAAGCAAAGACATGAGCATGCCGGCCAAAGGCGCGCTCTGGAGCACGCTACAGTGCACCGAGGCACTGTAGCTCGGCCCTCCCGAGGCTTCCAGGCGGCCTTGGGCAGAGCGACCGTGTCTCCCGAGGTCCCCGCGACGTCCGCAACCTGCCGGGCTGTCGGTCTTATCATCCCCTGCCCTCCTCCTCTCTCCATGAGCTCGCCCGAGCACGTCCATGGGCGTCGCTCACGGTGCACCGCGGTTGCTGCTATAAAAGGCCTCCCCCCGAGCACCTCTTGCCTCTTCTGGACTCTCCTCTCTCCCGTGCACCTCCTAGACACGCCCCCTCTCCCTCTTAGGCGCTCTTCCTCTCTCCACGGCCGAAGTGCCGCCGCCAGCCGCCGCTCGGCATCGGGCACCACGGCCGTTCTCTCCTCCCCCTTCTCTGTTGGCCGCTAGGAGGAGAACCCCAAGACCATGAAGCTACCTCCCACTCCACCCTTCCTTCCCCCTTGCATCTCTGGCACCGCCCCCGTCTCGACCCGAAGCTGCCGCCGATGCCTCGGCCGCTGTTGCTCCTGCTCCTCCCGGCCAGCTTGAAGGCCAGGGATGGGAGCGGCTTGCTCCGCTGGGGCCTTCGGTGCGCCGGGCGCCACCGGGGACGGCCGGAGCCGCCGGGGAACGGCGCCGGCATCGCCCCTGCCTCCTCCTCTGCGTCGGGCGGGGGGAGGATGACGAACCCGACAGGCGGGCCCCGCCTGTAAGCGCCACAGGCCCGGTGGGAGCAGCTGACGGGTGCCCCCCCCCCCCCGATAAGTGGAAGCGCACTTCGGTGGCTGCGCCTCCCTGTGGTGGTGGCGCCCCCGTAACTACGCCTTCGGCGTCACCACCTCCATCCCGCCGCTGAGGCACTGGGCTGAGCCCAGTAGGCGTTGGTTAGCTGGGCCTCGCCCAGAGCACTGTATAAGGGTAAACCCTTATCCCTTTTTCCTTTTTCTTTATTCTGTCACCTTCAAAAATGCCTAGATAATTCATTTGAACTCCAAATTGCATGATTCAAATTTCCTATGGCTCCATAAATCATGCTCTATCACATGGTGCAACATGCACATTATTCCAGAAATATTTCTTTCACAAATATGTATCAAATGCCTTTATTTCATTTCTGTGATGAACTTTAGAAAATCACAGAGAGCTCATTTTTGATCCAAATGCAGTGATTCAAATTCCTAGATGCTTGTCATGTCCAAACTTAGTTTTGGAACATTTTTAATAATAGTTTCTGTACCCCACCAAATATTGAGCCATTTCTTCATATTTATCAGCTTTGCAAAATCCTAGGAAATTCATTTCAAATCCAAATCCTGTGAAACCAACTCCTAAATACTTCTAAAATCATGACTTGATGATGGGTACGTTTTCTCATCATTCAAGGAAATATTTCTGTATACTTCTTCCAAATCCATAAACCCTTTGGTTCCATCATATTGGAATGTTCCAAACTACCTATTGATCCAACACCTATGAAACCACCTTGGTTATTTTTCATATGATTAGAGGTATCCTAGAAAAGTCCAACTCCTATTTTTAGAGCACTTTTATTTTTGCTTTGATTGTGTTGCTTATTATGATTGTTTCCATCGTTAGTTGACGTAATAAACGGAGTATTCGGAGATGGACCAGAAGATTTGAAGACTCGGAAGAATAAGGCAAGCAGCCCTTTGACCATGTTCAAGAAACCTTTTTATGCATGTCTCATAACACCTTATTATTCAATGCATCGGAATCATGTTGATGTGGAAACCACTTTGGTTGCTACCCCTGTTACTTTACTGTTGATACTTGCATCAAACATGACCCTACCTTCCTATGAGGGTTATGTGGGTGGGAGTAGATAGATGTATGCTATAGTAGTTGGCTACGCAAAATGGGTCGGGGTTATGCATTGAGTGAAACAAGTGTGGTCTGACATACTTGCAAATGACCCAGTGGGTGCCATTAATGCCCCTGGGAGTTGATGAGGAGCTAGGGCACTAATTGGTGAAGAAGTAGTGTGCCGAGGCTTGACAAGAGTGTTGTTTACAGAGATGGATTAGATTTATGTGTGACTACCGTCCCAACCAAACATGCGCAACCACTCTACCCTTATCTGGGAAAGGGCATTATTGAGTACCTAGGTCGATACTAGCATGGTGCCTGCATTACTAGTGACGGGGGTGACATGAGGTCACTCTCGGGACGGGGTCGTGCTTGGATAGGCGGCCATGACTGTTTTCACAGGGCACCGGACACACCGTTGGTACCCCGTGCTCGTGTTATGAGATGAATACGGAGCGAGTCTCCACAAACCTTGAGATGTGAAATGTATAGCACGGGGCAGTTACTAATCGAGTGGACTCCATATTAGTGTCGTCTAGGGAAAGGTAGTGATCGGGTGCTTACCCCGGGTACTTGAGGTACCGCGGGTCGTGGATGTCACGGAAGTTCCCCGGATCTTGTGGGTAAAGTGTGCAACATCTGCAGAGTGTCAAACTATTCGAATAGCCGTGTCCGCGGTCAAGGACAGTTGGGTGGTACTACTTAGACTATGTCCATAAGTTTCTGGGAAACAACACGATTCAGAGATATTGATGATGTGATAGTGAGGAAGTCTCAATGAGCTTGTGCTTGTGTTGATTACAGCTCTTTCTCGATATTGATGTCTGTGACCTCCTGATACTGGTTACAGACACATGCATGCCCTTGTTATATGTTGATCATAATTGCATATGAAAAACTAGCTTTCCGCAAAACTGCCAACTTAGCGGTAGAGCCTTGCATAATTATTCTGTTATCACACTTGGGTTGCTTGCGAGTACATTCAATGTACTCATTGGCTTGCCACTGGTTATTTTATTGGCCAGGCATGAGAGAACAGGTTATGATGAAGATTTCTTGGTGACGAGCATGCGAGCTAGGACGCTTCCCAGTCAGAATGCCTGTAGGGTTAAGGCAGATGGCATGGGTCCCAGTTGTCTTTGAAGATTTTCCGCTGCGATGATATACTCAAGACTTGACCGTTATGGTCCTATTTATGTAACACGGTATATATGGATGTAAGACTCTTGTTATTCAGCTTATGTGTGTTCAGTGAGCATTGATCTCTAGGATCACTGTACACGTGCATTCGGTGATCACGACTTACGAGTCGGGGTCCCCACACTTTGTTGCATGTTGAGGGCTAGTAATATGATCCAGTTATGTTATTATTGTTGAGAGAACTTGCACTAGTGAAAGTATGAACCCTAGGCCATGTTTCCTATCATTGCAACAACCTTTATGCTCACTTTTACCACTTGTTACCTTGCTGTTTTTATATTTTTGTATTACAAAAACATATATCTACCATCCATATTGCACTTGTATCACCATCTCTTCGTCGAACTAGTTCACCTATACAATTTACCATTGTATTGGGTGTGTTGGGGACACAAGAGACTCTTTGTTATTTGGTTGCAGGGTTGCTTGAGAGAGACCATCTTCATCATACGCCTCCCACGGATTGATAAACCTTAGGTCATCCACTTGAGGGAAATTTGCTACTGTCCTACAAACCTCTGCACTTGGAGGCCCAACAACGTCTACAAGAAGAAGGTTGTGTAGTAGACATCAGGGACCACCCAGGACTTAGCCCAAAGGGGAGTTGGTCGGAGTGGCCGAGAGAGTGTCATGGCAGTAGATCAGTTTTATCGGAATGCCGTTGGTCCACCCGAATTGGAGTGCGAGGCCATGGGTTCTGAGGTGTGGGTCCAGTGTGCTAACCTCTGCAGACTGTGTCTTAATCTATCAATAGTTGTGCCCGCGGATAAGAGCCCAATTTGTGTCGGTCACACTATGAGTCAACAGTAACAATAATAATGTGCTTAATAACAGCACTGGTTCGATGATGAGAAAGATATTGGTCGTGATCAAGAGATGATCACCGTTTGGTTACGAGGTAACCCGTTGAGCCAAGAGTAGTTCCGTTTGTGATCCCTGAATGATCAGCGTGGTATCGAGGATACCGAGTTGTTGGATATTCATGATGTTGTGCGAGAATCGTGGGTAAAGATCAAGCTCCTTGTGGTCATTTAATGATTACTACGGTATTGTTTATACCAAGCTTGATTTGATCCTGAGATGATCGTGTGATGTCTGTGGTGGTAAGTTTGTGCATGTTAGGGTTACGACGTAACCCGAGCAGAGTAAGTTGGTGCATGTTAGGATCATCATGTTGCATGTAGTATCATCATGTCCGTATGTTCATGCTATGCTTGTTCTAATGTATCATGTTCAGTTGTGCATGCCATGTTGTTCTGTTAGTATCATGTTCATGATTGAATTAACCTGCTAATACCATGATGTTGTTTGTCTTGACTGCTTTTGGTTTATTATGAGCTTGCAAGTACATTCAATGTACTGACCTGGCGGGTCATGCCAGTTTGCAGGACGTGATGGGATTGCTTTCTTGTTTTGGTGTGGTTCCTGTGTTCGCGAGCTAGGATAAACATTCCAGCCAGAGTCCCTGCGGATTGGAGTCCATCATCGTCGTTCATTGTTCCGCTACCAGTAGAGGTTCCACTGCCTCGAGTTGTTATGTTGCTTGCATAGAGCAACTGTGGTTGGTGTAGCGTTGCCATGCTAGTGATATTCATTGTAATATCGGAGACCTTGTATCCATATCTGCATTGTAATAGAAAGCTGGTTTGTTCTATGCTAAGGAGTTCCGTATTCCAAAAGACTTCACTTCGATCTCTCGGCTGGAATACGGGGCGTTCCGGTTTCTCTGAGCCGGGGTGCCACAGTCTTGGTATCAGAGTAGGTCTGGCTGTAGAGCGCCCTAGTCCGCTGGAACATTAGAAAACGGTAGTATAGGGTCTGTTTGTTTCCCTTCCTTGCTGCATTTGTTTGCTGCATATATAGTCTTATTCGGTTACGTCTAACCCCTGTTTAGTGCGTAGATGGCGGTCAACTTCCATGATTTCAATGCCCTCCCCAGATATCCCGGTGCTATTCCTATTTAGTTCAGTCCCACTCATGCACCTCTCAGCTTTGCCACCCTTCTTGGAGATATGTGCCGTAGCATTTATCCCCTCAGAAATCCACCTCATCACCAAGTATTCTAGTTTTCTGCCGGAAGAAGAATCCTGGAATACGTTGCTCATGTCCATCTGTCAGCCCCTATTCATGTTGGTAAGCGCACCTATAGTTTCCATGGTGGTTACGACGCTACTCCCGAGAGTATCGTTCAGCTTGCCGCAATGGCTAGAATCACCGGTCTTCGTCATCAAGAGAGCATGGTGCAAGAGAACCGTGCTTATCAATATTACCCCACCATCATCGAGAATCCTAGGCGAATACAGTTTCCCTTCGTTAACCCTCAAGATGACCCGGTTATCCTTGCCATGTCTCGTTACATGATGGCCGAGTGTCTTCTTATTTCTGAGTCAGTCCAAGACGCCATTCGAGCCAGGAGATTGCTTGGTGCTGCCCTACCTCTGTCTCCGCCCGCTCCTCAAAACCTTTCGCCTCGTCCATCCCGAGTTTTGGAGCCAGCCGTCCCGCTTGCTACTTCGTCAGCTCCCGAGCGTTTTCTAAAGCGTAGGGTGTAGTCATTCGTGTAGGGCATGTGCATCTGCTATAGTATCATTGCCTCTTTATGCTTGTGTGTGCCTGTGTGTGCCTGTGTGGTTTAGTTTTGTAGCTTGTTTGTTGTGTGGTTTGTGCAATCGCTCGTTTTCTCGTGCTTCTTTGTTTTGAATCTTTGCTATTAACCCCTTATGGAAATTTCTCATCAACACACCGGATCAGAAGAAGCAGTGAAAAGTAAAAATATACACCAAGGCACTCAGCTAAAAGCAATGAGATTCTCAGCCGACGGCATTGTATTGCAGACATCCAGTCTGGATACAGATTATCTTCTGCTCAGACTTTCAGTACAAGTACCTGTCAGAGATCCATCTTTATTGAAGCAATAATTAAACCAGCAGGAGAACAAAATTGGATCTAAGTCCAACATGCATTTTAATTAAAGGTATGTTCCGTACACACTTATTGATTCTGCCATGAGTCAGTTTAAAACATGCGACACCCCGCAGTTAGTCCAAATGTGCAATAAATTCAGCAAGGACAGTCAGACAATTCTTGTCACACAAGTAATCAGCAGCTGGAATGACAAGAATACATATATGTTATTCTGTTCACAAAGAAAATCAGTCTAGTCCTTTTTCACAATTTATCAGCGAAGCATACAAGGCAAGATTCCCCAGTCTGCATGAGTAAGGTATGAATAATTTTCCCATGCAAGACATTCAGTAGTCATCAATAAGATACTGCACATGCTTATGGCATAATATACCGAGTCTTCCCTAGTATGTATTTAAGGAGGGAAGCTTCTAAGGTACAGTACCCATTCTTCCTCAGCAAGCTATCTGCCGAAAGCTTTGAACACAAGCCATCTAGTCTTCCTCAGCTAGATATCCCGGTGGTTTCCAGTGCAAGCTGCCCAGTCTTCTTTAGTACGACACTCGTACAAGAGATTAAACAATAAATTGTCAGCATACGGCAGTTTATTTCAAGTGTTAGATCTGCAATGGTTAAGTCAGAAATGAGAATTAGTCGGAACAAAGGTATGATGGCAGCATATTGCATATGACAACACTAAGCGTCGCAAAAATAATCAAGGATATATAATGCCCAGTCTTTCAGTTAAAAATACAGACACATAAAATAGTAATGAAGGATCAAGACCGACAATACAGTAAGGATCTCGCATCAGAACAACTTGCTCAGTCCACAGTATGCTTAGAGCTGTCAACATTGAATACCCGAGTCTGTCAAAGTCTGACACAGGATAGCTCAATATATTGACCTCAGCGAAGCATCGCACAGACAGTCATCCGCATGGATATACCGACAAAATAAAGAATGAGTGAGCTAGTGCATTTCTCTATTCAGACACATCAAGCAACAATCAAACCTCTGGATACTCGAGACTGTGAAGCCAATCAATATAAGACAGAAGCTCCTGCAAGACGTCAGAATCCATCAAAAAAACAGGTATGGTTCACATCATAGTTTTGAACCCAGAAGGCATGCATATATATATTCGAGCGACACGATGCCTGGATAAAAGAAAAATCTTTGTTCCACGGGAAGGTATAATATTCTCGATACTCGATGCAGACTAATATCTCTCTCAAGGATCAATATCGAGAAGGACATGTATGTGAGAATGATAATCTTTTCGACCTCATCTAAGTCAGCAGTATGAATTAAAAATTTGAGACAGTATTGACAGGAGCATATCAGGCAAGCCCGGTCAAAATTTCAAGTACGGTAAAGCAAACCACCCCAGATCAAGGCAGTCAGTCAGATCAAATTTAGTGGAAATATTATATGGGAACATAATGTGAGAGTGAATAAAAGAAACCCGAGTTGGAAACGGTTTCTTCAAGTCAGAATATTTACTTGTTCCCTAAGCACACAAATCTCGAGGACGAGATTTCTTTAAGGGGGGAAGGTTTGTGACAGCCTCGATTTTTGCCCTTTTCTTTTTCCTTTGATTTTCTTGGATTTCTTGATTTTATTTGCTTTTTACTGGCTCTGTGGTTCTGAAACTTGGGAAGATCATGTCTTCCTATGTTTTATAGTGGCTTGCCATCCTCCTCATCATCCCATGATCCTGTCATTTCCATCCTTGACCGAACCCAATATTCTTTTTCCAAGGAATATTCCTTTTCTATTAAAGGAATAATTCTTTTGCCCTAGGTTGTGAAGAAACCTATATCTCTGTCATTCTAAAAATTCCCAAATAATTCTCATAAATTGTGCCCAATGTGCTAACCTCTGCAGACTGTGTCTTAATCTATCAATAGTTGTGCCCGTGGATAAGAGCCCAATTTGTGTCGGTCACACTATGAGTCAACAGTAACAATAATAATGTGCTTAATAACAGCACTGGTTCGATGATGAGAAAGATATTGGTCGTGATCAAGAGATGATCACCGTTTGGTTACGAGTTAACCCGTTGAGCCAAGAGTAGTTCTGTTTGTGATCCGTGAATGATCAGCGTGGTATCGAGGATACCGAGTTGTTTGATATTTGTGATGTTGTGCGAGAATCGTGGGTAAAGCTCAAGCTCCTTGTGGTCATTTAACGATTACTACGGTATTGTTTATACCAAGCTTGATGTGATCCTGAGATGATCGTGTGATGTCTGTGGTGGTAAGTTTGTGCATGTTAGGGTTACGACGTAACCCGAGCAGAGTAAGTTGGTGCATGTTAGGATCATCATGTTGCATGTAGTATCATCATGTCCGTATGTTCATGCTATGCTTGTTCTAATGTATCATGTTCAGTTGTACATGCCATGTTGTTCTGTTAGTATCATGTTCATGATTGAATTAACCTGCTAATACCATGATGTTGTTTGTCTTGACTGCTTTTGGTTTATTATGAGCCTGCAAGTACATTCAATGTACTGACCTGGCGGGTCATGCCAGTTTGCAGGACGTGCTGGGATTGCTTTCTTGTTTTGGTGTGGTTCCTGTGTTCGCGAGCTAGGATAAACATTCCAGCCAGAGTCCCTACGGATTGGAGTCCATCATCGTCGTTCATTGTTCCGCTACCAGTAGGGGTTCCGCTGCCTCGAGTTGTTATGTTGCTTGCATAGAGCAACTGTGGTTGGTGTAGCGTTGCCATGCTAGTGATATTCATTGTAATATCGGGGACCTTGTATCCATATCTGCATTGTAATAGAAAGCTGGTTTGTTCTATGCTAAGGAGTTCCGTATTCCAAAAGACTTCACTTCGATCTCTGGGCTGGAATACGGGGCGTTCCGGTTTCTCTGAGCCGGGGTGCCACAGTCTTGGTATCAGAGTAGGTCTGGCTGTAGAGCGCCCTAGTCCGCTAGAACATTAGAAAACGGTAGTATAGGGTCTGTTTGTTTCCCTTGCTTGCTGCATTTGTTTGCTGCATATATAGTCTTATTCGATTACATCTAACCCCTGTTTAGTGCGTAGATGGCGGTCAACTTCCATGATTTCAATGCCCTCCCTAGAGATCCCGGTGCTATTCCTATTTAGTTCAGTCCCACTCATGCACCTCTCAGCTTTGCCACCCTTCTTGGAGATATGTGCCGTAGCATTTATCCCCTCAGAAATCCACCTCATCACCAAGTATTCTAGTTTTCTGCCGGAAGAAGAATCCTGGAATACGTTGCTCATGTCCATCTGTCAGCCCCTATTCATGTTGGTAAGCGCACCTATAGTTTCCATGGTGGTTACGACGCTACTCTCGAGAGTATCGTTCAGCTTGCCGCAATGGCTGGAATCACCGGTCTTCGTCATCAAGAGAGCATGGTGCAAGAGAACCGTGCTTATCAATATTACCCCACCATCATCGAGAATCCTAGGCGAATACAGTTTCCCTTCGTTAACCCTCAAGATGACCCGGTTATCCTTGCCATGTCTCGTTACATGATGGCCGAGTGTCTTCTTATTTCTGAGTTAGTCCAAGACGCCATTCGAGCCAGGAGATTGCTTGGTGCTGCCCTACCTCTGTCTCCGCCCGCTCCTCAAAACCTTTCGCCTCGTCCATCCGGAGTTTTGTAGCCAGCCGTCCTGCTTGCTACTTCGTCAGCTCCCGAGCGTTTTCTGAAGCGTAGGGTGTAGTCATTCGTGTAGGGCATGTGCATCTGCTGTAGTATCATTGCCTCTTTATGCTTGTGTGTGCCTGTGTGTGCCTGTGTGGTTTAGTTTTGTAGCTTGTTTGCTGTGTGGTTTGTGCAATCGCTCGTTTTCTCGTGCTTCTTTGTTTTGAATCTTCGCTATTAACCCCTTATGGAAATTTCTCATCAACACACCGGATCAGAAGAAGCAGTGAGAAGTAAAAATATACACCAAGGCACTCAGCTAAAAGCAATGAGATTCTCAGCCGACGGCATTGTATTGCAGACATCCAGTCTGGATACAGATTATCTTCTGCTCAGACTTTCAGTACAAGTACCTGTCAGAGATCCATCTTTATTGAAGCAATAATTAAACCAGCAGGAGAACAAAATTGGATCTAAGTCCAACATGCATTTTAATTAAAGGTATGTTCCGTACACACTTATTGATTCTGCCATGAGTCAGTTTTAAAACATGCGACACCCCGTAGTTAGTCCAAATGTGCAATAAATTCAGCAAGGACAGTCAGACAATTCTTGTCACACAAGTAATCAGCAGCTGGAATGACAAGAATACATATATGTTATTCTGTTCACAAAGAAAATCAGTCTAGTCCTTTTTCACAATTTATCAGCGAAGCATACAAGGCAAGATTCCCCAGTCTGCATCTATAAGGTATGAATAAATTTCTCATGCAAGACATTCAGTACTCATCAATAAGATACTGCACATGCTTATGGCATAATATACCGAGTCTTCCCTAGTATGTCTTTAAGGAGGGAAGCTTCTAAGGTACGGTACCCATTCTTCCTCAGCAAGCTATCTGCCGAAAGCTTTGAACACAAGCCATCTAGTCTTCCTCAGCTAGATATCCCGGTGGTTTCCAGTGCAAGCTACCCAGTCTTCTTTAGTACGACACTCGTACAAGAGATTAAACAATAAATTGTCAGCATACGGCAGTTTATTTCAAGTGTTAGATCTGCAATGGTTAAGTCAGAAATGAGAATTAGTCGGAACAAAGGTATGATGGCAGCATATTGCATATGACAACACTAAGCGTCGCAAAAATAATCAAGGATATATAATGCCCAGTCTTTCAGTTAAAAATACAGACACATAAAATAGTAATGAAGGATCAAGACCGACAATACAGTAAGGATCTCGCATCAGAACAACTTGCTCGGTCCATAGTATGCTTAGAGCTGTCAACATTGAATACCCGAGTCTGTCAAAGTCTGACACTGGATAGCTCAATATATTGACCTCAGCGAAGCATCGCACAGACAGTCATCCGCATGGATATACCGACAAAATAAAGAATGAGTGAGCTAGTGCATTTTTCTATTCAGACACATCAAGCAACAATCAAACCTCTGGATACTCGAGACTGTGAAGCCAATCAATATAAGACAGAAGCTCCTGCAAGACGTCAGAATCCATCAAAAGAACAGGTATGGTTCACATCATAGTTTTGAACCCAGAAGGCATGCATATATATTCGACGACACGATGCCTGGATAAAAGAAAAATCTTTGTTCCACGGGAAGGTATAATATTCTCGATACTCGATGCAGACTAATATCTCTCTCAAGGATCAATATAGAGAAGGACATGTATGTGAGAATGATAATCTTTTCGACCTCATCTAAGTCAGCAGTATGAAATAAAAATTTGAGACAGTATTGACAGGAGCATATCAGGCAAGCCCGGTCAAAATTTCAAGTACGGTAAAGCAAACCACCCCAGATCAAGGCAGTCAGTCAGATCAAATTTAGTGGAAATATTATATGGGAACATAATGTGAGAGTGAATAAAAGAAACCCGAGTTGGAAACGGTTTCTTCAAGTTAGAATATTTACTTGTTCCCTAAGCACACAAATCTCGAGGACGAGATTTCTTTAAGGGGGGAAGGTTTGTGACAGCCTTGATTTTTGCCCTTTTCTTTTTCCTTTGATTTTCTTGGATTTCTTGATTTTATTTGCTTTTTACTGGCTATGTGGTTCTGAAACTTGGGAAGATCATGTCTTCCTATGTTTTATAGTGGCTTGCCATCCTCCTCATCATCCCATGATCCTGTCATTTCCATCCTTGACCGAACCCAATATTCTTTTTCCAAGGAATATTCCTTTTCTATTAAAGGAATAATTCTTTTGCCCTAGGTTGTGAAGAAACCTATATCTCTGTCATTCTAAAAATTCCCAAATAATTCTCATAAATTGTGCCCAATGTGCTAACCTCTGCAGACTGTGTCTTAATCTATCAATAGTTGTGCCCGCGGATAAGAGCCCAATTTGTGTCGGTCACACTATGAGTCAACAGTAACAATAATAATGTGCTTAATAACAGCACTGGTTCGATGATGAGAAAGATATTGGTCGTGATCAAGAGATGATCACCGTTTGGTTACGAGTTAACCCGTTGAGCCAAGAGTAGTTCCGTTTGTGATCCGTGAATGATCAGCGTGGTATCGAGGATACCGAGTTGTTGGATATTCGTGATGTTGTGCGAGAATCGTGGGTAAAGATCAAGCTCCTTGTGGTCATTTAATGATTACTACGGTATTGTTTATACCAAGCTTGATGTGATCCTGAGATGATCGTGTGATGTCTGTGGTGGTAAGTTTGTGCATGTTAGGGTTACGACGTAACCCGAGCAGAGTAAGTTGGTGCATGTTAGGATCATCATGTTGCATGTAGTATCATCATGTCCGTATGTTCATGCTATGCTTGTTCTAATGTATCATGTTCAGTTGTACATGCCATGTTGTTCTGTTAGTATCATGTTCATGATTGAATCAACCTGCTAATACCATGATGTTGTTTGTCTTGATTGCTTTTGGTTTATTATGAGCCTGCAAGTACATTCAATGTACTGACCTGGCGGGTCATGCCAGTTTGCAGGACGTGCTGGGATTGCTTTCTTGTTTTGGTGTGGTTCCTGTGTTCGCGAGCTAGGATAAACATTCCAGCCAGAGTGCCTGCGGATTGGAGTCCATCATCGTCGTTCATTGTTCCGCTACCAGTAGAGGTTCCGCTGCCTCGAGTTGTTATGTTGCTTGCATAGAGCAACTGTGGTTGGTGTAGCGTTGCCATGCTAGTGATATTCATTGTAATATCGGGGACCTTGTATCCATATCTGCATTGTAATAGAAAGCTGGTTTGTTCTATGCTAAGGAGTTCCGTATTCCAAAAGACTTCACTTCGATCTCTGGGCTGGAATACGGGGCGTTCCGGTTTCTCTGAGCCGGGGTGCCACAGTCTTGGTATCAGAGTAGGTCTGGCTGTAGAGCGCCCTAGTCCGCTGGAACATTAGAAAACGGTAGTATAGGGTCTGTTTGTTTCCCTTGCTTGCTGCATTTGTTTGCTGCATATATAGTCTTATTCGGTTACGTCTAACCCCTGTTTAGTGCGTAGATGGCGGTCAACTTCCATGATTTCAATGCCCTCCCCAGAGATCCCGGTGCTATTCCTATTTAGTTCAGTCCCACTCATGCACCTCTCAGCTTTGCCACCCTTCTTGGAGATATGTGCCGTAGCATTTATCCCCTCGGAAATCCACCTCATCACCAAGTATTCTAGTTTTCTGCCGGAAGAAGAATCCTGGAATACGTTGCTCATGTCCATGTGTCAGCCCCTATTCATGTTGGTAAGCGCACCTATAGTTTCCATGGTGGTTACGACGCTACTCCCGAGAGTATCGTTCAGCTTGCCGCAATGGCTGGAATCACCGGTCTTCGTCATCAAGAGAGCATGGTGCAAGAGAACCGTGCTTATCAATATTACCCCACCATCATCGAGAATCCTAGGCGAATACAGTTTCCCTTCGTTAACCCTCAAGATGACCCGGTTATCCTTGCCATGTCTCGTTACATGATGGCCGAGTGTCTTCTTATTTCTGAGTTAGTCCAAGACGCCATTCGAGCCAGGAGATTGCTTGGTGCTGCCCTACCTCTGTCTCCGCCCGCTCCTCAAAACCTTTCGCCTCGTCCATCCGGAGTTTTGGAGCCAGCCATCCCGCTTGCTACTTCGTCAGCTCCCGAGCGTTTTCTGAAGCGTAGGGTGTAGTCATTCGTGTAGGGCATGTGCATCTGCTGTAGTATCATTGCCTCTTTATGCTTGTGTGTGCCTGTGTGTGCCTGTGTGGTTTAGTTTTGTAGCTTGTTTGCTGTATGGTTTGTGCAATCGCTCGTTTTCTCGTGCTTCTTTGTTTTGAATCTTCGCTATTAACCCCTTATGGAAATTTCTCATCAACACACCGGATCAGAAGAAGCAGTGACAAGTAAAAATATACACCAAGGCACTCAGCTAAAAGCAATGAGATTCTCAGCCGACGGCATTGTATTGCAGACATCCAGTCTGGATACAGATTATCTTCTGCTCAGACTTTCAGTACATGTACCTGTCAGAGATCCATCTTTATTAAAGCAATAATTAAACCAGCAGGAGAACAAAATTGGATCTAAGTCCAACATGCATTTTAATTAAAGGTATGTTCCGTACACACTTATTGATTCTGCCATGAGTCAGTTTTAAAACATGCGACACCCCGTAGTTAGTCCAAATGTGCAATAAATTCAGCAAGGACAGTCAGACAATTCTTGTCACACAAGTAATCAACAGCTGGAATGACAAGAATACATATATGTTATTCTGTTCACAAAGAAAATCAGTCTAGTCCTTTTTCACAATTTATCAGCGAAGCATACAAGGCAAGATTCCCCAGTCTGCATCTGTAAGGTATGAATAAATTTCTCATGCAAGACATTCAGTACTCATCAATAAGATACTGCACATGCTTATGGCATAATATACTGAGTCTTCCCTAGTATGTCTTTAAGGAGGGAAGCTTCTAAGGTACGGTACCCATTCTTCCTCAGCAAGCTATCTGCCGAAAGCTTTGAGCACAAGCCATCTAGTCTTCCTCAGCTAGATATCCCGGTGGTTTCCAGTGCAAGCTGCCCAGTCTTCTTTAGTACGACACTCGTACAAGAGATTAAACAATAAATTGTCAGCATATGGCAGTTTATTTCAAGTGTTAGATCTGCAAGTCAGAAATGAGAATTAGTCGGAACAAAGGTATGATGGCAGCATATTGCATATGACAACACTAAGCGTCGCAAAAATAATCAAGGATATATAATGCCCAGTCTTTCAGTTAAAAATACAGACACATAAAATAGTAATGAAGGATCAAGACCGACAATACAGTAAGGATCTCGCATCAGAACAACTTGCTCAGTCCACAGTATGCTTAGAGCTGTCAACATTGAATACCCGAGTCTGTCAAAGTCTGACACAGGATAGCTCAATATATTGACCTCAGCGAAGCATCGCACAGACAGTCATCCGCATGGATATACCGACAAAATAAAGAATGAGTGAGCTAGTGCATTTCTCTATTCAGACACATCAAGCAACAATCAAACCTCTGGATACTCGAGACTGTGAAGCCAATCAATATAAGACAGAAGCTCCTGCAAGACGTCAGAATCCATCAAAAGAACAGGTATGGTTCACATCATAGTTTTGAACCCAGAAGGCATGCATATATATTCGAGCAACACGATGCCTGGATAAAAGAAAAATCTTTGTTCCACGGGAAGGTATAATATTCTCGATACTCGATGCAGACTAATATCTCTCTCAAGGATCAATATCGAGAAGGACATGTATGTGAGAATGATAATCTTTTCGACCTCATCTAAGTCAGCAGTATGAATTAAAAATTTGAGACAGTATTGACAGGAGCATATCAGGCAAGCCCGGTCAAAATTTCAAGTACGGTAAAGCAAACCACCCCAGATCAAGGCAGTCAGTCAGATCAAATTTAGTGGAAATATTATATGGGAACATAATGTGAGAGTGAATAAAAGAAACCCGAGTTGGAAACGGTTTCTTCAAGTCAGAATATTTACTTGTTCCCTAAGCACACAAATCTCGAGGACGAGATTTCTTTAAGGGGGGAAGGTTTGTGACAGCCTCGATTTTTGCCCTTTTCTTTTTCCTTTGATTTTCTTGGATTTCTTGATTTTATTTGCTTTTTACTGGCTATGTGGTTCTGAAACTTGGGAAGATCATGTCTTCCTATGTTTTATAGTGGCTTGCCATCCTCCTCATCATCCCATGATCCTGTCATTTCCATCCTTGACCGAACCCAATATTCTTTTTCCAAGGAATATTCCTTTTCTATTAAAGGAATAATTCTTTTGCCCTAGGTTGTGAAGAAACCTATATCTATGTCATTCTAAAAATTCCCAAATAATTCTCATAAATTTTTTGGGTCCTATCTTTCTCAAATATGGCAAAACATTTCATTGTCATGTTCAAAAATAATTCCCAATAATCATTTTCGTATTCTGCCCTAAATGGCACTTTGTGAAGCAAGTGCTATTTATATTTTCCCAATTGCCTCCAAACTTTTTGGACATCTTTTCCTATCCATATCATTGCCTTGTGGCAAATTTCAACTTGATTTGCCTAGAAATTATTTTTCAGCAATTTTCCAAAATTTCTGTCCAGAAAGGAACTTTGTGAAGGAAGTATATTCTAGGCATGTCCAAATGCATTGATAGTTTGTCACATCCTTAATTTTACCAAATCATGACTCTCCACCAAATTTGAGCTCATGGACATCATCTATGTGAGCTCAGCTCCAAATCTTGGTTTCTGGTCAGATTTTCACTTTGTGAAACAACCCTATTTTATATTGCTTCATTGGAGCTGAAAATTTACCAGGACATTCTAACATCTATATCTACTCCCTCCACCAAGTTTTGGCTCAGTCCACTTAGACATTTACCATCGGTAAACTTTTCCTAGTTTCTGGTCAGAATGGAGCTTTGTGAAGCAAGTGCCACTTTGGTAATTCCAAATGGCATGGAAGTTTTACAGCAGCTCCATATGGTCAAATAACCGCACTCCGCCAAATTTCAGCTCATGACACTTAAGTATGTGAGTGCAACATCTTAATCCCCTAATCTGTCCAGTTTTGCACTTTCTACAGCAACCATCATCTAAACTCCACCTCTTAGTCTGATTTTTGGTGATCTACATCATCTTAGTGTGAGATTATCACCAGACACATTATTTAATGCGTTACCTAGCCGGTGTCCCCATTGCAAGTTACAAACACCTTCCTGTTGATTTACTTTGGAGCTAAGTGCAAATCTCTTCTTAGCCCCTGGACCGATTTATTTCCTCATTTTGACTAAGGGCACAACGGTCTATCTATTGGACATGGTCAGCCACGCCAAAGCGCGCCGCTCGCACCAGTGCCGGTGGTGATCACGCTTGGGTCACGCCAAGTGCAAGCTCTGGATTGATCCGGCCACTGTGTGCGTCTCTTCCCTCATCGTCTCGACCTCCATTCATGTCCTGGAGCGTCCCCGTGATGGACTGCATCGCCCTGCATGAATGCCTCGTCATGGTTCACTATAAATGGGCCGCAAACGCCATGCTCGTGCGATGCCCCGCCACTGTCCACCATTAGAGCACTGCTCGAGCTCGCTAGCGATGCTCTAGAGCCCTTCCCTCGGCTATATAAGCGTGCCCCGAGGCCTTCCGTAGCTCACCAGCCTCTCCCATTCCTCCTCGACCATCAGAGCCCTGGGGCTCCTCCTCTTTTCGCCTCTGTCTGTCATGGCCGCCTCGGTCTCGGCATGATTCCGGCCAACCCGAGCCCCCTCTCCTCCTCCCAACACCTCCACCCACTCCCTACTTGCCCTTCGCCGGAGACGGCCACAACATCGAGAAACCCCGCCGCCCGAAGCTCTCTGTAACTCTGATGGCGCCACCCCTCCCATCCATCCTACTTCTCCCTAGCGTCCACTAGCCCTCTGAACGGGTGCGCCGTCTCCTCGCGCATCCGCAGGTGCCCTCGGCCGGGCCAGAGATGGCCGGAGCTGGCTGCCCCCTCCCTTGCCGTCCCTCGCTCTGTCACCCCAGCCACCACCCATTGTCGTCCTCCTTGTTCTTCCCCGGCGGCCGCAGTCCCTCTAGGCGGAGTCGCCTAGGCCTCCCGCCCCCGCTGACGGTCGCCATTCGGCCGGAGTCGTCCGGAGCTGGTCGGGCCCCTCCTTCGCCCCTCCCCTGCCTCAACTCTGTTCCACGAGCGGAACAAAAGCGCAAGGAGGAAGAAGACGACCGCCTATGCCCCTCCCCCTGCACCTGGGCCCCACCTAGAAGTGGCTCCAGCCACAGGTCCACATGGATAAGTGCAGACGGATTTCCCCCTGGGTACGCTTTCTTGTTCTGAAAACGTATTCTCTGTGTACTTCGGTTCAGAATACGCTTTACTTTCCAGAAAACGTATTTCTGATTTTGCGCCTCTGCCTTATCCACTCAGGGACCCGACTGTGAATATATTTTTTGCAGATTGGTCCCTCTCCTTCATCCCTTCATATCTCCGCAATCGTAGCTCCGAATCAGGTGAAACCAACGCTCACTTCTTCATCTCGTCGTGCTCTTTCTATTGGTACCAAATTCACCAATTGTTCACACTATGAAAATGATCATTATGCCCTTGCCTCTAATCAGCCCCTCCGAGAGAGAAGCGTTTCGGCGTTTCGTTCTGCGGCTTCACCGCACTACTTCCCTGAGTCTCCGTCACCCACAAGCAAGTCACAACAACCACTTGCTTGATAGCCATGCAGTAGCCATGGTTTTTACTTGAATATTTAATAAAAGTTTGCATGTTATCTGTCTGCTTGTTTGCTACTATTGTCGTTGTTTCGGTTATGCTCGTGGTTTCATGCTCACTTTCATACTTTGTTCTGATGCTTCTTGTTATCTGGCACTACTTGTTAGTATCATGTTTACATGTTATTCTTGGTAGTAGTATTACATGCTGGTATTAGTGATGTTTATCCTGATGCATGCTTGTTGTTTGTCTAGTACCGTTGATATGCATGTTCCGTGGCAACTAGTTGGTTACATGCTTACTTAGTAGTGTTCTTGCTATGTTTTTGCATGGTATTTATTTTTGATGCTAGTGGTCATGTTATGCCATGAGTAGTTTTATACTTGGGATATTTATGCTAATCAGTATGCCATGCTCATTTGGATATATGCTTCATTGTGGTTATGCTCGATGATTATGCACCTCCATGCTCATGTTGATATCATGCGCATGCATTGTAGTTGCATCATGTTATTTTAATATGGCTCAGCATCATTTGCATTCAAGTTTAACCGGACTTAAAATGAAATTGAACAACTATTGGCTGATTCATGGTGCCATCGAATCGAGCTGGCCAGTGCAGCCACACTTTCCTTTATGGGAAGGACCTAACTGGGTCTATTGTCATGCCTCTCGCCGATGCCTCCAACGAGGGAATGTTATGGATGCACGCTACCCTGATCAGGTAGGCGGACATAAACCTTGTGTGCCCATTGATGTTGTAAGGATCCGTGTCCCCATGTGGGACGTTTATGTTTTGCCACGACGGTGGCCGTTGGTGCCTTTGGTAGGCACGGGGCCACCCAAGACTTAGCCCATAGGGGATTTGGTCGGAGTGGCCGAGAGAGTGTCATGGAAGTAGATCGGTTTTGTCGAAATGCCATTGGTCCACCCAAATGGGAGTGCGAGGCCATGGGTTCCGTGGTGTGGGTACAGTGTGTTAACCTCTGCAGAGTGTGTCTTAATCTATTAATAGCCGTGCCCGCGGATAAGGGCCCAGTTCGTGTCGGTCACACCGTGAGTCAATAGTAACAATAATAATGTGCTTAATAACAACCATGGTTTGATGATGAGAAAGAGATTGGTCGTGATCAAGAGATGATCACCGCTTGGTTACGAGGTAACCCATTGAGCCAAGAGTGGTTCCGTTTGTGATCCATGAGTGATCACCGTGGTATAGAGGATACCGAGTTGTTAGATATTCGTGATGTTGTGCGAGAATCATGAGTAAAGATCAAGCTCCTTGTGGTCATTTAATGATTACTACAGTATTGTTTATACCAAGCTTGATTTGATCCTGAGATGATCGTGTGATGTCTGTGGTGGTAAGTTTGTGCATGTGACGGTTACGAGGTAATCCGAGCAGTGTAAGTTGGTGCATGTTAGTATCATCATGTTCCATGTAGTGTCATCATGTTCGTATGTTCATGTTATGCTTGTTCTAGTGTATCATGTTCAGTTGTGCATGCCATGTTGTTCTGTTAGTATCATGTCCATGATTGAATTAACCTGCTAATTCCATGTTGTTGTTTGTCTTGACTGATTTTGGGTGTATTGTGAGCTTGCAAGTACATTCAAGGTGCTGACCTGGCGTGTCATGCCAGTTTGCAGGACGTGCCTAGATTGCTTGCTTGTTTTGGTGTGGTTCCTATGTTTGTGAGCTAGGATACACATTCCAGCCAGAGTCCCTCCGGATTGGAGTCCATCATCGTCGTTCGTTGTTCCGCTGCCTGTAGAGGTTCCGCTGCCTCGAGTTGTTATGCTGCTTGCATAGAGCAACTGTGGTTGGCGTAGCGTCGCCGTGCTGGTGTTATTCATTGTAATATCGGAGACCTTGTATCCATATCTGCGTAGTAATAGAAAGCTGGTTTGTTCTATGCTAAGCAATTCTGTATTCCAGAAGACTTCACCTCGATCTCTGGGCTGGAATACGGGGCGTTCCGGTTTCTTTGAGCCGGGTTGCCTCATCCAAAGCTGCCTTCATTTGATATACAAGGAACAGTACTAGACAGATGAACATAAGGATGTCCACGGCACACTCATTGGAATACATTCGATGAGTTCTGCACTTTTCTTACCACACGTTTCGTCCTTGGTTTTCTTCAAGTGCTCCCTGGCCAGCTCCAGATCAAGATTAAGTTGGACCTGCTTCTTCTTAGGGTCCGCGAATTTGGCTCCAAACTCACAAGATTTATGTGATCAACAAAGAAGACAAACCAGTCAATAAAAGGCTACGACAAGAGAGTTCTAAGGCTACCAACGAGTCAAATACTCAACAGTAGCCTCGGGGACTACACCCAGTGGGTGCATTCAGCGTACCCCCACTGTTTCTCACTCGACCGGATCACTCCTGTTCGAGATCAAAAAAAAAAGAGAAAGAGGTGCACTTTGTTCTTAGACCATGGCCGACCGCCAGCAGTCGACCATGGCCTCAGGGACTACACCCAATGGGTGCACTTAGCGTGCCCGCACCGGTTCCCACTTGACCGGATCCGTCCCGCGCGAGTGGAAGGAATTCGAAACAAGTAAACAAAATCAATTCTAAGACCACGGCTGAATGACTTCAGTCGACCATGGCCTCGGGGACTAACCTAGTTGGTGCACTCAGCGTGTCCCCACCAGTCCAATCGCCACAGCAAGACCGATTGGATTACAAGATCTACATTTCAAGATAAGGAACACTCACTGAGTGGAACATCATCTTACGAACAAAGCGGAATATCATGTTATGAAGAAAGCAGCAGTTTTTAGAATGAAGACCCCAACAGAATAGCAAGTCAGTCGGAAAAGACGAACCTGGACGTTGGTTCGAAGAGCCGAACAAGCATTATAAGGAGCCATGCTAGCCTCGTATGCTGCATTCGTCCGCTCCATCATTAGCCCTGCTTGACGAATGGCTTCCTTGGCCGCACTCACAAGGTCCTCCGGGACGTGATGAGTAGCACAAAGCACACACGGCGAGGCAGTCGAAGCAGCCGCAGGGTCCGCGACTTGGACAGTCGACACGGGAACATCAAAAGAGACCGAGACCCGAGCCGCGTCCCCTTGTTGCTGGTCTTCTAAGCCAGAGGGTGCCCTCCGACCCCTCCTTCCCATGCCTCTTCGAGGCACCTCGACGCTCTCCTCATCATCATCATCATCAGGAAATTCAATGACATTGCACGGCCCTACAGGAAACATTCGACCAAGAAGAAATTCAGTCAAACGACAGACTGGTGAACGAAAGCAAAAGTGTTGTCGAAATACTGTACCTGCGTGAGACGTGGCCATGTCTGCAGTCTCCTCATCGTCACGACCCTTGTCAACATCCATAGAGGTCCCAGAAGCGGCAGCGCTGAAGATTTCAAAAAAACAGTCGGTGGAATGGACTAGTGAATCAACAAAGGAAAATCAGATTCTCGAACGGAAGGGGAGCAAAGCAGAGCGACACTTACATGGAAGCAATCGGAACATCCACTTTTATCTTTGGCAAGGCCTTCCAAGGGTTGGAGGCAACGACCTTGGGCTGTTTCAGAGCCTTCTCAGTCGGATCTGGGGTGGGCGTCCGAGTGCGCTTCTGCACCTGAGAGCTGGAGGGACCTGTCCTGGCGCGCATGTTCTCTGGGTTGTGGGTCTGCTTGGAGCCACTACAAAAAAAAGACACATCCGTGACATTTTGGGCCGAACAAGACTTTTTCTGTCATACTTATGACAATTCTGTGACAATAATTGTGACAAAACATGGTATCATCATAGATGTGGTGGGGTCCTACTTCTATGACAAAAAACATGGCAGAAAATGGGCTTTTCGTCCTGGGCGGGCCGGAGACGCAGCTGCATAACATTCTTTGGGCCGTCCGTGATGGAAAAAACCGTGGTAGAAGCGAGGGCGAGGAAAATATCGGGGTGTTCCCGGTTATAGTGGGTGGTGGGGGGCGAGCGATGCGTGTTTCTCTCGTACACGCACGCGCGTGGGTGCGAGGCATTGAGCTCTAACTGAACCCGAGCGAGGCATTGGGCTCTAACTGAACCAGAGCGATTGCACTGCAGGCTACGCGTTACTGAACCCGAGCGATCGATCGATGGCTGTTAACTTAACCTGATCGAGCGATTCCTTCGCTACTGCTGCTAACTGAAGCCGATCGATGCTGCCTCTGCATGAACAGTGAGCATTGTTGGGGGGGGGTGGATGAACAGTTCCCGATGGGGGTGGCTAAATAGGACCTCGTTCGATCGAGCCGGTTGGGCTGCATGAATAGGACCCCGTGGAGGGCTGCATGAACAGGACCACCTCGTGGAGGGCTGCATGAACAGTAGACGATGGAGGGCTGGATGAACAGTCGCCCGTGGAGGGGTGGTTGAACAGGAGCTCGTGGTGAGGGCTGGTTGAACAATAGCCGGTGGAGTAGCGCGTGGTGGAGGCTGAACAGTCGCAGGTGGAGGCTGGAGGTGGTCGACGGTGGATGAATAGTAGCACGTGGAGGCTGGAGGGGGTCGACGATGGTGATGAACAGTATCCCGTGGAGTCCCATTTTGCGGTACGCCACACCCCTCCCGATGAACAGGACACCAATTTCGACCGTAGCGCTCCAACACAGGTCCGTTTCCTCCGTTTTGTGTTACGCCACACCCCTCTCGATCAACAGGACCCCCATTTCGACCGTAGCGCTCCAACACAAGTCTGTTTCCTCTGTTTTGCGGTACGCCACACCCCTCCCGATCAACAGGACCCCCGTTTCGACCGTAGGAGGTCCGTTTCCTCCGTTTTGCGGTACGCCACACCCCTCCCAATGAACATGATCCCGTTTCGAACATGGCCGGTCAAACACAAGGCCGTTTCCTCTGTTATGCGGTACGCCAGGCCTCGTTTCCATCGGCTGTTCCGTCCAAGCCCTCCCGATGAACACGACGACGCATTCCGTTCCGACCCAGCCGGTTGGCTCCCCATGAACACAACGATGACGCTGTTTCTCCATTCCGACCTAGCCATGTACACGAGCCATGGCCGTACGTACACGCGAGTAGGCGTTCGAGACCCCGCCCGTTTGTACGTACGTGGCCGTATTTTCTTTCTTGCACCCTGGCCACTGTACGTACGTGTACACACTACGTGCGCGCCTCTGCTACGACACGTGCGCGCCTCTACATCGACCAGTATGTACGTACACATTCGCGACCAGAATGACAACGCTACATACGCTTCGACCAGGTGGGTCCTGACTATCAGGCACTTCCTTGCGTGCGAAGATGTAGCTGGTGGGTCCCATCAGTCAGGGGGTCAATCGGTTTTTTTTCTCGGACGCAATTCCTTGCGTGCGAAGATGTAGCTGGTGGATCCCAGCAGTCAAGGGGGAACTTTTTTTGCAAAATACGGTGGCCCGTCCGGTGGGTCCCCGATGTCAGGTGGAGGAATAATTATTTTGCGTGTAATAAGGAGGCACTTCCTTGCTGCGGCCGTGGACCCAGCTGTCAGCCTCTCCACGTACAGTACTCTTCCAATGGAAGCCGTTCCTTGACCACGTTGACCACGCCACGCCGAGAGCACCAGGGCGGTGAACGACAGCGAGGCCTAGGAAGGGGATGATGTGGAGCCGGGGAAGACGCGGTAGTGGAAGCCCGCACGGAGAGGAGTACGAGGGTTCACTAGTTCGGCTGCACCGTGAGGCTGCCGTCGCCGCAGGGCCTGGCCAGCGGTGGGAATAGTAGGGGGCGGTGAGGCCTCCGCGGCAGCACAGCCGGCCACGGGAAGTAGGAGCATGCGGCATGACCGGCGCTGCTTTGGGCGGCTAGAGCAAGAAGACCAGAGGTTGAAGAAGCACTACGGTCGTTGGATGGACATCGTACGGTCACTGGATCTATAATCGTTCATATTGACTAACTTGACAAAGCACTCCATCCCTTTCAACATAGTAGGCACACAAGTCAGCCACCCACCAAGGTGGGTCCCAACTAGCAGGGGGAGTATTCATTTTTTTGTGTAATAAGGCGGCACTTCCGGTGGGTCCGTGCTGACAGTGGGGGGAACATTTTTTTTCACGAAATACGGTGGCCCGTCCGGTGGGTCCCAGCAGTCAGGGGGAAACATTTTTTCGCCAAATACAATGGCCCGTCCGTTGGGTCCCTGCTGTCAGGTGGAGGAATAATTATTTTCCGCGTAATAGGGAGGCACTTCCTTGTGGCTGCCGTGACCCAGCTGTCAGCCTCTCCACGTACAGTACTCTTCTGATGGAAGTCGTTCCTTGACCACGTTGACCACGCCGCGTCGAGAGCACCAGCGCGGTGGACGACGGTGAGGCCTAGGAAGGGGACTACGCGGAGCCGGGGAAGACGCGGCAGTGGATGCCCATGCGTAGAGGAGTCTGAGGGTTCACTGGTTTGCTGTGGTGTGAGGTTGTCGTCGCTGCAGAATAACAAGGGGTGTGGGTTAGTAGAGGGATGGCCTGGCCAGCGGTGGGAGTAGTAGGGGGCGGTGAGGCCTCTGCCACATCGCAGCCGGCCACGGGAGGGAGGAGCACGAGGCATGACCGGCGCTGGTTTGGGCGGCTGGAGCAAGAAGACCAGAGGTTCGCGAAGCACTACGGTTGTTGGATGGACATCCTACTGTCACTGGAGCTAGAATCGTGCATATTGACTAAGTTGACAAAGCACTCTGTCCCTGTCGACTTAGTAGGCCCACAAGTCAGCCTGCCACTATATTGGGTCCCAGCTAGCAGGGGGGAGTATTCTTTTTTTTGCGTAATAAGGAGGCACTTCCTTGCATGCGAAGATATAGGTGGTGGGTCCAAGCTGTCAGCGGCGGTAATGTTTTTTTCACGAAATACAGAGGCCCTTTCGGTGGGTCCCAGATGTCAGGTGGAGGAATCATTATTTTACGCGTAATAAGAAGGCATTTCATTGTGTGCGGCCATGGACTCAGCTGTCAGCCTCTCCACGTACAGTCCACTTCACATGCATGTCGGTCGTTGACCACGTTGAACAGGCCGCGCCTAGAGCACCAGGGCGGTGGACGACGGCGAGGCCTAGGAAGGGAATGACACGAAGGCAGGGAAGACTCGACAGTTGTTTCCCACGCGGAGGGGAGTACGACTGTACGAGGGTTCACTGGTTCGTCTACCGTCGCCGGAGAATAACAGTAGGTGTGGGTGAGTAGAAGGATGGCTAGGCCAGCGATGGGAGTACGGTGGGGCGGTGAGGCCTGTGCAGTAGCACAGCCGGCCGCTGGGAGGAGGGAGCATGCAGTCCCGCCGTTTCTTGTTTGAGCGGCCAGAGCAGGAAGAGCAGTGATTGAAGAAGCACGATGGCCGCTGGATGGACATCCAACAGTCACTCCTTGTGCATCAACCTTTTTCTTTAGGAAAGCCTCCAATCTGTGGAAAACAGCATACAGCCCATCTGCCATTATTTCTAATAATTTACAGCCCATTTGCTAATTCTTAAGGTTTTTCTTGGAGCCCATATTCTTGCGTTAGCATTACAGCCCATATTGTGGCCATGGATAAAAAATTATACGAAATTTTGCATATTTCGGTGCGGTCCGAACTGTTTTTTAATCCCAAAATTTCGAGTCACATTCAAATTGATTTTAAAAATAAATGTATATCAATATAAAATCCAACAAATTGTCCACACATAAAAATCAATGCAATTTAAAATCTCGAAATGAAAAAAAGAAATCCGAAACTAATTGCCGGTTTGATGTGTTTTAAAAATGCACATCCCATTTCTCATTACTGATAGGCCATTTTCTCGGCCAGCCGAATGAAGCTCTCCCCGTCTTGAAAGATTTGCAGCCCAACATGCCTGACAAAGCAACTTACTGGGCAAAACACAAAAAAAATGGGCTATGGCCGTGGACCCAGCTGTCAGCCTCTCCACGTACAGTACTCTTCCGATGGAAGTCGGTCGTTGACCACATTGACCATGCCGCGCCAAGAGCACCAAGGCAGTGGATGACGGCGAGGCCTAGGAAGGGGACGACGCGGAGACGGGGAAGACGCGGCAGTGGATGCCCACGCGGAGAGGAGTACGAGGGTTCACTGGTTCGGCTGCGGTGTGAGGCTGTCATCGCCACAGAATAATAGGGGGTGTGGGTGAGTGGAGGGATGACCTGGCCAGCGGTGGGAGTAGTATGGGGGCGGTGAGGCCTCCGCGGCAGCACAGCTAGCCACGGGAGGGAGGAGCAGGCGGCACGACCGGCGCTGCTTTGGGCGGCTGGAGCAAGAAGACCAGAGGTTGAAAAAGCACTACGGCTGTCGGATGGACATCGTACGGTCATTGGAGCTAGAATCGTTCATATTGACTAAGTTGACAAAGTACTCCGTCCCCGTCAACTTAGTAGGCCCACAAGTCAGCCTCCCACTGTGGTGGGTCCCAACTAGCAGGGGGAGTATTCTTTTTTTTGTGCGAAATAAGGAGGCACTTCCAGTGGGTCCAAGCTGACAGCGGGGGGGATGTTTTTTTGTGCAATACAGTGGCCCGTCCGGTGGGTCCCAGCAGTCAGGGGGGAAACGTTTCTTTTCGCGAAATACAGTGGCCCGTCCAGTGGGTCCCTGCTGTCAGGTGGAGGAATCATTATTTTCCGTGTAATAAGGAGGCACTTCCTTGCTGCCGTCGTGGACCCAGCTGTCAGCCTCTCCACATACAGTCCACGTCCGATGGAAGCCGTTCCTTGACCACGTTGACCATGTCGCACGTAGAGCACCAGGGCGATGGACGAAGGCGAGGCCTAGGAAGGGGACGACGCGGAGCCGGGGAAGACCGCGGCAGTGGAAGCCCGCGCGGAGAGGAGTACGAGGGTTCAGTGGTTCGGCTGCGGTGTGAGGCTGCCGTCGCCGCGGAATAACAGGGGGTGTGGGTGAGCAGAGGGATGGCCTGGCCAGCGGTGGGAGTAGTAGGGGTGGTGAGGCCTACGCGGCAGCACAGTCAGCCATGGGAGGCAGGAGCAGGCGGCACAACCGGCGCTGCTTTGGATGGCTGGAGCAAGAAGACCAGAGGTTGAAGAAGCACGACGGCTGTTGGATGGACATCGTACGGTCACTACAGCTAGAATCGTTTACATTGACTAAGTTGCACAACCCTTGGTACGCGTCAATTTAGTAGGCCCACAGGTGAGCTTCCGAAACGGTGCGCCCCAGATGTCAGGGGGAGGAATCATTTTTTGGGCGGGTGAAGCTAGAATATCCAAGATTGAAGAAGAAGCACGGCATCCATTGGATGGACATCCAACGGCCACTGCTGCTAGAACCGTGTGTTGGCTATAAGTTGACAAAGCCTTGCATACGCGTCAACTCTCTTTTTTTGGGGGGACGAGTCAACTTAGTAAGGCCACATGTGTGTGGCAGAGAACTTATAGCCCATTTGATATCTGTCAGAATGTGCAACCAATTTTTGAATTCTAATGGAATTTACTATAGCCCTTTACAGTTTGTTATAAGTACAGCCCATTTCAACCAACCATTCAAAATAGAATTCAATGAAATTTCCCACATTTTGATGGGATCCGAAATATTTTTATCCCGAAATTTCTAGTCAGATTAAATACAATTTCAATATAAATTTATATTACATAAAAATCCAATGAAACATTGCGCTCGCAACAATTAATGAAATGAAAATTTTCAATATCCAAAAATAATATTTTATAAAGTAATTACGTGTTTGGTGCATTTTTTATAGTTACTACCTAGTTTTTATAATTACATCTCATTTTTTATTTCTTAAAGCCCATTTTCTTGTTAAGCCTAATGCATCCGTCCTAGGAAAGATTTGCAGCCCAGCGGGCCGGAGAATAACAACTTGACCTTGCCTGGGTATTCCTAAAAAAAGTATAGCTGGGCTACCATTTTCAGCTTGAAAAATAATAATATCTGGGCTGGATATCTGGCCTGGGCTAGACGGGCCACAGCCCGCCCAGTTAATAGTTGCAGAGATGTTTTCTTTGTTGTTCAGAGGAGAAAAAAAATATTTGGGCTAAACATCGCTCAAGAAAAACTCTGCAGTACTCACACCTAAAAAAGACAAATACTGCTCGAGCTACTTGGTCCCAGCTGTCGGCCGCTTCTTGTGCAATTCTCTCGTTTATTGACTACATAGGTTGAAAATGGTGTGGGACCGTGATGTCTGGAAACCAGGAGGAAGCAAAAAAATATAGTTTTATATACTAATAAGGAGGCACTTGCGTACACGCTGCTATGGCCCTAGTGGGTCCCCACTGTCATCCTCTCCAAGTAAAGTCATCTCCTCATCCTCATGTCCGTTGACCATGTTCACAACGCGAGACGGCGGCGCCACAGCGAGCACAACAACTCGAAGGACGACGGAGAGGGCCTCGAGGGCCCTACGGATGGTCTGATACAGTGCTTGCTGCTCATTCGGGTAGCCAGGATCATAGGGCCACATGTCCGCGACGGCATTGTCGTTCGCTTGTTCACCGGTGCTCGTTGAGGAGACGGATGTTGCAGCACAGGTCCTCCTGCGCTGGTAGCTCTTCCGCCATTAGGGCGTCGAAGTGCGGCCGCACCTAGTCTATGGTGAACACGACATGAACCGGCTTGGACAGTGGCGCAGGCTCTTGGTCGGAAGCTACGTCCATCGTTTGATTATTGTCCCTTAGCTCGGCGAGGTAGCTCGCGAGCCAGCATGTCCGGCTGCTGGACCGACCCGCTGCCAAGCACGAGTCTGACTGCCGTGGCCCACCCAGACGGCCTCCCTCGCCCGCGCGCGCTTTCCGCCCAAAACGGTTAGCGCCGCCCGCCCCGCTTCCCGATGCATGTGATTGCTCCGCCTTCAAATGACACAAGTGTCGTCCGTCTGTCCTTCTGCCACCCACATTAATGATACGCGGTTGTCGAGGCGGCTACTATGGCGCCACACGTCCGTCTCTCCGCCGCCCACCATTGCAATATAAACTGTTGCGTCGGCCAGAGCCGCAGTCATCCGCATCCGTTCCTATTCTCCTGTCCACACCACTACTGCCCACCATCGCTTCCTCGTGCTCCAGCGCTCTTCGGGACGGGCGGACGATGGAGAACAAGGAGATGGCAGCCATTGCTGCCGACTGGTTGGCCGGCAGGCAGCCGGGGGACGACGATGTCCCAATGGAGAACATGCTAGTCGATGATCCGGCGCCAGCCCCCTCCTCCACGCCATCCTCGCGGGTGCATTGCAGCATGACCATCGGCGAGACCCGTGCCCAATATATGGACATGATGAGGCAGAAGCGTGAGGAGCAGGTCCGGGAGGCGCAGGCCGACGCCGCCTACAACCACCATCTCCTCCAGGAGCACCTGCGGGCGGAGGAGCAGATCGCCACGGAGTGGGCGGAGCAGGTGGCGATGCTCGACTCGTACCGCTCCGCCCGCGAGTGCCGGCTCGAGCGCTGGCGGTATTGCATGCGGGTGGCAGAGGCTGCGGCCGCCTACAAAGAGGGCGATGAAGCGGGCGAGGCGCTGTTTGGCGAGACCGAGGACGAGGCAGAGGACAATGCCGGCTCCGACGAGTCCCCGCTCCGCTGGCGTCGACGAGGCACTGCTCCGCCGAGGCCCCGCGGCGCCAACAACGAGGCAGAGGACACCGCCGGCTCCGTCGAGGCCCCACCTTGCCGGCAAGGAGGGGGGATTTCCCCCGCTCCGCCGAGGCGCCGCCCGCCGGCAACTGGACAGAGGACATCGCCGGCTCCGCCGAGGCCCCACCCCGCTGCCAACGAGGCTACGCCACACAGAGAACGAGGAAGAGTAGAACACGGTAGGTCACCGCCGCTCGGGTCCAAGTAAGGCCGCCGCTGCCCTAATTGCTATGGCAAGCTAGGCGGGTTGACCACTGAATGTCTGGCAATTCATAGGGAACATTCAAAACAATCGATGATTAGGCATCTCAGCGATTCACATGTGAGAGCCAATATTTACTTCACAACTAAAGAATAAAGAAAAAATGGATCGACATTGCTGACATTCCAAAATCAATGATGCCGCATCCCATTCGAAAATATCAAACGCATGTCTTCTTGCTAAAATCAATGAGCAAAATTTAACAAGGTTTTCCCATTCCAAAATATCAAATGCCTACGATTGTGGAATGGGCAGGGTTTGCCATCAGTTCGGACATTGACATGGCACCTCGTGCTAAATAAACCAGCTGACCAGATGTTCTTTTTGTGCAGTTCCGCCAAAATCAACCAAATTTGCGCGTAGCTTGTATGATTTCTCCCTTATATGTTGCAACTCCTTGAACTTATCGACACCTCCTTTCTAGTGGTGGAATCAAGTTGAGCACCCATGTTTGCACAAATACAAAAAAAGTGATTAGTATAAAGCAAAATGTACTATGAATTGATAGTTTAAACATGCACCTACATGGTCCATGTAGAGCACACTTTTAGAAAAATGGAACTCACCGGAAAGAATCCTAGAACAACATTGTACTCGCGCATCACAGCAAGAAAATGGAGATTTGTCAGTCCTTCTGAGCTGAAGTTAGTTTGGCCTTGTGGGGGGTAATGTAACCATCCTTCAACTGCTCCTTCTGATGAGAAGATAGATAGGGCTTCTTCATCCTGGCATATTCGGAACTAGTCACTTCACGTACTCCATATTCTTCTTTAGGCCTTGTTCGTTTAATCCTCCTCCCAAGGGGATTGGAGTGGATTGGAGAGGATTTTGGCTTGTAGGGGATCTAATCCCCCTCAAACCCTGCCATTCCCCTTCAAAAACCACCTCAACCGAACAAGGCCTCAGAGGAGGATGATCATGTTGTGCAAAGACAAGAGGATAATTAAATGCAAGCATCCCTATTTGCTCGAAAAAAAGGAAAGGAAATATTTAAAACAACATAGATGAAGCACTTCTCAAGGACAATACCACTTTTTTATGACAGTATCTAAACAGTAGCACAACACCAATAGAGATGACAAAGCTCAATCATATGAATGAAATCAGTGGGCGAGTACCAACCTTTGTCACGAGGCTTATTGTGTAGAGCATACAGATGAAGCACTTCTCCGGAACCATCTGTTGCTATCTACTGTGGTGGCCATGCTTACTATATACTCCTCGATTAGACTAATGTTTCCAACATCTTCTTGTGCAGTTCCACTAAAATATATGGTATCTTCAAATAAGATCCCCGCTTGCACAAATAGAGATAATTACGTATTACATTAAGAGTGGCATCAAATCAGTGGCAAAACAATTGCTCGTTCCAGCCATAGCAATAAATTAAGATGCAAAACTATATCATTACTTGTGTCATCACAGTTCCTGTGCTTCTTTACAGCACCAGGAGTTGATTTTTGTTTTTCTTCCGCTCGTTCTTCCCCTTCATCACTTGGTTCAATAACAGACAAGCTTCGCCTTCAAAAATAAAGATCCCTAGTACTAACCTCTCATGATGCGGAATTCAAACAACACACAAGAAGAAGATCTGAACCAAATTTGCCAACACGGATAGGAAGTAAGATCTCCACTTGTGCAGTTCCACTAAGATCAACCAGTCAAGCAACGTTGTCGGTGTGACATTTTGGTTGAACTACACAAAACACTCTTAAAACAAAAGTGTTTTGTGCAGTGCAATAAAAGGT
This sequence comes from Secale cereale, assembly GCA_902687465.1. Lineage (NCBI taxonomy): Eukaryota > Viridiplantae > Streptophyta > Magnoliopsida > Poales > Poaceae > Secale > Secale cereale. Next base: position 600,842,198 of record LR738711.1, read on the forward strand.
CACAATGGCGACGAGGTGAAGTAGATAACCCTGTTTACACAGAGGTGCAAAGGAAACAACTAGTGGTCAATAACGGTGGATGACACAGAATCCAACAAAAAGAAGCATCTACTTTATCTAAATGGGAAAGAAAGCAAGACAGTAGCATTTATCAATCGGTGGCATTGATTAATATTAACAAAGAGATTATATTAACAATAAAATTCGTTAAACATGTAATTTGCTTTTAACTGATGCATTGCATCAATTTTCCAGCGGCATTATTAGAGGGACATTTTGGTGGAGGGACTAAAAAAAACTCCGTGTCAGTCCCATCTAAACCAAACAAGAGGGACTTTTAGGGACTAAAAGTGGGCATTTGGGACTAAAGAAAGAAGACCCTAAGGGAGAGTCTTTTGGGGGCTTTTTCCAACAGTTGCCCCTGCCACGCATGGCACCTTGCCTCTATTATTTCATTACTAGGGGTAACATGGTCTTTTAGCATGTCATTTAATAACCTCTAGTCCATGTTTAGTCCCTGGAACCAAGCAAGTAGGGACTAGGGAGTTTTTAACCAAACAGGGCCTTAGATTAACAACAGTTAAAGAGTTACACGGGACAGTGGACGCACCAACACCATGTGCTTCTACCGATGTACTGGGGTGATGCACAGTCTGTTGCAACAAAGAACAAACAACCAAGGAGCATATTTGTGTTGGTCCCTGTTTTGCTATCTTTAGACACCTTTCCCTATGTGAGCGCAACAAATCTAGTCCTGCTCAAACTCTACAGCCTTGTCCCCCAAAACAAAAGATCAGTTCGTTACAGATGTGCGTACTGCGTTTGTCATTGTTTTCCCTTTTCGACCAACGTAGGTGTCGGATAGCCAGTCTGTACTAGTACTTTCCCCACTTCCTTTCCTCTGTGAACCACGTCCTAGATTTATGCTATACAACTTTCCCCACTACTTTCCCCAATTCCTGTCCTCTTTGAACCACGTCTTAGATTCATGCGATACAACTTTCCCCACTACTTTCCCCCTTCCTTTCCTTTTTGAACCACATCCTAGATTCATGCTATACAACTTTTCCCACTACTTTCCCCCATTCCTTTCCTCTTTGAACCACATCCTAGATTCATGGTATACAACTTTCCCCACTACTTTCATGTTTGATCCAACACCTAGATTCGAGTGAAGAAGCGGAAAAAGCCCACATGCAGCTAGAGCAATGCATGTGGAATAAGTAAATTATACCTTAAGGTTCTTGGGGTGTGGTTCGGTGGGCAACCGGAGGCCATTCGACCCACACTATGTATGGTGGAGAAAAAGAAGGGGTCGGAGGCCCTCCCGCGCCGCTTCTGGGTGAAAGTGAACAGATGCGCCGGTAGTGGATTCCCTCCCTCGCCGACAGCGACAGCATTAAGCCTCCTTCCCTTCTCGGCGGACGGATCCTGCCGGCTGAGAGAGTGTAAAGAGATCAACTACAAGCAGACCATTAGTGAGGGGAGAGAGAGAGGCCAATGAAGTCTTGTTTAGATCTGGAGAGGGTGAGAGAGTGTGAAGAGAACAACTACAAGCGTTCAGGCTCTAGCGTGTATATATATACTCGAGAGAGTGTGAAGAGTGCAAACCCTAGAAAACAAGCGTCGAGGCTGCATCTTATACATGATGAGGTGATTATACGGTCACTGCGAGATCGTATAGCTCCGTATCCATCCATTTTGACCAGTCAAAGAACCCTCCTGGCACGAATTATGCTCAAGCGTAGTTATTGAACCCGAGACCACATGTTTGATGAGCGAACAGACTAACCAGCTACACAACCCTCCCGTTATGTTCAACGAGAGGAAAATAACCTTTTATACAATTTTTTTTGTGTGTGGGAGGCATTGGGATTTAAATCATAATCGTGTCATGTGGCTTTGGTGGTAAGACTATCCAAAGTGGTGCAAAAATAATGCAACCTTAGTCACCTTACCTCTCTCCACGTAGTATGTTGGGTCCCACCAGTCAGAGGGTGAAACAAACAAATTAATAAGAAAAATTAAAAGTCCCAGCAGTGTATCTTAACTCACACATCTTGCTACTGCTCGGGAACACTGTCCCATTGATCCCTCTGTTCGCTCACATACTATTTTAAGTGAATCCTTATTATAACATGCACACAATTTTGGGCACTTGTATTCGACCTAAGTCAGTGAGCCACCGTATCTTGTAGGACTCCCTCCATCTACGTGTAATAAGTCACATTAAAAGGTGCAGCGGGACCAAGGTGCAAGCAGATTGGAGGAGAAAGAGAAACTTGACCGGTCATTCCTCCAATCAAAGCCCTGATTTTTGTCTCTAAACGCAACAATTGATCCAAACAACTAAGGGCCTCTTTGATTCATAGGATTTCCAAAGCGTAGAATAGGAAAAACATGCGATTGGGGTGGCATGTCATCTTGAATTCTACATGATTCTATGAGTATTTGATCGTGCACAGAAAAAAACGTATGATTCTTTCAAAGAGGTTAGTGTGGATTGAAAATTTCCTATGAAATCTAGTGCAAATGAATCCTATGGAAAACTTCCTATGGTTTAGAATCCTATGAATCAAACAACCTACATAAGAAAAAATCCTAAGGAATTGAATCCTTCAAAATTCCTTTGAGAATCCTTGGAATCAAAGAAGCCCTAAGAGATGCCGTTTAGCTAGCATGCAGGGCCATGTATTAACTCGCATGCAAGCCGACTTTGATTTCTTGACTGATCAACGCGTAGTTGCGCTCCTTGCATTGGGTTTCCGGGGGAGATAACAAGGCAGAGTAAGGAGCGTTTGGTTACATTGCTTAGGCTGGTCATAGTTTGTACGTACTCCATTTGTATCTCACTTCATGTGGCTTCGCACTCGCACGATTTTCCTATATGAACATGTGTGTGCGTGTGCGTGTGCGTGTGTGTGTTTAACAGCATATGTGTGTTAGAGAGAACGACAGGATCGACCTACTACTACAGAGAGATGGTGTGTAGTGTACGATTTTAGCCGCGAGAGTCGGTGCATCCTCTCATTTCCGGGCGTCCGGTAGGGACAGGCGGACAGCTGCCACGCCCGCTCCTGACCAGCCTAGCCCACCCAAAGCCCCTCCATCGCCCGCGCGCGCTTCCTGCTCGAAACGGTCAGCGCCGCTCCAAAGAATCAATGCCGCATTCATGCCCGGGCAGAGCGGACGCGACCTCTCACTGGCGCCTGCGTTGAAGGGAGAAGCGGATTCAAGATCGATGGTTGCTTCGTCCGTCCAACTTACTGCTGGGTCTATGTGATTTGACAGCTCATTGGTCATTATTACTGAGGTGGTAGGAATGCTGGATGTCCTACGCTTTCGGCGAAAGGAGGTACTACTATATTACAATTTTCTCCATTCTTACGGCGGAGGAGTGCAAGAGCAGTGAAAACACGCAGGCTCAGTGATTACATGGCCCACCTCACACTATCACCATATTTGTTGGACACCGTGCGGCACCTAACTCTTTACATAGTACAATCGCAAAAAAAACTCTTTACATAGTAATAGTACTTCCTCCGTTCCTAAATATAAGTCTTTGTAGAGATTTCACCATGAACCACATACGGATGTATATAGATGCATTTTAAGTGTAGATTCATTCATTTTGTTACGTATGTAGTCCACCTAGTGGAATCTCTACAAAGACTTATATTTAGGAATGGAGGGCGTACGTGCTGTAATTTATCAGCGAGATAGTACAATGCTATGAAGCTTCCAGCTTCTGTTACATGTATCTTGCGTCCAAGGTTGCCCGTTGCAACATTTCATCAAACACAAAGAAGACTAACATGCATGCTATTGCATCTCAATGATTGACAGATCATAGCAAATATGTACTCCCTCCGTTCCAGAATAAGTGTCTCAACTTTATGCTACATACGGAGCAAAATGAGTGAATCTACACTCTAAAATACGTCTATATACATCAGTGTTTGGAGTATGTACTAGTCGTTCATATTGAAATCTACTAAAGGACATATATATTCCAAACAATATGATAATCTCTCTAACCAAGGTAGTAGGGACGAGGAGTAAACGGAGGGAGTAGTAAAAATTTCTCCTCGTCCTGCGAGCGAGCTCGCGCGTGGGCGAGGGAGCGGGCGTAAGGCATAGTAAGCAAGCTTCACCTCGTCCTGCGAGTCACCGCGCCTGTGGGCGGGGGAGACGGCGTACTAAGCAAGCTTCTCCTCGTTCTGCGAGTTGACGGGACACATCAAAAGTACTCCAGTGTATAGAGCCTTGCCTCTAAGGTAAGCCCCACATGGTTTGCCTCTTTTTTAACGTAACGCATCAAGTCGCAATTTGGTTGTTCACCCATGGTAGAGCAAGTATAATAGGCTGATGTAAGTGGGCTATAAGGGTTGCCACCTCAGATTTATGATGATGTGGATGAGAGAGGAGAGGTGAGAGAAGAGGAGTGGGCTGTAAACTTGTAGCCAGCTGTAGCACAAGCTCCAATGCATTTTGTGAGAGAAGACAGTGGGGTCAAGCATTAACTACATGATGTATAGAGCCAACAACTATTATATGAATGGGCTTTTAGGTTGTCCATAAGTGAGGTGGCACAAAGATAAAGCTAGCAGCCGGCTATGTTATTAATCTTGCTCGTAGACGATCCTCCCTCCATCTAGTGGACAACCAGTACACGTGTCAAGTTACCACGTGGGCTGCCTTTTCGTACAGAAATGAGCTCCACCGTGTACCCGCGCGGGTGTGGTTGGGAAAGAGACGGGACTACGTGCGTCGTGCGTGCACCTCTTCTCTTTTGCATGTCCCCCACCTATGTGGGTGTGTGTGAGAGATACAAACCTAGACAAATGGCTTGTGTGTGTTCGTGAGTATTTTTTTGGGGGGGGGTCGATTTCGTGAATGTATTTGTGTGAATATGTGTCGATGACATCTCAAACAAAATTTTGCATGCAATGTGTGTGAAATGGAGGCCTATCCCTATCATATATAGAGGGTCAGGCGATCCACGAGAAGAGAGGGAGGGGTCACAGATATCGATAGAGTCGAAGAGAGGATCAGGTGGGTGGGTGCGAGATCGATGAATAGAGCCATCGAAATTGTGTGTGTGTGTATGCAAGTCAAAGATATAGGGCGACTGGCCTAACTACCGGAACATCAGAGGAGGTCAAGTTTGTGTGTGGCAGGGAGACATGACTAGAGCGCTCGATGTATCGGTGTGTGTGTGTGGGAGGGGTTTGGGGAGGGGTAGGCAGAGGCCTAATTATAGAGGTAGAAGGACTCGTATATGTGTTGAGAAGGAGAGACCTAGCTATGTCTTGAGGGAGATCGGTCGACATCCATACATAACTGAAGGATGGGAAGTAGGATGGGACAGAGAGAGAGAGGAGAGAGAGGGAGGGAGAGGGGTAGAGTGTTGGATGGGTGATGGAGTTGCTTCTCGAAGATGGTGGGAGAGGCCTACTAGACAAACTAAGGGTGGAACTGCAATATTATCAATAAGAGTGGGGATGTGTTTCTGTGTGTGCCTGTGCGTAATAGATCTGTCGGGACACATCCATGGATGATGAAGGGGAGCCATGTGTTTGGTAAGCAAACTTAACTAGATCAGTAGATCAATTGTTGTTTGTCAGAGGAAGGGAGAGACATAACTAATGAGGTAGATCAATCGATGCGTGGGGAAAAACGAGTTATAAAGACCTAGCTAGCTATATGTATAGCGGGAGATCGATCGGTGTACGTCCATTTGTTAGAGGCAAATAAGGTCCGGCGAGATGGATAGACAAAGAGAATTGAGCTAGGAGGTGGTGCGAGAGGCCTAGCTACTAGCTAGATAGGGGGAGGAGTGTGCGGTTGTTAGATCGATGAAAAGAGGGGCGAGAGTTTACACGGGTGTGGGACCGTATGAGAGACACGAGGCAAGGACACATAAAGGAGGAGATTGAAGGTGTGTGTGTGTATGTTGTAGGCAGACATCGATGGAGAGGTTTATCGATCGGTGTGTGTCAGAAAGGAGTTGTGGAGACTATGGGAGAATGACCTAAGGAAAACAAAATAAATGTGCGCGATGGATACAATGCTGAGGGAGAGGGGGCGAGGAGGGCGTGTGCATGCACGAGAGAAAGTTAGTGGTAGCTACAAAGGTTAGAGGATTTTGTGGGTGTAAGAGACTAACAAAGATCATAATTTGATATGAAAGTTGATTCATATATTTGAATAGGAGATCATAGTGTTTTAAACATATGCAAATCAACATAAAGTGGATTCAAAAAATCAAGTTCAAGTTCATATAGTACACATAGTTCATATGTAACTCGAGACTAATCATGTGGTGTGCTGTGAAGATAATACACAAACGATGGTTTAACTTGACAATAATGATGATTGTAGATCTTATTAAAACAGATAAACGAATTCAAATGCTTTGACTTCACAACAATCCTTATTGTATATCTTATTCAAATGGAGAAACGAATTCAAATTTAGTTCATATTGAAGCGGTAGTATATACGTTTGGAATGCACTAAAATGTTCATTTGAGTACTAGGTTGCATGCATTATACATGTAGCGAAATATTTTAATTGAACATAACATGAATTCAAAGTTTTGCATGACATTTGTAGTGCGAATTTATTTGGTACAGTACACGTTAGGCTTGCCCGAAAATTTCAACACGCGCCTTGTTAGCCCGAAATATTTAAGATATATCTTTGTCTTGTTGTGCTCTGACAACTCCCTCCATCTCAACCCGCACCTTGCTATTCCAAAATTTCAACGCGCGCGAAAACTCCCACCTCTTGTGAAATCCCGACACGCGAAATGCCCGTGATACCCCTGAACCGAAAGAACCGCCTCAAATCGGTGGGGGTACTTTCGTAACTTACCCCACATTTTGGACAAGCGCGTCCCTAAGCCATGATTCCCCACTCCCATCCCATCCGCCCACCCATTCGTACACCGAGGCCGGCAAAACCCGCGAAGCCCCACACCCTCCTCCGTCTGCCACCCAGCCGGAGCCTCTTCCCCGATGATGTCGTCCACAGCAACACCTCGATGTCCCTCATCCACCGTACCGGATGAGGATCCGTCGTCGATCTGGTCATCCCGCTGGTTCAGCCACCCCGTCCTCCACCTCCAAGGAGCTGCCCCGACGTTCCCCTCATCTTTCGCGCCACCTCCATTCCCACAACGCCGTCTTCACCTGCACGACCGGAAGAGCATCATCATCACTGTTTCCTCGGAAGAAGCTGCGGCCTAATCGGCGCCACCAAAGAGGTTGTACATTAATCGCCGCATTTTCTTCTTGATTTGATCTCACGGTGCTGCTGGGCTCGGTCCCGAGCCGACACGGCGTGACTCCATCCACGGCGTCGTCGCCGGCCACTTCCTTCACAGCATCGCTCCCTCGACGGCGACGTCCACATTAGTAGGAGCTGATGCTACTTTAGCTGTCGCTCGCGCTACTGCTCTACTCTTGCTCTCGGTCCCCTGCCTGGTCTGCTCTTGCTCTTGCTCGTGCTCGTGCTGCTGCTCTCGCTCTTGCTCTTTCTTTCGATGCTGCTCCGATTTAGCTACACTTCAGTCGACTGAATTGACTTTTGGGTCATCAATTTTCAGGGGGTGGGGGGGCTCGCCGGATTTAAGGAAGAACGAGCCATAGCGGGGAGGGGGGCTCGCCGGAGATGTATCCCACTATGTGTCTTAGGGTTCAGGGTGGGGGCGGTGGCATGGGGATCGCCAAAGAAAAATCTCGGAACTGGGGGGCCTATAGGGATGGCCGGGGCGGCGGCGGACCAGCGATGGGGAGTATTTTCGGGGCGGGCCTGGCGGCGCACCGCTGGCCGCGGGCGGCGAGGGGCGGCTGTTTGGTCGGTGGTGGCTGGCGGCTTAGGGGGGTGGAGGTTGAAGATGAACTGCAGGCCCTTGATTTCATATCCAACGACTGCAAAATCGACTGACCAGAGATGAAAAAGTTAGTCGACTGATGTGTAGCCTCACCTCTAGTGCGTTCAGTTTTGACAGCAAAATTCAGTTTCGACAGTTAAGTTCAGTTTCAACAGCTAAATTGAGTTTCGACAGCAAAATTCAGTTTCGACAATTAAGTTTAGTTTTGACAGTTAAATTCAGTTTTGACAGTGAAATTCAGAGATGAGCGGTTGATGTATACATCTAGCACTTTGTGGTTATGTATTTTACGTCATCTATTGGAGATGCTATTAGAATTCCACTCAGGTTAACGTTGTCTCTCTTGTCCTGCTTCAGCCTCGGCATCGTACAACTCACTGGAGCTGCTCCAACGACGAAACCCTCCATCACAACAGAGCAGTACCTCGGGCTCCATCTCCAGACGCCTAAGATCTTCTTCCCCTCCTCCGACAGCCAAGTCAGCCGGAGCATCCTCACGGGCCAACCCAATCACATTGAGATCGACATGGCTTCGCCAAAGAGGTTCTACACTTCTTGTGGTTTGACTTAATCTCAACATGCTTCTTTGCATCATGTGATCTTCCAATTCTTGTGAACCAAACTCCCAGATTGGCAGAAATCCTGTGTTTTTAAATTCTCTGTTTTGCACGTGCATTCCTATCCTATTCATGTCTATTTCCTATCCCTGCATTGTTAGAATCCTCAAATTCAAACAAGCCCTTACACAATTACTTCTGTTACAGATATGTGTCAAAGAAAACCTTGTGTGGTTTGTCCTGCTCCTGCGGTGATGTGTTCCACCCCAGCTCAGCTGCTCCAATGACAGAAGGGTTCACCACAGCAGGGATCCGCTCTCCAGATTGTCTTTCACCGCTTCAGATATTCTTCCCCACCGGCGGCAGCCACGACAACTGCATTACCATCATCAACTGAGCAGATGACCTTGAGGACTACACGGGTCCGCAAGAGAGGTTGCGCTCTTCCATGTCTGCTTACGTTATGCATCGCTTAATATGATGACATGGTACTTTATTGTCGTGTTCACCTATTAGACTCCGACTCGGGTCCAAACTTATGCTGAAACTAGAGTTTTTAAATGGTTGTGGGGTACATATTTGGCCAGCAATCAGTACTATCTGTCTACTATCTGGTTAATCTCGGGTGTCTACTATGGGTTTCATGTTGGGTGCAAACAAACATTAAAGAAGCCATTATCTGTATTTTTTAACTAAAGCTATTATATGCCTGATATCATTGGTTTTGGGTCTATCCACAGTTTGCTACCATCACACTGGATTTGTGCATGCACTCCTTACGTAATCTAACTATGTTTTATTCCTATGCATGTCAGTTATTGTACACAATGGAATTGAACATGTAGAGCAAAAGAGACGAGCCTTGCATGGCAATAAAATTTCATGCAAACGTCGCTCCATGGTGGGTGCAAAGGCAGCCCCCCTCCACTCATTTCGGATCGTAATCAGGAGGAAGATAACTCCTAAGAGGAGGATTCAGAGACACCTGACTAGTCCTATCCCCC
>LR738711.1:600852067-600896679 GCA_902687465.1 Secale cereale
TCCCCCCCCCCCCCCCCGAGGTGCATGCTCTAACTTGGCAGGGTTATGTTGCTCATATCGTGCGTATGGTATCTTGCATTGCTATGTCATTTGCTTAGTTTAGACATGATTTGTGTGAATGCCACCTGTTTAGTGTCTAATTACCATATATGTGAATTATGCAATGCCATCTTTTTGCAAGACATTATATATGTGAATTATGCAATGCTATCTTGTTGCAAGGCATTATATATGTGAATTATGCAATGACATGCTGTTTAGCCAAGTGTCATATATGTGAATTATATCATGTTGTCCTTTTCTTGTATTTCTCATTGCTTTTGTCGACAATGTTTATATATTCAACTGCTCTTCTTGTGCATCAGCCATTTGAATTGGTGATGGAGAAATCTGGAGTGAAAACAAGGTCTTTAGAGCAAACAATTCTACCTGGTGAAGCAGATATCTTGCTGGTTACAGATAGCTCTTCAGAGGAGGATTCAGAGGCAGATGACCATTCCTATTATCCCCATGAGGTGTATGCTCAAACTTGGCAGGGTTTTATTACTCATATCATGCATATGTTGTATTGCAATGCTTATGTAATGCCCAGGATGGGACTATACCTCCTACGTGTCGAGGCACGACTTAAAGGTATAAGCCCATCCTAGAATGATCTCAAGTTTGGTATCTTTGCACGACTCATGTAAAAGAGGGATTAAATTGCAAAAGAAGATAGTTGGCTTACACTCGCCACTTCACACAATACATTACATAAACAATCATCATTCAAAACAACACAACCCGACTACGGGTGAAGAACCAAAAGAAAGATACCAAAAACAACATAAAGCCACAGGCCAGGATCGAATCCTAGTAGAAACCACTACTGAACATCGAAACGTCACAAGCAAACGGTCAAGCTCTTCATCGAGCTCCCGATGAAGTACTTGAACCAGCTCCTGCATCAAACTCGGCTGAACCTGCATCTGGTGTGGTGAAGTAACTGTGAGCCACAGAGGACTCAGCAATCCCGTTCTCGGGTAACAAGACTATTTAAGCCTTGGGTGAGGACAAGGCTGAAGAAAGAACGAGAGGTGAAGGAACAAACAAGAGTCTGCAGCAGCAACTAGCACTAACTTACGTAAAAGAGAGCGAGAAGAGAAGAGCATCGGTCGAAAGATGATCACGAAGTGATCCTAACTAAAACCGGTCAAACATAACCCCACCGTGTTCAACTCCCGAATCCCTATTCGGAAATTGACAGTCACGGTACACACGCTGGTAGTGTATTAGAACATTGTGTCAAGTTATCTACAACTGGAATTAACAAGCTCCCATCTGCCACATAACCGCGGGCACGGCTTTCGAAAGTTCAAACCCTGCAGGGGTGTTCCAACTTGGCCCATCACAAGCCCACGATCCGCGAAGTCGCAACTCCATAGGTGGGAAGACCCGAGTATTCTCGGAATCCCGTGCTCAAGTTAAACCGAACTAAGGTAAGGCTAATCCAGCAAATCCTCCCGGCGTGTCGACACCCTGATAGGTAGCCGCGCGTATCTAGTCTCAGGACACGACCGGATGGGCGATCCCACGGGTTTTTACCAGACCTTGAGTTTCCTCGAGGTGGCCCCGCGTAACCCCCGTTTCGGACCAACACTCATGTGGAGCACTGGCCCGGGGTTGTTGAATTAAGAATAAAAGAGGGTTTGCAAGGCCCTTATGCAAGTTTTATTAGTTTGTTATTAGGCAAATAGTACCAAAGGTTGGGACTTGCTGGAAAAGACTTAGCACTTAGCGGTTTATCAAGGGGGTCCCATACACCCCAACCGTGTTAGGAACGCATAATCAAGGAACATAACACCGGTTTATACGGTTCCTAACGGCATGAGTGGAACAAATCACCAAGCAAAAGGCTTAGCCTTCCACCCTTGCCAGTATATAGCTGATTTCATTTTAAGCATTTATATAGTGTGATATAACCCAACCAAACTTCAACATGAAGCGAGCATCTTCAATCTTCACCTGCAACTAGCAATGCTATAAGAGGGGCTGAGCGAAGCGTACTTAGCCAAGCAACGGTTTGCATAGGTAGGGTGGTTAAACAGGATCATGGTTACAAGTAGGAGGCTGACAAGAAAGACATGGGCATCGAGGCAAAACTATAGATCGAGACTACTAGCAATAGGCAAAGATAGTAATGGTATCCGGGTTCGGTCATCTTGCCTGGGAATCCACAAGGGAGAAGAACGGATCCAAGAAGAAGACGGAGTAACAGTCGAGCGAAACCTCACAACTCCGGAACGAAACCGAAGCTATCAAGAGAAGCAAACCGGAAAGAAAGAAACAACACGGTAAACACACATATCATAAACATGGCATACGATGCACAAACAAGTATGATGCATGTCCGGTTTAAATATGCATGGCATGGCAAAGTGCACAAACAAATACTACAAGTTAAGTGGAGATCAATATGCAACGGGTTGCATATTGACGAAACACCACATTTAATTATTTAATTGACACTCGTTATTCACAAGACAAGGTTAAATGTTTTTAACATGGCAAGAGGTGAAGCATAAAGAAACTACACTATTAAGACATTTTAAAAGAGGCCGGAAATAACAACAACATATCCGGAAAATCCTCATGAGCATGTTTAATAATTATAAGCAAACAACAATTCACACATATTAATGTTGTTAATATGATGCGGATGACATGATCAAGTTTATGCAAGTTTTATTAAAAGATTGACTTAAAAGAGATATGAAGCATCGTCACCGTGGTGGAAGGAAAAGGTGCCACGGAAACGATCCGAAAATGATGCAACGCAACATCTCGGTTCCGGTAACTCGTTGAGAGTCCGGGCAAAAGAAAGATGGCGAAGCGAGTCAAACGAGATGAAAGAGGTGGGGTGATCCCGTTGCCGGGTTCCCACGAGTCGGTGACGAGGCAACCGAGGAACATGACAAAAGGTGGAACGGGCACGAAGCACACACGGGAGACATTTCATACAACACAAGCAAGCACAAGCGTTCAACCACGGGGTCGTCTCGGGGTTATACCTTCGAAGCGTGTGTTTCGAGGCGGTTCGAGCTCGTCGAGGGACGTAGTGGAAGAAGTCGTTCCGCGAGTCGGGGAACACGTTAACGTAGAGGAAGTAGTCGTTCACGGGGTGTCGTGGTACTTGGCGAATTCCTCGTTTGCGACGGTAGTGGTACTCGGGGCGACGGTAGACATTCGGGCCGTAGATGTACTCGGTCGTCGTGGTACTTGGTCGTAGGGGTACTTGGTCGTGTCATGTAGAGGTACTTGCGCGTCGTGTAGTTGTTCACATTCCGTAGTCGTTCACGTCTCCAAAAGGGTACACAGGTCTCCTGTCAATTCAACAGCACAGAGCAACACCAAAACTAAACAAAAACTACAGCACGTTCTTGCGGGAAGGGCCACGAGGCCACAGCAGCAGCACGGCACCGAAGGAGGCCGGCGACGAGGTTGCAGCAGCTCCTCGGAGGGCTGCGGTCGGGGGCGCTGCTGGTCGCTGCTGGACGAAGGAGCCGCACGGGGCTACGAGGCCCTGGCCTTGGGGGCTTCTCGCGCGGGGAACGCGGACGAGGCCGGCTGCGGTGCTGAAGGCGCCGGGCGGAAGGGCGCCGGGCGGAAGATGGGGACGAGGCCGCGGGGAGCAGAGGCCATGGCGAGGAAGAGGCCTCTGGCGCGGCGACCCTGGAGGACGGGGAGGGGGCCTGGTGACGAAGAGGAGCAGGCCTCACGGGCGCAGAGAGGAGGATGGCCGTGGCCGGCGCTGGAGACTTGCGGGGTCCAGGTGGCGCGGGGCCATGAGGAGAAGAAGGCGGGCGTGAAGGAGGAGGAGGGCGGCGCACGGAGGCTGCTCGGCGGCGCTCCTGGCCGGTGGAGACGAGAGCCAAGCGCGTCGGGGTGGCGCTGCGCGGGCTCGGCCAGAGGGAGGTCGGGGCGAAGGGAGACGAGGGAGAGGGTTCGAGGGAGAAGGCGAGAAGGAAGGGAGCGGTCGGGGGATCGGGCAGAGACGAAGGGGCGAGAGGGAAAGGAGAAAGGTGCGGCGCTGGAGAGGGATCGGGACGGGGGCTAGCGGCTGAGGAAGGGAAAATCGGGAGGAGCGGGGCTTGAGCGAGCTCGGGCTAGGGTTCGGTGGAGGCCAGTGGGCCTTGGCCTAGGAGCTGGGCCAAAAGGGGTTGGGCCAAGGAGGGAGAGGGAGGCCTGGTGCGGCTGGAACCCGAAGGACCTCATGGCCCAGGAGGCTGACCTCTTTTATTTAACTGATTTGGCAGAAAAATAAAAGAGGGAAGAAAAGAAAGAAGAAGGAGGAGGACAAGAATTGGCACACGAGGTCAAAATCCCCGGGCTCACAAAAATGTCAGGATTTAAAATAAAATAGAAGGAGGGTTTTTGGAGGAACCTCGAGACAACGGAAAAGAATTACAGGGGAGGGTTTAGAAGGTGAAACTCGAAGTGAAAAGACATGGGGAAAAATATGCAAGTGTGTTATGGTAATTCCGAAGCAATGGAATAGTTATTAATATAGCTCCATATTTATTAGGAGGCTTTTATATGTTATAAAGAGAAGACATTCTTCCCTCGATTTAAATGGACCGAAGGTCCACACGTTTATTTAGTTGAGATGCAAGAAATAAATTAATGACAAGATGGCATGATGACATGATGCGATGCAAAAATAAATAACACAAGCTCAAAAGAAACACACGGGCAGCCCGGAACATCTGGAAGCTTCGAGAATCTTCTGGAATCTTCTGGGACGTCGGTCTCGGGCGTCACAACTCTCCCACACTAACAGAGGATCTCGACCCGAGATCCTAGAGATATCACCGGGTAAAACGGAAGAGGAAGAGGTAAAACAAAGTTGCTTCTTCGCGAAACGAGTGAAACCAGGAACCTTGAGAGGTTGAACAAGTTGAAAGAAGAAAGCAAAGGAGATGAACGAAGTTAGGAGCACTCCGGTAAAATGAGGAACAAGGAGCATAATGAGAACCTTGTAGGTTGAAAGACATGAAACAAGAGCTCACGGATGACAAAAGAATATGAAACTGCAACGGCATAGCCAAGGAATAAGAATGACGGAATTTGGACAGCACTCCGTCTGAAAATGGAAGGAATTGAACAAAAACTTAAGGAGATGGAGTGATACTTGATGAAAACAACAACATATTGCTTCCGAAACAATTAAAAGAATGGCACAAGGGGTTAAGAACGATTCAGACAGCACTCCGGTTAAAAGAGAGGAAAAGCTAGATAAGATGAGAGAACTAGAATGAAGAATACAACACTCCGGTTAAAAGACAAGCAAGGGAGAATATGATCTTGATAAAAAATGAGATGATGGTGCAAAGAGAGCAACATTACAAAGCCTCCGGAACGAAAGAATAGATGCTAGATCGTTGGAAAGAAAAGAACGGAGAAAAAATATGACAACCTCTCTCAAAATTAAATTTGAAAGAGCATCTTACGAAGAAGGGTTGAATAGAGTTGTTGGAATTTCAACAACGAGAAGAATAAGCTTGATGTGGGCTTATGGAAAACATCAAAATTATACGATGATAACCAGCCACTGACAAAAACAATTGATTGGATTGAGATCAACAAGGAGATGAAAAACTTATTTCACCGGAATGATAAATGAAGAACTTGGATCATTTATAAGCACCAATATAGCAACAATCCTTAGGGAAAGCTTTTGGTGAAATATAGCCCAAGATAACTCCAATAAATAAATTGAAGGGTTGAAATGATCTCCTGAACAAGGACAATGATGGGTTTAAATATCTCATTCTTGATAACTCGTGAATCATAAAACATGAAGGAATTGTCAAGAATGACATAACACCATCTCAAAGATAAGGTAGCCAGAATTGCAATTGGAAAAGCATGACGAAGAAAGCTTGAGCTCCAACAAGAATCTTGATGAAGACTTCGAGGATGAATTAAAACATGATGAACCACCATGAAGAACTCCGGTAACAAAAGCATGAGAAGTGAAAGATGAAAGAATAAGATTCAAGGTCTGCGATGAATTAGATGGGGGTTGAAATGATATGATTGAAATAATTTGGAGCTCCGGAAAACAAGATGAGCCACTTAGAACCGAGAATATGATATGATGAACAAACTCCAAACAAAAGAATTAAATCACCTGAAGGAACAAGAATAAGAATTATGTTATGCATCTCCCTCACCAATTTAAATTGATGACAACCAAAGGATTTGGCATACTACTTATTCTCGTTGCAAGAATTAAAGAGAGATCTAGCACAAGCTCGGATAAATCTTCAAAGAAGCACCGGTAGGATTGTGAAAAGAACAAATGAATTAAAACGATAACAACGGAAGAGAAAACTTGAATGAACCACCGTAAGAATTAGGAGACGAACGAAGAGGCATCAATGAAGAATAGTTGGAGGACGAAGTTGAAAAACTGAGAACGAAGAAATATTCTGAAATGATGGCCTTCGGAGGAACACAAAGGAAAAGAATTCAAGAAATGCTCCGGACGGGTATGAAAAGAATTCCTCACAATCAAAACGATAATGAGGATGGCATGAAGCTAGAACCACGAATCTTCAAGAGAACGGGCCAAGATTTAAGAGAAACACCTTGAAGAATTGCGAGATACTCCGGAAGAATAAAAAGATGGAAGGTGGAGCTAAAGATGAAAATAATTGAAAACAAGCTTGGAGAAGGCATGTGACTGATGGAAATCATTCTTACGTCACACTTTGACAAGAATTTGAGTATAACTCCAGAAAATAGAAGAGTCAGGTAAGATCCTGGAAAAGACCTGTGGGTTAGGGCCCACTCAAAAGAAATCACCGTTGAAAAGAATGCTTGAGATAATGCACCGGTTGAATTAAAAAGGCTTGAGTAAGATAACAATCCTCAAAAATAATTTGAACGGAATAAGAATGGAATTATGAATCTTCAGCACTCCGGATATGAATAACAAGAGGAGAAAAGATTAATTGGTGCACCGGAATGAGAAAAGCATTATGAAATGAGGAAAAGGATAAGATCAACACCGAATTCTTGAATTACATCCACCGGCAGAATCTGAGAACAAAAGAATGATGAACTTGAAGCTCTTGAGCATCTTCACGATAAATCACCGGATAAGAACATTGAAGGAAAAGAATGAAGAAATATCACATGAATAAAATGGATATTTCATTAGAGAATTGCTGGCTCCAAGAAGAAGAAGGGTGGGAGGGTGGGGAAAACAAGGACAACTTGGGATGGATGAAACAGACAAATCGTCAGATTTCTCAACGACGTCCGTATGGAATAACTTGAAGAGAAGGCACACCGGTTGAAAGAGTTAACATGAAGATCTTGATGGTTAAGAAGGACTAGCACTCCCATAGAAATATGAGAACACCGATTATGAAAGGTATGGAATCAACATTTGACATCGAAGCAACTCGAATACCAGAATCAAAACAAAAACAAAGGGTAGATATGTAACAGCCTAATCTTCACAATATCATTCGAACGGAGAATTGAACGAATGAATTCTGCAGGTACATCAACTTGACGAGAAGCCACTTAGAGGACAAAAAGAAAATAAGGAAATAACAAGGTACGGATGGGAGCAAACACAAGAGAGGAGTTTCGTTCTAACATCTTTGTGCTGAAAGCATATGAACGCGTTACGAAAAGGTTTTGCAATCCCCGGATCAGCATAGCCAAGGATCCTTTAAGAAGCAACTCCTGATAGTAACATCGGTCATATAACCCCTTCACTCAATGTAGAACCCCAAACTTCATATCGTGCATCCGTTGGAAGAATGCCTAGAACTACTAGATAAACCCACCTATAGATTTCCGAAAGTTCCCAGTTATGCAATCAGGTGTTGGGGATACACGGGAAGCACCGCGCAATCAACTCTAAACCTACATCCAGGTGTATCCATCCTTCAACACATAACCAGTCTTTCTCGGAAACTGTTTACCTCAGACCTTCGAAAAGCATCCACTATAACAAGCTATGGCAATACTCTCGAACTACCTCCCCAGTACTGGGTGATGTCGGGGTTATCTTGCCACTGGCCGTATAGGAGAGATTTTCGATGTCGGCCGTCTTAAGTATTTAGTACTGCCGCGATATGCTTGTGTCAATGATACCCCGAAGCTCAACTCCTCGGGAACAGGAGGCATCGAGAACAATATCCTTGTCACAAGAACATCGAAACAATCCCAAAATACTCGCGGGATCCTAAAAATATTTGGTGCAATTTTTGAAAGTAGAAGAGGTAAGAGTAGACGTCAGGAGTCCTCACCAGAGTGAAAAGAGATGAGAAGCAAAGAAATCCTACTCTCCGATATAATATAAGACTCAAAAAGTTTTTCAGTGTGTGCCTAGACTCAACCGTCAACGATTCGATCAATCAGTGGGGGCTTCTAGGTCGGAGAAGGCTCTGAATACCAACTTGTAATGCCCAGGATGGGACTATACCTCCTACGTGTCGAGGCACGACTTAAAGGTATAAGCCCATCCTAGAATGATCTCAAGTTTGGTATCTTTGCACGACTCATGTAAAAGAGGGATTAAATTGCAAAAGAAGATAGTTGGCTTACACTCGCCACTTCACACAATACATTACATAAACAATCATCATTCAAAACAACACAACCCGACTACGGGTGAAGAACCAAAAGAAAGATACCAAAAACAACATAAAGCCACAGGCCAGGATCGAATCCTAGTAGAAACCACTACTGAACATCGAAACGTCACAAGCAAACGGTCAAGCTCTTCATCGAGCTCCGATGAAGTACTTGAACCAGCTCCTGCATCAAACTCGACTGAACCTGCATCTGGTGTGGTGAAGTAACTGTGAGCCACAGAGGACTCAGCAATCCCGTTCCCGGGTAACAAGACTATTTAAGCCTTGGGTGAGGACAAGGCTGAAGAAAGAACGAGAGGTGAAGGAACAAACAAGAGTCTGCAGCAGCAACTAGCACTAACTTACGTAAAAGAGAGCGAGAAGAGAAGAGCATCGGTCGAAAGATGATCACGAAGTGATCCTAACTAAAACCGGTCAAACATAACCCCGCCGTGTTCAACTCCCGAATCCCTATTCGGAAATTGACAGTCACGGCACACACGCTGGTAGTGTATTAGAACATTGTGTCAAGTTATCTACAACCGGAATTAACAAGCTCCCATCTGCCACATAACCGCGGGCACGGCTTTCGAAAGTTCAAACCCTGCAGGGGTGTTCCAACTTGGCCCATCACAAGCCCACGATCCGCGAAGTCGCAACTCCATAGGTGGGAAGACCCGAGTATTCTCGGAATCCCGTGCTCAAGTTAAACCGAACTAAGGTAAGGCTAATCCAGCAAATCCTCCCGGCGTGTCGACACCCTGATAGGTAGCCGCGCGTATCTAGTCTCAGGACACGACCGGATGGGCGATCCCACGGGTTTTTACCAGACCTTGAGTTTCCTCGAGGTGGCCCCGCGTAACCCCCGTTTCGGACCAACACTCATGTGGAGCACTGGCCCGGGGTTGTTGAATTAAGAATAAAAGAGGGTTTGCAAGGCCCTTATGCAAGTTTTATTAGTTTGTTATTAGGCAAATAGTACCAAAGGTTGGGACTTGCTGGAAAAGACTTAGCACTTAGCGGTTTATCAAGGGGGTCCCATACACCCCAACCGTGTTAGGAACGCATAATCAAGGAACATAACACCGGTTTATACGGTTCCTAACGGCATGAGTGGAACAAATCACCAAGCAAAAGGCTTAGCCTTCCACCCTTGCCAGTATATAGCTGATTTCATTTTAAGCATTTATATAGTGTGATATAACCCAACCAAACTTCAACATGAAGCGAGCATCTTCAATCTTCACCTGCAACTAGCAATGCTATAAGAGGGGCTGAGCGAAGCGTACTTAGCCAAGCAACGGTTTGCATAGGTAGGGTGGTTAAACAGGATCATGGTTACAAGTAGGAGGCTGACAAGAAAGACATGGGCATCGAGGCAAAACTATAGATCGAGACTACTAGCAATAGGCAAAGATAGTAATGGTATCCGGGTTCGGTCATCTTGCCTGGGAATCCACAAGGGAGAAGAACGGATCCAAGAAGAAGACGGAGTAACAGTCGAGCGAAACCTCACAACTCCGGAACGAAACCGAAGCTATCAAGAGAAGCAAACCGGAAAGAAAGAAACAACACGGTAAACACACATATCATAAACATGGCATACGATGCACAAACAAGTATGATGCATGTCCGGTTTAAATATGCATGGCATGGCAAAGTGCACAAACAAATACTACAAGTTAAGTGGAGATCAATATGCAACGGGTTGCATATTGACGAAACACCACATTTAATTATTTAATTGACACTCGTTATTTACAAGACAAGGTTAAATGTTTTTAACATGGCAAGAGGTGAAGCATAAAGAAACTACACTATTAAGACATTTTAAAAGAGGCCGGAAATAACAACAACATATCCGGAAAATCCTCATGAGCATGTTTAATAATTATAAGCAAACAACAATTCACACATATTAATGTTGTTAATATGATGCGGATGACATGATCAAGTTTATGCAAGTTTTATTAAAAGATTGACTTAAAAGAGATATGAAGCATCGTCACCGTGGTGGAAGGAAAAGGTGCCACGGCAACGATCCGAAAATGATGCAACGCAACATCTCGGTTCCGGTAACTCGTTGAGAGTCCGGGCAAAAGAAAGATGGCGAAGCGAGTCAAACGAGATGAAAGAGGTGGGGTGATCCCGTTGCCGGGTTCCCACGAGTCGGTGACGAGGCAACCGAGGAACATGACAAAAGGTGGAACGGGCACGAAGCACACACGGGAGACATTTCATACAACACAAGCAAGCACAAGCGTTCAACCACGGGGTCGTCTCGGGGTTATACCTTCGAAGCGTGTGTTTCGAGGCGGTTCGAGCTCGTCGAGGGACGTAGTGGAAGAAGTCGTTCCGCGAGTCGGGGAACACGTTAACGTAGAGGAAGTAGTCGTTCACGGGGTGTCGTGGTACTTGGCGAATTCCTCGTTTGCGACGGTAGTGGTACTCGGGGCGACGGTAGACGTTCGGGCCGTAGATGTACTCGGTCGTCGTGGTACTTGGTCGTAGGGGTACTTGGTCGTGTCATGTAGAGGTATTTGCGCGTCGTGTAGTTGTTCACATTCCGTAGTCGTTCACGTCTCCAAAAGGGTACACAGGTCTCCTGTCAATTCAACAGCATAGAGCAACACCAAAACTAAACAAAAACTACAGCACGTTCTTGCGGGAAGGGCCACGAGGCCACAGCAGCAGCACGGCACCGAAGGAGGCCGGCGACGAGGTTGCAGCAGCTCCTCGGAGGGCTGCGGTCGGGGGCGCTGCTGGTCGCTGCTGGACGAAGGAGCCGCACGGGGCTACGAGGCCCTGGCCTTGGGGGCTTCTCGCGCGGGGAACGCGGACGAGGCCGGCTGCGGTGCTGAAGGCGCCGGGCGGAAGGGCGCCGGGCGGAAGATGGGGACGAGGCCGCGGGGAGCAGAGGCCATGGCGAGGAAGAGGCCTCTGGCGCGGCGACCCTGGAGGACGGGGAGGGGGCCTGGTGACGAAGAGGAGCAGGCCTCACAGGCGCAGAGAGAAGGATGGCCGCGGCCGGCGCTGGAGACTTGCGGGGTCCAGGTGGCGCGGGGCCATGAGGAGAAGAAGGCGGGCGTGAAGGAGGAGGAGGGCGGCGCACGGAGGCTGCTCGGCGGCGCTCCTGGCCGGTGGAGACGAGAGCCAAGCGCGTCGGGGTGGCGCTGCGCGGGCTCGGCCAGAGGGAGGTCGGGGCGAAGGGAGACGAGGGAGAGGGTTCGAGGGAGAAGGCGAGAAGGAAGGGAGCGGTCGGGGGATCGGGCAGAGACGAAGGGGCGAGAGGGAAAGGAGAAAGGTGCGGCGCTGGAGAGGGATCGGGACGGGGGCTGGCGGCGGAGGAAGGGAAAATCGGGAGGAGCGGGGCTTGAGCGAGCTCGGGCTAGGGTTCGGTGGAGGCCAGTGGGCCTTGGCCTAGGAGCTGGGCCAAAAGGGGTTGGGCCAAGGAGGGAGAGGGAGGCCTGGTGCGGCTGGAACCCGAAGGACCTCATGGCCCAGGAGGCTGACCTCTTTTATTTAACTGATTTGGCAGAAAAATAAAAGAGGGAAGAAAAGAAAGAAGAAGGAGGAGGACAAGAATTGGCACACGAGGTCAAAATCCCCGGGCTCACAAAAATGTCAGGATTTAAAATAAAATAGAAGGAGGGTTTTTGGAGGAACCTCGAGACAACGGAAAAGAATTACAGGGAAGGGTTTAGAAGGTGAAACTCGAAGTGAAAAGACATGGGGAAAAATATGCAAGTGTGTTATGGTAATTCCGAAGCAATGGAATAGTTATTAATATAGCTCCATATTTATTAGGAGGCTTTTATATGTTATAAAGAGAAGACATTCTTCCCTCGATTTAAATGGACCGAAGGTCCACACGATTTATTTAGTTGAGATGCAAGAAATAAATTAATGACAAGATGGCATGATGACATGATGCGATGCAAAAATAAATAACACAAGCTCAAAAGAAACACACGGGCAGCCCGGAACATCTGGAAGCTTCGAGAATCTTCTGGAATCTTCTGGGACGTCGGTCTCGGGCGTCACAACTCTCCCACACTAACAGAGGATCTCGACCCGAGATCCTAGAGATATCACCGGGTAAAACGGAAGAGGAAGAGGTAAAACAAAGTTGCTTCTTCGCGAAACGAGTGAAACCAGGAACCTTGAGAGGTTGAACAAGTTGAAAGAAGAAAGCAAAGGAGATGAACGAAGTTAGGAGCACTCCGGTAAAATGAGGAACAAGGAGCATAATGAGAACCTTGTAGGTTGAAAGACATGAAACAAGAGCTCACGGATGACAAAAGAATATGAAACTGCAACGGCATAGCCAAGGAATAAGAATGACGGAATTTGGACAGCACTCCGTCTGAAAATGGAAGGAATTGAACAAAAACTTAAGGAGATGGAGTGATACTTGATGAAAACAACAACATATTGCTTCCAAAACAATTAAAAGAATGGCACAAGGGGTTAAGAACGATTCAGACAGCACTCCGGTTAAAAGAGAGGAAAAGCTAGATAAGATGAGAGAACTAGAATGAAGAATACAACACTCCGGTTAAAAGACAAGCAAGGGAGAATATGATCTTGATAAAAAATGAGATGATGGTGCAAAGAGAGCAACATTACAAAGCCTCCGGAACGAAAGAATAGATGCTAGATCGTTGGAAAGAAAAGAACGGAGAAAAAATATGACAACCTCTCTCAAAATTAAATTTGAAAGAGCATCTTACGAAGAAGGGTTGAATAGAGTTGTTGGAATTTCAACAACGAGAAGAATAAGCTTGATGTGGGCTTATGGAAAACATCAAAATTATACGATGATAACCAGCCACTGACAAAAACAATTGATTGGATTGAGATCAACAAGGAGATGAAAAACTTATTTCACCGGAATGATAAATGAAGAACTTGGGTCATTTATAAGCACCAATATAGCAACAATCCTTAGGGAAAGCTTTTGGTGAAATATAGCCCAAGATAACTCCAATAAATAAATTGAAGGGTTGAAATGATCTCCTGAACAAGGACAATGATGGGTTTAAATATCTCATTCTTGATAACTCGTGAATCATAAAACATGAAGGAATTGTCAAGAATGACATAACACCATCTCAAAGATAAGGTAGCCAGAATTGCAATTGGAAAAGCATGACGAAGAAAGCTTGAGCTCCAACAAGAATCTTGATGAAGACTTCGAGGATGAATTAAAACATGATGAACCACCATGAAGAACTCCGGTAACAAAAGCATGAGAAGTGAAAGATGAAAGAATAAGATTCAAGGTCTGCGATGAATTAGATGGGGGTTGAAATGATATGATTGAAATAATTTGGAGCTCCGGAAAACAAGATGAGCCACTTAGAACCGAGAATATGATATGATGAACAAACTCCAAACAAAAGAATTAAATCACCTGAAGGAACAAGAATAAGAATTATGTTATGCATCTCCCTCACCAATTTAAATTGATGACAACCAAAGGATTTGGCATACTACTTATTCTCGTTGCAAGAATTAAAGAGAGATCTAGCACAAGCTCGGATAAATCTTCAAAGAAGCACCGGTAGGATTGTGAAAAGAACAAATGAATTAAAACGATAACAACGGAAGAGAAAACTTGAATGAACCACCGTAAGAATTAGGAGACGAACGAAGAGGCATCAATGAAGAATAGTTGGAGGACGAAGTTGAAAAACTGAGAACGAAGAAATATTCTGAAATGATGGCCTTCGGAGGAACACAAAGGAAAAGAATTCAAGAAATGCTCCGGACGGGTATGAAAAGAATTCCTCACAATCAAAACGATAATGAGGATGGCATGAAGCTAGAACCACGAATCTTCAAGAGAACGGGCCAAGATTTAAGAGAAACACCTTGAAGAATTGCGAGATACTCCGGAAGAATAAAAAGATGGAAGGTGGAGCTAAAGATGAAAATAATTGAAAACAAGCTTGGAGAAGGCATGTGACTGATGGAAATCATTCTTACGTCACACTTTGACAAGAATTTGAGTATAACTCCAGAAAATAGAAGAGTCAGGTAAGATCCTGGAAAAGACCTGTGGGTTAGGGCCCACTCAAAAGAAATCACCGTTGAAAAGAATGCTTGAGATAATGCACCGGTTGAATTAAAAAGGCTTGAGTAAGATAACAATCCTCAAAAATAATTTGAACGGAATAAGAATGGAATTATGAATCTTCAGCACTCCGGATATGAATAACAAGAGGAGAAAAGATTAATTGGTGCACCGGAATGAGAAAAGCATTATGAAATGAGGAAAAGGATAAGATCAACACCGAATTCTTGAATTACATCCACCGGCAGAATCTGAGAACAAAAGAATGATGAACTTGAAGCTCTTGAGCATCTTCACGATAAATCACCGGATAAGAACATTGAAGGAAAAGAATGAAGAAATATCACATGAATAAAATGGATATTTCATTAGAGAATTGCTGGCTCCAAGAAGAAGAAGGGTGGGAGGGTGGGGAAAACAAGGACAACTTGGGATGGATGAAACAGACAAATCGTCAGATTTCTCAACGACGTCCGTATGGAATAACTTGAAGAGAAGGCACACCGGTTGAAAGAGTTAACATGAAGATCTTGATGGTTAAGAAGGACTAGCACTCCCATAGAAATATGAGAACACCGATTATGAAAGGTATGGAATCAACATTTGACATCGAAGCAACTCGAATACCAGAATCAAAACAAAAACAAAGGGTAGATATGTAACAGCCTAATCTTCACAATATCATTCGAACGGAGAATTGAACGAATGAATTCTGCAGGTACATCAACTTGACGAGAAGCCACTTAGAGGACAAAAAGAAAATAAGGAAATAACAAGGTACGGATGGGAGCAAACACAAGAGAGGAGTTTCGTTCTAACATCTTTGTGCTGAAAGCATATGAACGCGTTACGAAAAGGTTTTGCAATCCCCGAATCAGCATAGCCAAGGATCCTTTAAGAAGCAACTCCTGATAGTAACATCGGTCATATAACCCCTTCACTCAATGTAGAACCCCAAACTTCATATCGTGCATCCGTTGGAAGAATGCCTAGAACTACTAGATAAACCCACCTATAGATTTTCGAAAGTTCCCAGTTATGCAATCAGGTGTTGGGGATACACGGGAAGCACCGCGCAATCAACTCTAAACCTACATCCAGGTGTATCCATCCTTCAACACATAACCAGTCTTTCTCGGAAACTGTTTACCTCAGACCTTCGAAAAGCATCCACTATAACAAGCTATGGCAATACTCTTGAACTACCTCCCCAGTACTGGGTGATGTCGGGGTTATCTTGCCACTGGCCGTATAGGAGAGATTTTCGATGTCGGTCGTCTTAAGTATTTAGTACTGTCGCGATATGCTTGTGTCAATGATACCCCGAAGCTCAACTCCTCGGGAACAGGAGGCATCGAGAACAATATCCTTGTCACAAGAACATCGAAACAATCCCAGAATACTCGCGGAAGCAATGCATAAACTAGGGTTTAAGCTTCTGTCACTCTAGCAACCCATCATATACTTATTACTTCCCAATGCCTTCCTCTAGGCCCAAATAATGGTGAAGTGTCATGTAGTCGGCGTTCACATGACACCACTAGAGGAGAGACAACATACATCTCATCAAAATATCGAACGAAGACTAAATTCACATGACTACTAATAGCAAGACTTCTCCCATGTCCTCGGGAACAAAAGTAACTACTCACAAGACATAATATTGTTCATGATCAGAGGGGTATTAATATGCATAATGGATCTGAACATATGATCTTCCACCAAATAAACCAACTAGCATCAACTACAAGGAGTAATCAACACTACTAGCAACCCACAGGTACCAATCTGAGGTTTGGGTACAAAGATTGGATACAAGAGATGGACTAGGGTTTGAAAGGAGATGGTGCTGGTGAAGATGTTGATGAAGATAGCCCTTTCCAAGATGGGAGAGTTGTTGGTGATGATGGCGGTGACGATTTCCCCCTCCTAGAGGGAAGTATCCCCGGCGGAACAGCTCTGCCTGAGCCCTAGATTGGTTTCCGCCTCGGTTCCGCCTCGAGACGGCGGCGTCTGGTCCCGAAAGCCTCCTTATGATTTTTTCCAGGTCAAAACACCTCATATAGGAGAAGATGGGAATCGGGGGCCTTCCGGTTGGCCCCGAGGCAGGGGGCGCGCCCTGGGAAGGGGACGCGCCGCCCACCCTCGTGGACAGTCGGTGGCCCCCCTCATGGACTTCTTTCGCTAGATATTTTTTATATTTTTTGAAATGAAGTTCTGTTGAGTTTCGGGGCTTTTGGAGTTGTGCAGAATAGGTTTCCAGAGTTTGCTCCTTTTCCAGCCCAGAATTCCAGTTGTCGGCATTCTCCCTCTTTATGTAAACCTTGTAAAACAAGAGAGGAAAGGCATAAGTATTGTGACAAAACATATAATAACAGCCCATAATGCAATAAATATCAACATATAAGCATGATGCAAAATGGACGTATCAGCGCCCGCCTCCGGTGTCCGCCTGTCGCCGCCATGGCCTCCTGCGTCATGCAGGCGCAGGGTGCGGACGACGACCGCGCCAGCTGCACGTGGGCCACGTGGGCCTCAACCGCCGGCCCAGCTCCAAGGCCCATTGCATCCTCCCCCCCCCCGGCCTGCCCTACCTCCTCCTCGGTTGGGCCTCGGCCCACTAGGTGAGCGGTTGCCCAGCCCACCTCCTCTGCCGATATCCCTTGCCCTAGGCGCTGCTTAGCTAATCGGCGCTCTTGTGTTTTTTTTCCTTCTTATAAAATACTGCTAAGTCCCTGAAAATTCATAATATGTGTGTTTGTTGTGAGTGTTGTAACTTTGTGCATGTTCATCCAAATTAAGCATATGATATGTCAAAATGTTCGTCTCTTGATGCTCTACATGTTAGTTGCATTTTCATGCATGTTACTGTTCATCTTGTTGTCTTAATCTTTGTTGCAAAACTGCTATGTGATGTTACTGTCAAGTCCTTGTTGTCTGTCAACAATATGTATACATGATTAACATGGTGTAACTATGCGCTTGTTAGTCCAAATGGAGTGTATGATATGTCAATTTGTTCATCTAGTGATGCTCTACATGATGGTTACATTTGCATGCATATTAGGATGCATATTGCCATGTTAATCTCTGTTGCAAAAGTGCATGTGGCTGTTAAGTCCTTCCAGATCTCTTTGTGCGTAGAGCCGAAGAGATGCTTCAGCGGCTTGTCTCCTGCTGGATCGAACTCCCATAGGGAGGAATCCCGGCTTTGGCAAGGGAGAACAAGCCGAGTCAGCATCACCTGGACCACGGAGGAGAGCAGGTGCCCCTTGGAGATCACGCCAGACACATGACCCACGAGAGTCGATACCTCAGTATGCAACCCCCAGTCCAGACCCTTTTTGGTCCAGGAGGTCAACCTCATTGGGGGTCCGGATCTAAAAGCAGGTTCCGCCGCCCACTTGGTGTCGCGGGGTTCAGTGATGCTGATCATGGCGCCCCCGCACTCCGCGTGTTCCCCGTCAACCACCTTAGGCTTCATGATGAAGGTCTTAAGCCACAGGCCGAAGTGTGGGGGGATGCGGAGAAAGTTTCACACATCACTATGAAAGTGGATATGTGAAGAATTGAGTTCAAGGCTAGATGAAAATCTAGCCCGTAGAAGAACAAAAGACCCCGAACAAATGGGTGGAGTGGGAACCCTAGCCCCATAACAAAGTGAGGGGTAAAAACTACCCTCTCGCCCTCCTTAGGAACGGGAATCACCTGGCCCTTAAGGGGGGGACTCGGTGTGCGATGTCGCCGGCGAGATACCCCGCGCTCTGTAGATCCTCCACGGTCTTTTCGGTGACCATGGAAGCCTCCCACTTGCCTCTGGCACCAGATCCAGCCATTGCTGGGAAAAGGAGTAGTGGTTGAGGAACGAGGAGTTGTGGGCGCAGGAGATGAGAATATGGGGGCAAGGGAAATTAGAGAGCTCGAGCTTGACGAAGGCATGGGGCTGATGAAAGGGATTGGTGTCCTTTTATAATGCTGCGAATACAGAGCGTCCCCCCACTTTAGCCATAAAACTCGCAGGTTCCCAAAGCGGTCATGCGTAATGTGCGGCGTGGGTGCTCACATCACAGTGATAAGAATCCCACAATAAGCGGGCACGATCTCTATTCTGATGGGACGTGCCAATGAGGATATACCTCAAAATGTGAAACTAGGACCAAATAAAGCGGTTTGATGTGTTAGTGGGTTGGACGCGACGCTTCACCCAAAAGTTGTCAGTAGAGACACATTATTCATCTTCTTTAAGAGCCTTGCCTTCGAGGCTAAGGGTTGTACTAATCTTGAAGAGCCGAGCACAATCCATCTATTTGCAAAAGATATATTCGGGAGGAGGAACCCGCCTTGCAATGTCGAAGACAATACGGAAGCCGAACTCATCATCTTCGAAGACAGGTTCAGGGGCTACTGAGGGAGTCCTAGATTGGGGGGCCCTCATGTGGCCAGACAAACTCCTGGTGGGCCGGACTGGTGGGCCGTGAAGATTATTATAGAATATCATCTCTCCTATTCGGATAGGACTCCTGGATTCATGTAATGGCAACTTTTAGGCTCGGGTGTAGATTTTCCTTCCTCTGCAAGATGATATGTACAAACCCTAGGCCTCTCCGATGAGTATATAAACTAGAGGGTTTAGTCCATAGAGGCTAGAGAAGAATCATAATATCCTCATAGGCTAGACTTAGGGTTTAGCCATTACGATCTCGAGGTAGATCAACTCTTGTATACATATTCATCCATACTAATATAGCAGGAAGTAGGGTTTTACCTTGATCGAGAGGGCCTGAACCTGGGTAAACATCGTGTCCCCAGCCTCCTGTTACCATCGATTCTTAGACGCATAGTTCGGGACCCCCTACCCGAGATCCGCCGGTTTTGACACTGACAGGCACAACCCACCAGGGCACACCTGGTGGGCCTGGCTTGCCCTGGTGGGTTGTGCTCACCTCGAGGCCCATCCAGACGTGAGACCGATGCCAAAAATTCCTATAAATAGAGAAACCATCAGAAATAATCCTAGATTAGAAGTTTCGCCGCCGCAGGCCTCTGTAGTCCACGAAAAACCAATCTAGATCCTTTCTGACACCTTGCCGGAGGGGGAAATCATCACCGGTGGCCATATTCATCATCCTGGTGGCCACCATGATGAGGAGGGAGTAGTCCACCCTCTGGGCTGAGGGTTTGTACCAGTAGCTATGT
Source organism: Secale cereale (assembly GCA_902687465.1). Classification (NCBI taxonomy): domain Eukaryota; kingdom Viridiplantae; phylum Streptophyta; class Magnoliopsida; order Poales; family Poaceae; genus Secale; species Secale cereale. The sequence goes on from LR738711.1 coordinate 600,871,982, forward strand.
GGCCATCTTCATCATCCCGGCGGCCACCATGATGAAATCACACCTTTCTTCATCAACAATTATCGGTTAGTATCGGTTGATCCTAAGTTTTTGATTCTTCACATGAGATGTGCTATTCTCAAAATGTCATTTCATTTTGTTTGCTTGCTGTTTTAATAAAATACTTAGATCTGAAAGTTTTTAAATAAAATAGAGCCCTCAAATAATTGCCAGGGAGGCTAGGTAAGCGGCATTCACATCCCATCAACGAAGCTCTTTTCTAGCAACGTTGCTCTAGTGCTTCACTTATATCTTTTTGAGCACGGTGTGCTTTAATATTTTTCAAGAAATTCTCTCTTGCTTCACTTAAATTAATTTGAGAGAAAGAAATATTATTCTCATGATCTTCATTTATATCTTTTTGGAGTAGCTTGTCATTTACTCTTGTGCTTCACTTATATCCTATGAGTAAATTCTTGAATAAATTGAATGTCATGAAGTTGAAATCATATCATGCCTAGTGGTAGCTTCACATTGGGTTTACAAAGTGAAATCTTTTGAGGCTTGACAATCACAATATTGGTCATACAAGCAATTCATGAATAATTAGTATAAGGAAGAGAACTTTCATATGCAAATAAACTATATTGGAAATGTTTTGTGATTGTGAGCCCCCATCAAAATATTATATGCCAAAATTATTGAGGTTGGACAAGGAAGACAACGTAATGGTTTATGTTTGTTCATATTCACATAGAAGTTATATTGTCATAGATCCTTCAACATGTGGTGCTTGCCCCTCATCTTTGCTAGCCAAAAAATCCGCACCAAGTAGAGATACTACTTGTGCATCCAAAAACCCTTAAACCCAAATATTATCTTCAAGAGGCCACCATACCTACCTAAGGATTGAGAAATATCCTTCAAGTAAGTTGTCATCGGTGCAAAAAGGCAATAAAATTTTCTTCTAAAAGTGTTAGATCATTTAGTGTAAGGGAAAATTGAGCGTTGTACGAACTTGTGATGGCAAAGTAATAAAAGTGACGAACTTCATAATAAAGGTTGCTATCATAAGGGGCAATATAACATGACGTTCATTTGCATTAAGGGGTTGAGCATACAAACAAATAAGCGCATGGCAACCTCTGCTTCCCTCTGTGAAGGGCTCATCTTTTACTTTTCAGTATTTACTTTTATGCAAAGAGTCAAAGTTTTTCTCTCTATTCCTTTTTTATTTTTCTCCTTTGGCAAGCATCATGTGGTGAGGAAAGATCTAGGCACATATGTCCAGCTGAATATGGGTAGCATGAGTTATTACTGTTGACATCACCCAAAGGTGAATACGTTGGGAGGCGAAATTACAAGCCCCTATCTTTCTATGTGTCCAGTTGAAACGTTTTGCTCATGTGTATGTGGTGGGTGTTAGCAATCATAGGAGACTATATGATGGTTGAGTATGTGGAGCTCTTACTTAAATTCTGTTGAATAAGTTGAATTACAATTGCTTGGTGACTCAGAACATAGGTTGTTGAGTTTCAAGAGAATTCATTATTTGAACATGAACATGTGAATTAGTTGCTACTTTAAACAAGAGAAATTTTATAAGAAAGATTTGTTGTTATGATGCTAGGAAAAGTGATTGAAATTGTCATTGATCAAACTTGTGCACTTTGCTAGCATTCACACTTCATAAATTATTTCTTTTATCATTTACCTACTCGAGGACGAGTAGGAATTAAGCTTGGGGATGCTGATTCGTCTCCAACGTATCTATAATTTATGAAGTATTCATGCCATGTTTATAACAATTTTATATGGTTTTGGTATGATTTGCATGGAACTAACCTGAACTGACGTTGTTTTCAGCAGAACTACCATGGTGTTGTTTTTTGTGCAGAAATGGAAGTTCTCCAAATGAGCTAAAACTTTTTGATGATTTTTTATGGAACAAAAGAGACCCCCGAAGCTTTGTGGGAGGGCCCGAAGAGCCACGAGGAGGGCTCAACCCACCAGGGCGCGCCTGGTGGGCCTGGCTCGCCCCGGTGGCTTGTGCTCACCTCGAGGCCCATCCGGACGTGAGACCGATGCCAAAAATTCCTATAAATAGAGAAACCATCAGAAATAAACCTAGATCAGAAGTTCTGCCGCCGCAAGCCTCTGTAGTCCATGAAAAACCAATCTAGATCCTTTTCGGCACCCTTCCGGAGGGGAAAATAATCATCGGTGGCCATCTTCATCATCCCGGCGGCCAGCATGATGAGGAGGGAATAGTCCACCCTCGGGCCTGATGGTTTGTACCAGTAGTTATGTGTTTAATCTCTCTCTCTCTCTTTTTCTCTCTCGTATTCTTGAGATGCACATTCTTGATGTATCGCGGGCTTTGTTAATATAGTCGGATCATATGGTGTTTTCCCTTCCTTATGTTGTGATGAATTGAGTTTTCCCTTTGAGATTTCTTTGGATTGAATACTTTTATGGATTTGAGAACACTTGATATATGTCTTGCAATTGAATACTCGTGGTGACAATGGGGTATCGTATTGATTCACTTGATATATGTTTTGGCACTCAACTTGCGGATTCCCGAGGTGACATTGGGGTAATCTATGCATAGGGGTTGATGCACGTTCTTGTCTTTGTTTCTCCGATAGAAATCTTGGGGCACTCTTTGAAGTTATTTGTGTTGGATTGAGTATTATGAATATGAATTTGTTTTGGTGTTATTTTACTACGAACTCTTTATAGATCGATCAGAAAGAATAACTTGATGTTATTTTAGTACAAACTCTTGATAGATCGATCGGAAAGAATAACTTGTGTTATTTTAGTACGAACTCTTGGATAGATCGATCAGAAAGAATAACTACAAACAATTCCTTCTTATGTTCTCTGCTAGATAGGAACTTTGGAATGATTCTTCATCGCACGTTGAGGGATGGTTATATGATCCAATTATATTAGTATTGTTGAGAGGTTGCACTAGCGAAAGTACGAACTCTAGGCCTTGTTTTCAAGCATTGCGTTATCATTTGTGCTCCGTTTTATCACTTGCTACCTTGCTATTTTCTATTGTTACTACTAGAAAAATCAATATCTACTATCCATATTACACTTGTATCACCATCTCTTCGCCGAACTAGTGCACCTATACAATTTCCCATTGCATTTGGTGTGTTGGGGACACAAGAGACTTTTTTATTATTTGGTTGCAGGGTTGTTTGAGAGAGACCACCTTCATCCTACACCTCCTACGGATTGATAAACCTTAGGTCATCCACTTGAGGGAAATTTGCTACTGTCCTACAAAACTCTGCGCTTGGAGGCCCACCACGAGTCTACAAGAACAAGTTGTGTAGTAGACATCAGTGCGGTGGATAATTTAAGGCCATCAAGAAACTCCTTAAACATGCCTTTGACCTCGGTCGTCATGGAGGTTTTTAGTGTGTTCAAAGCCACATTGAACTCCTCACGAGAGACTGAGGATCCCCCATCGATCGTAGATAAGGACGGATTCCCATCGGTGTGCTCCTCCGCCTCGACTATGGTGTCTGATACGTCTCCAATGTATCTAATTTTCCAAACACTTTTGCCCTTGTTTTAAACTCTAACTTGCATGATATGAATGCAACTAACCCGGATTGACGTTGTTTTCAGCAGAATTGCCATGGTGTTATTTTTGTGCAGAAATAAAAGTTCTTGGAATGACCTGAAAATCCGCGGAGAATATTTTTGGAATTTATAAAAACTAGCGAAAGAATCAAGACCACGGGGCCCACACCCTGTCCACGAGGGTGGGGGCGCGCCCCCTGTCTTTTGGGCCCCCTGAGGCTCCACCGACTTGGACTCCAACTCCATATATTCACGTTTGGAGAGAAAAAAATCAGAGATAAGGACTCATCGTGTTTTACGATACGGAGCCGCCGCCAAGCCCTAATCTCTCTCGAGAGGGCTGATCTGGAGTCCGTTCGGGGCTCCGGAGAGGGGAATCCATCGCCATCGTCATCATCAACCTTGCTCCATCACCAATTTCATGATGCTCAGCGCTGTGCATGAGTAATTCCATCGTAGGCTTGCCGGACGGTGATGGGTTGGTTGAGATTTACCATGTATTCGAGTTAGTTTTGTTAGGGTTTGATCCCTAGTATCCATTATGTTCTAAGATTGATGTTTCTATGACTTTGCCATGCTTAATGCTTGTCACTAGGGCCCGAGTACCATGATTTCAGATCTGAACCTATTATGTTTTCATGAATATATGTGAGTTCTTGATCCTATCTTGCAAGTCAATAGTCACCTACTATATGTTATGATCCGGCAACCCCGAAGTGACAATAATCGGGACCACTCCCGGTGATGACCGTAGTTTGCGGAGTTCATGTATTCACTAAGTGTTAATGCTTTGGCCCGGTACTCTATTAAAAGGAGGCCTTAACATCCCTTAGTTTCCAATAGGACCCCGCTGCCACGGGAGGGTAGGACAAAAGATGTCATGCAAGTTATTTTCCATAAGCACGTATGACTATATTTGGAATACATGCCTACATTACATCGATGAACTAGAGCTAGTTCTGTGTCACCCTATGTTATAACCGTTGCATGAGGAATCGCATCCGACATAATTATCCATCACTGATCCATTGCCTACGAGCTTTTCACATATTGATCTTTGCTTAGTTACTTTTTTGTTGCCACTGTTACAATTACTGCAAAACTATTACTATTACTTTTGCCACCGTTACCGTTACTTCCATACTACTTTGCTACTAAATACTTTGCTGCAGATATTAAGTCTTTCAGGTGTGGTTGAATTGACAACTCAACTGCTAATACTTGAGAATATTCTTTGGCTCCCCTTGTGTCGAATCCCTAAATTTGGGTTGAATACTCAACCCTCGAAAACTGTTGCGATGTCCTATACTTGTGGGTTATCAAGACTATTTTATGGCGCCGTTGCCGGGGAGCATAGCTATATTCTTTGAGTCACTTGGGATTTATATCTGTTGATCACTATGAAGAACTTGAAAGATGAAACTTTCTCATATTATATGTGGATGGCATATTGTTGATGGGAAATGATATAGAACTTTTGGAAAGCATAAATGCCTACTTGAATAAGTGTTTTTCAATGAAGGACCTTGGAGAAGTTACTTGCATATTAGGCATCAAGGTCTATAGAGATAGATCGAGATACCTCATTGGTCAACCTCTTCGAAAGGGCAGCCAAGACCGAGAAGACTCGTTAGGTTTCCGCTACCATCACTTTTTCCACCTTACTCCACCGCTTAAATCTCGGGACAAGATTTCTTGTAGTGGAGGAGATTTGTAACGCCCCGGTAGCTCATCTACAGTAATCACACACAAAATAGTGCCATGTCATAACAATTAATTTACTAAACCTCACTCTGTTCCGAACCGAATTCAAGTTGAAATTTGATTACAAGTGAAATTATTATTTGTCCAAACAGAGGGACAAAAATGTTCGAGATGTTCCAAATAATCCGCAAGTAATTTTCATGTAGAAATCAACTCAAATTGGATTTTAATTTTGGCCCTAGCAATATTTTAGTGGGCCAGCAACATTTAAATTGGTCTTTTAAATTACAACTATTAGTCTTACATTTCCCAAACAATATGAGACTTTGTGTGTCGACCTATGCTAATACACTAGATTTATGTGCCAAGTTTCACGATGAACACAATTCATTTAGCAGCAATATAAATTACAAAACACTAAGACAAGAAAAGGATTGTAACAAAAATAAACAAGGGAAAGGGCAGATGTGCTTTTGTGCACTTGGCCCATTTAGTAGTAGAAGTGGCCCAACCCACTTCATCTCCTCTCCCTGCTTGCGATACAGGTGACACGAGAGGGCGTGGCGGCCATCCCGCGGCCATGGCCGCTCCCCTGCGGACGTGCCAGCCATCCACCACAACCCCGGCGTCCTACAAGTACCCCTCTATGCCCTGGCAAACCCTAGCCCTCTCATTCGCCCCCTCGTCTTGCCCCCCACCTCGGTTTAGCGGCCACCCGAGAAGTCCATGGCTGTGCCGCCGTGAAGCTCGCGGCCATCGTCGTCCCCTCGCCTACTGAGCGCGTCCATCCGCTCCATCGTCGATCAATGCCTCGACCACAACCACCAGATCAAGCTGGGAGCCCCTACATCAACCGGATCAAGGTCATATTCAACCCCCGCCCCGCCGCTCGTGATCTTCGATTCGGCCTCATCGAAGCCTCCCCAAGCCCGCTTTGCTCGCCTACAGGCTCGATGTGAGCCCTTCCTCCGATTCCCCTTCTTTCCCCCTTCGATCCGTGCCCGTAGTGGTCGCCCCATGAGCTCCGTCCTCCATTACCACTGGAGCTCAGCGTCCACGCACGCCCGCGTACTACTGCTGCTGCTCCTGGCTGCGCCCTCCATGGCTCTCCACCGTGCCCCGCGCCTAACCGGCGCTCCCAAAGCGCGCACGGGCCGCGCCCTGCTACTGCTCTGCTTGCTACTGCTGCTGCTATGCTCCGGCTAGCTGCCGCTGCTGCTGTATACTGCTGCCGCTAGCGCTGCTCCGCTGCTGATGCTGTTGCTGCCGCCTCGAGCCGGCCGCGCCCTTGCCTTCCCCTGCTGCGCCCCGGCCCCACCCCGGGTCGCGTCGGCCGCGCGCGTGCCGCCCCTGGCCGCCTCCCTGCCGCCGTCGCCGTGCCACTCACCGGCGGTGCGCGCGCTCGTGGCTGCGTGCCCGCACGCCCATCGCCTCGATCCGGCGCCCTGAGGCCTCGCCTCGATATGCTTCGCCGTATCGGGCAGGCGCCCGATGCCCCAGCAACCGCCCGATGCGCCCGACCCGATAGGCCCCTGGGCCTATGACGAGGGGCCCCAGGTCTCAGTACAAAAGAAAAAAACAAAAACAAAAAACATATAAATAAAAATAATAATAATTAATTAATTAATCTTAATTAGATTAACCTAATTACTATTAGACTAATTAATCTGTTTAATTAGTCTTAGTGTATGACAGTAGGCCCCACACGTCAGTTTGACCCAGTCAAACCCACGTTGACCGCTGACGTCATGCTGATGTCATGATGACATCAGCAGACACTATTCTGGATAATGTTACATTTAAATAAATAATTAATTCCAGGAAATGTTTAAAACTTTAGAAAATCATATAAAATAATCTGTAACTCGGATGAAAAAGTTTTATATATGAAAATCGCTCAGAACGACGAGACAAATCCGAATACGCGGTCTGTTCGTCTGCCACACATCTCTATCATACCGAACATGCAACATTCCCCCTTTGTTTCATCTGCCCGAAAATGCCTAACTCCGGGAATACTTTCCCGGATGTTATTTTCCTCTTCGCCTGTATCACCGAGCACTGCGTTAGGTCACACGTAGCACCGCGTTTTGCCATGTTATGCTTTGTGGTGCGATGTTTTGCTTTATATTTATTGTTTCTCCCCCCTCTTCTCTCCGATAGACATCGAGACTGAGACTGCTGACGGTGCCACTGTGATCGACTGCGTCGACGACGACCTCTCATTCTTGCCAGAGCAACCAGGCAAGCCAACCCCCTTGATCACCAGATATCGCCCATTCTCTTCTCTCTTATTCTTGCATTAGATTTGCTAATGTTGATGATTCATTAGCTCCTATTCTGTTGCATAGCCTGTCATTGTTGCTACTATTGTTGATACCTTTACCTGCTATCCTAAATGCTTAGTATAGGATGCTAGTATTCCATCAGTGACCCTACACCCTTGTCCGTCTGCCCTGCTATTCTATCGGGCCGTGATCACTTGGGTGTGATAACGGGTATATACTACATACACTTTACATGATACATGATGTGACTAAAGTCGGGTCGGCTCATTGAGTACCCGCAAGTGATTCGATGTGGGGGCTGAAAGGACAGGTGGCTCCATCCAGGTAGTGATGGGCCTGAGTTCCCGACGGCCCCCCAGGTGGATCTTTGTGGCGGAGCGACAGGGCAGGTTGAGACACCCAATGGAGAGGTGGCCTGGCCCTGGTCGTTGTCCGCGGTTATTTCATAATAACACGCTTAACGAGTTTGGATATTTGATCTGAGTCTGGCCATTGGCCTATACGCACTAACCAGCTACGTGGGAATAGTTATGGGCACTCGACGTCGTGGTATCAGCCGAAGCCTTCTTGACGTCAGCGACTGAGCGGCGCGCGTCGGGTTGGACCGCGTAATGCAACTTCCTTAGTAATGAAGGTTGCTAGGTCTGCTCACCGGCCGCGTACGCAACGTGCAGGTGTGCGTTTGGCGATGGGCCCGGACCCCTGCGCGCCTAGGATTTAGACCGGCGTGTTGACCTCTCTGTTGTGCTTAGGTAGGGCTGCGACGTGTTGATCTTCCGAGGCCGGGTATGACCCTGGAAAGTGTGTCCGGCCAAATGGGATCAAGCGTGCTGGGTTATGTGGTGCACCCCTGCAGGGAAGTTAATCTATTCGAATAGCCGTGTCCCTCGGTAAAAGGACGACCCGGAGTTGTACTCTGACCTCATGACAACTAGAACTGGATACTTAATAAAACACACCCAGGCAAGTTCCAGATATAACTCGGTGGTTGCTCTCTCACAGGGTGATGTGCGAGAGGATCGCCGGGTAGGATTATGCTATACGATGTTACTTGGTGAACTTACCATCTATTCCCTTCTACTGTTGCAAGACGGAGGCTGCCAGAAGCGAGGATACTTGTTACTTCCAGCTACTCTCTTCTTCTGATGCAAGATGGACGTTGCTAGAAGTGTAGTCTTCGATTGGATTAGCTATCCCCCTCTTATTCTAGCATTCTACAGTTTAGCCCATAGATATTTGCCCTTTACACATATATCATTGCATATGTAGTGTAGATCCTTGCTTGCGAGTACTTTGGATGAGTACTCACGGTTGCTTTGCTCCCCCTTTTTCCCCTTTTCTCTTTCTTCTCGGATGATGCAACCAGATTGGTGGAGTCCAGGAGCCAGATGATCCCGAGGATGCTTCTATGTGGAGTTCGGCTTCGAGGAGTAGTTAGGAGGTCCCAGGCAGGAGGCCTTGCCTTTTCGATCGTTGCTACATTTGTGCTAGCCTTCTCAAGGCAAACTTGTTTAACTTATGTCTGTACTCAGATATTATTGCTTCCACCGACTCTTGTGTTTTCGAGCTTATGTATTCGAGCCCTCGAGGCCCCTGGCTTGTAATATAAAGCTTGTATTATTTTAATTTGTGTCTAGAGTTGTGTTGTGATATCTTCCAGTGAGTCCCTGATCTTGGTCGTACACATTTGCGTGCATGATTAGTGTACGGACAAATCGGGGGCGTCACAGTTTGTCCTCTCGTGTAATGTAATACTCCTCCCAATTATAGTGATATGCCACCGTGTGTTCCGTGGTTTTCTCCCGCAAGGGTTTCCATGTTAAATCTGTGTCTCTCGTGTCTCGTTTATTTCTCGTTATTATCTAACAGCGGGCACACTCCTAACAAGATTCACGTGAGCCCAAGATGTTATCCGTATTTCAAAGTGAGCACTACCCGTACTTCATGCCATAACATGCTTGTAATGTTGTCGAACAATAGGAACGCTATGTTTTCATGCCATCACATGATTGTATTGATGCAATAGATGATACTTCATATGTTGCATCACAATTTTAGAGGGTAAATATTACACTTTTACGCTTTTACAACATTCTTTGCATCAATTTAATTATGGTTTACCCTAAAATGCAGATAATTGAAGAATTTATTCTCAAAGATGTCATCGGGATTGAAATTGGACCTTCGCGAAGAAAGTAATCAAAGCCCCCAAAAAGGATTAAATGTAGCAACGGGAGTAATAAAAACTTAAAAGTGAAGAACCTAAATTAAAGGACTATACATAAAGGACGTTAACAAAATGTAAAAATACCGACACAAGATAAGACAAAAGAAAAACATAATGTACAACTGCCATGCTCTATTTTATGAAAAATGTCATGCTAAAATTTGAAAAATGTTTTATCTAGATAAGTCTAATAACTTTGCCATGGTCCAAACATGATTTTGTTGTTGCAAAAAACAAAAATGTCATCCTCTTAATAGTAAAATGCCATCCACTTAATAATAAAAATACCGCCCTCTTAATAATAAACATTCCATGCTCTTAAATAATAATACCCCATCTTGTTCTTAATAAAACTGACATACTCGATAAAAGCAAACTACCACGTTATTAATAGTAAATCTCTTAATAATAAAACTATCATCCTCTCAATAATAATTTTTGTGGTATCAATAATAAAAATGCCATGCTCTTAATAATAAAAGTTCCATGCTATTAATAATAATAAAATCATGTGAGAAAGTAAAAATATATATTCAAAATTGCCATGAAGAAGTGATAAAATTTCCCATAAGCTTGCCATGGGATTACAAAAGACCTAAAAATGCCATGTTTGGTAAGACAAAAAATACCATGGCTTTATAAAAAAATAATTGACATGTTACGTATAATTAAAAATGCACATGACAAGTTTATAAAAAAACTCTCTAAAAATAGGGATTTTTGTTTATTTTAAATATAAAAAACATGATTTTCAGGAAAAAATCCAAATGAAAAAATGATTTAAAATAATTTCAGCTTTAAAATGCATATAGTAGTTTAAACACAATGCACAACCCCCTAGTTCCGTTGAGTGGTAAGTGCCCCCACCACCTATGCAGGAGGTTGCGAGTTCGGCCTCCTCCTCTCTCACCTTGGTCCTGCAATTTTTATAGAAAAAAAGAGTGTCTTCGCCTAGAAACGGAAAATATCGAACGGTGACACCGGCCTTGCGTCAAGATACATGCAAGGACGAGGAAGACGTCAGTGGGGTTGGCCTCCGAGCGACCGTTCGCTAGTTTTCCATTGATTTTTCTCCCTAAGCGTTTACACAAGAGAGTACTTGTGATGAAGATGGACCGAGCGCTAGGAATCGGATCTTGATGTCGTATATGGACCGGAACTAAAACCCACACTAGCATAACTATCAGAATCCCCTATCACCCTCGTTGGAGATGGTCTACATTCCTCCTAGGCCTCATTCGGTTTTGAGGATTTTCATAGGAAAAACGTAGGAATAAGATTCAAGAGGAAATTTTTCTATGGATGCATTCGGTTCGTAGAAAATGTGTATAGAAATTTCTTAGGAATATTACTCATTTCATATGTTATTTTAGGAAACTATACATAGACTCTCATTTTTACGCATGAACGAGGAACGCAATTCCTAAGGATGGTAAATGTCATCCTATCACATTTCTATACTTTTTTTGGGAAACTCCTGTACTAGTTTTTTTTATTTGAGAACCTCCTCTACTCCTTCTAATTCTTCCATGCAAAAAAGAAAAAAAATACTCCTAATTCCTCCGTTTTAATTTCCTTCAAACCCAATGAGCCCTTAGCTGGGCCTTCAGGCCTCATCTCGCAGCTGAACTAACTGGGCCAAGCCTATCCAGTCGTCAAAGCCAGCTCGCGGCGATCTGGGGGAGCCGGAGCCGCAGAACCGAACGGGAATAGGGGCTCAAGAAGCAGAAGGCGGATCGGGAATTCACGCCCGGGCTCCCGTTTCCATCGGTTCAACTCGCTCCCCGCCGCCTACAGCTCACCCACGCTCGCCGCCCGCCGCCCTTCTCCGGAGAAACTTGATTTTTGGGTATTGGAAGCAATTGAGATGGTGCCTGATGGCGGTGTCAAGGACCAGGAGGCCTCGAGCTCCTCGTCTCCACCCGCCGCGGCGATAGCGAGGGCGGCACGGCCGCCTAGGCCAGTGAGCTTTAAGACTAAGAGGATCGTGTGGCACCCGCTGAAGCACCGCCGGTTCCGCGTGGGGGCCACCAAGACGATGGTCGAGGCCTCGTCGTCCGCTCAGTCGGTAAGGGGAGCCAGAGAGGTGGGGGAGGCGACCACGGCGGCGGCGGCCATGGGGCCGCCCAAGGAGGACGAGAAGGGGCACATATGCGGCGGCTGGAAGAGGTAACATCATGCGTGGATGACCCTACTCTTGTCTAGGTTCTATGCTAGATTTTGTTAGAATCTTTATTGTTTAAAACATACAGTGAGAGGATCTAGGCCAAACAATGGCATTGCTTCCCTGGGGTAAGATGGTCACTAGGAAAAAAAATTACATGGCTTGGTCCCTTGTCACTCGTGCTGGTTGCCGCAACTTGTAATGTGGCTATTGCCCATTGGTCGGTGTATGCAGATAGATTATATGCTTACATGATTATAGAGAAATCCCTCATGTATTTAGTTAGCTTAACTAGTACTCTTCTCCATTTTTTAACTCTTGTATAGGATTAACAACAATTATCTGATACTTTTATACTTCATTCACTGATATATACTAATTCCTAGTCCGCTTAGATGAACCAATGTCAAGTACATACTTCAACGATGATGACTGATGAGGAGACACAATCACCATTGACCCTATAGACGTTATCAGAAGAAAAGGTTAGAAATTCTTAAAATTGGATTATAGAAACCTTTTCAAGGGTTACCTACTTACCTATTGAAGTCATGTCTCTGAGTCATCAATGACCCCAAAATTATCTAACTTGCTGAAAATTGCAAAAATGTCTCATGTCAGATGACAGATGCTGTAATTAGTATTCGGTGTTAATGTTTTATCATGCATAAGACTGTGATGTTGATTGTGAGGTGATTGATAGTTGGGCGTCAATTGCTTGTGTCTTTATTTCTCTCTCTGTCTCTTTCACTGAACCTTTTTGTGTGAAAAGCTGCCACAAGCCATTTACTAAAAAAATACAATGCATAGTTTTTGTTGTTGGTTTAATCAGAGTGCAATCTGTACAATTGTATCTACAGTGAGTATTTGCTTTTAAACTGGTGCTTGATGATGTGTGGTACTTTGACACTATCACGCACCTATAAACCACCACTTGGAGATGCTCTTGTCAGCAATTACCAGACCATATGAGTTGTTGTAAATTGCTGCTACCCTTTGGCTGTTGGTTCTTGCTTTTGTTGGAATCATGGATAAGAAGATAGAAGATAATGGACTGCACTGACTAAATATATGCTAAACGGCTTGATCCTTAATTTGTAACATATCCGTATCGGTGCAAAGTATGCCTATGCGTCTTTTATTATATTCCTTAATTCTCCCCTTGCGAACATCTGTGGTTGCAGTGAGGATGGAAGTTTGTATTGCGGATATTCTAGCTTGAGAGGGAGAAGAGCAAGTATGGAAGACTTCTACAACATGAGATCATCTAAAATGGATGCTAAAAACATAAACCTTTTTGGAGTATTTGATGGTGAGAACTTCACCGTTCAAACACTCCATTGTGTCTCGTTTATTGTTCAGACTAAAGTTATTTTGTCATCACAGGACATGGTGGTTCATGGGCCGCTGAGTATCTCAAGGAGCACTTATTTGAAAATCTCCTGAAACACCCATCTTTCATTACTGATACAAAAACAGCAATAAGTATGATGTTTACTCACAAGCGTTACTTCAAAAACATTCAGTGCATCTAGTAGGTAATCGACCATAGTAACTAATGGTAATTCCCAGGTGAGAGCTATACGAAGACTGACTCAGATTTCTTGGATGCTGAAACCAATATTCATAGAGAGGATGGGTCAACTGCATCAACAGCAATTTTTGTTGGCAACCATCTCTATGTGGCAAATGTTGGCGATTCACGGGCTGTAATATCGAAGGCGGGCAAAGGTGATATTTTTTTCTGGAACTTTTATCCCAGTTAATGTTGACCATGTATTATATGTTATTGTAATAAATCACTTCATAACTTTCTAGGATAACTGTTTGCATACATTACCTATTATCATGATCCTGGTGTGTTATTTTAAATTTGCGATGAATCTCATCGCGACGGAGTATCATATAGCAGATAAATGTTTTTTTGGAGTTGGTATTTTTGTCGTATCATGTCAGTAATGCACGCTAATTAATTTTACATTCACTTTTCTGTGTCAAATGAGGTACTGGACAGATCGTGTTTCAAGAATGTAAAAGGGTGGAAACTGGTAGTGGATGATGTGAAATATCAGGTGTTTGTATTTGAGAAAATGTGTATATATGAAACAACACAACTGAAAATGCATATTAGAAACACGAAGACTGAATAGGAGCTATGTTTGCTAACATTTCAACGCTGATATTATTTTGCTGGATAATGCATCTATGTCGTAGTTGCTTAAATTTCATGGTTGGCTTACAAATTACATTTGTGCAAGTAAGCAATATTATATTGCATGAGCAGCTTATCTACCTGTAATGCCCAGGATGGGACTATACCTCCTACGTGTCGAGGCACGACTTAAAGGTATAAGCCCATTCTGGAATGATCTCAAGTTTGGTATCTTTGCACATCTCATGTAAAAATATGGATGAAAGCGAAAAAGATAGTTGGCTTACACTCGCCACGTCACACAATTCATTACATAGCCAAACATAATTCAAATAACATCACAACCCGTCTACGGGTGAAGATCCAAATGAAAGATACCAAACATACATAAAACCACAGGTCTGAATCGCCCCCAGTAGAAACTTCTACTGATCGTCGGGATAGTGCACATAGTAACGGCTACGGTCCTCGTCGTACTCCCAGTACAGCTCGGTGCCGTCACTTGAATAGATCGCCTGAGTACCTGCATCTGGTGTGGTGTAGAGTCTGTGAGTCACAGAGGACTCAGCAATCCCGTTCCCGGGTAACACAACTATCCAAGCCTTAGGTGTGGAACAAGGCTGAAGAAAGAACAAGAGGTTGCAGCAGCACTAGCACTAACTTACGTAAAAGAGAGCGAGAAGAGAAGTGCCTCGGACGATAAGATGACCATGAAGTGATCCTAACTAAGCAAGTCAAACATAACCCCACCGTGTTCACTTCCCGAACCCCTTTCGGAAAATGACCGTCACGGTACTCACGCTGGTAGTGTGTTCTGAACATGGTGTCAAGTTTTCTACAACCGGATATTAACAAATTCCCATCTGCCACATAACCGCGGGCACGGCTTTCGAAAGTTCAAATCCCTGCAGGGGTGTTCCAACTTAGCCCATGACAAGCCCACGATCCGCGGAGTCGCAACTCCAAGGTGGGAAGGCCCGAGTATCCTCGGAATCCCGTGCTCAAGATACTCCGACTAAGGTAAGACTAATCCAGCAAATCCTCCCGGCGTGCCGACACCCTGACAATAGCCGCGCGTATCTAGTCTCAGGCCACGACCGGATGGGCGATCCTACAGGTAAAACCAATCCTCGAGTTTCCTCGTGGTGGCCCCGCATAACCCCCAGTTTGGACCAACACTCATGAGGAGCACTGGCCCGGGTTGTTGATTAAGAACTCGGGTTTGCAAAGCCCTACAAGTTTTTAGTTATTAGGCAAATAGTACCAATGTTGGGACTTGCTGGAAAAGCCTTAGCGCTAAGCGGTTTATCGAGGGGGTCCCATAACCCCAACCGTGTGAGGAACGCAAAATCAAGGAACATAACACCGGTTTATACGGTTCCTAAGGCGGCATGAGTGGAACAAAACACCGAGCAAGAGGCTCAGCCTTCCACCCATTACCAATATATAGATGATTTCATTAAGATTTAATATAGTGTGATATCCCAACAAGCTTCAACAAGAAGCAAGAATCTTCAATCTTCTCCTGCAACTAGCAACTCTATAAGAGGGGCTGAGCGAGAGGGGCGAGGGGCACGGCGAGGGCCAGCGGCGGCCGGAGCGACGAGGGCCAGCGGCGGAGAAGGTTGAAGGGCGGCGGCCTCCGGCCGGCGGCGGCGCGGCGGGGATCCGGCGGCGAGGTGGAGCTCCCGGCGGCGGCGGCTGGCTGGAGCTAGAAGACGAAGGGCGGCTGCGGCTCGGGACTCGACCCAGATCGCAGCGGCGACGGGCCGGCGCTGGGCCCCGCGGGCCCACGCGGCGGGGTGGAAGCACTGGCGCAGCGGGGTCGGAAGCACTACGCGGCGACGGTGGAAGCACGGACGGCGGTCGGTGGAAACATTGCGCGGCGGAGATGGAAATACTAGGGTTTTGGACGCAAAAATGGAGGGGGTGGACGTTTATATAGGCACAAGGAGCTAGGGAAGTCCAAATGAGGAGAGGTTTTCGGCCACGAGATCACAATTGAACGGCCTAGATGATGGGAAGGGTTTGAGCTGGGTTAGTGGGCTGTTGGAGGGGTTTCTTGGGCCTCAAAGACGAGGCACTTTAGCCCACGAGGATAACTGTTGGAGTACCAAACGAACTCCAAACGCGACGAAACTCGACAGGCGGGTTACACGTATCAAAACAACATCGCACGACAAGTCTCACGCCATTCCGGAAACGTTACACGGCCAAACACAAAAGAAGGACTCCGGGAAGCCACGGGCACGTGTGAGAGCGTCGGAACTCGAAACGGACAACGGGAAGGAACGAGTGGGACCGGATGCAAACGACAACATAAATGCAATGCAATGCACATGACAACATGACATGGATGAAAGCACACACGCACACGACAAAACGACGAAAACCCGAAAAGACGAAGAACCCGGAATGGAACTGATGAAGCCAAAGTTATATATTGCCAAAAGGGGAAAGTATTACATCCGGGGCATTACACTACCAGTATCTGTTGATATTGGAATATTCATATAACATATTGGTAAATCAGTTCGGTTTATCTTCTTTGCAGCTATTGCGCTCTCTGATGATCACAAACCAGACAGAAGTGACGAGCGGGAACGGATTGAAAATGCTGGAGGAGTTGTTACATTTAGTGGTAAGCCTGACACTAGTTATGTGATGATTTACTTTGTTGAAAACCAATCATGTGTTTGTTGAAAGGTCTATTAGCTGATAATGTCAAATGTTTGTTTTGCAGGAACATGGAGGGTAGGTGGTGTACTTGCCATGTCTCGGGCATTTGGAGATCGTTTGTTGAAGCGGTTTGTTGTTGCAGAGCCTGAGATTCAGGTGATCTTGCGATACTCATTAACTTGCTGTTGTTTATACTGACTGCAAAGATACCATTACACAATAATGCCCTAGGTCCTGATAGATATCATGTATGCATTTGGCCACATGGCAATTTACTTGAGTATTTGCAAAATATTTTGTCAGGAACAAGAAATAGATGATGAATTGGAGTATCTGATTTTGGCTAGTGATGGCCTGTGGGACGTGGTGTCAAATGAGGTCAGTAATACTCCCTCCATTCACAAATATAAGATGTTCTAACTTTTTTCTTAATCGGATGTATATAGACATATTTTAGTGTGTTTGTTCACTCATTTCAGTCCGTATATAGTCCATATTGAAAAACATCTTATAGTATTTGTGAACGGAGGGAGTACCAAATTTCGTACACAGCTACACACACATTTTACTTTCCTTTTTTTTGCACCATGACAGCCAATAGTGAAATCTCTGCTGCACTTTCTTTGTTGAATTATACTCTGTATTGTAGTATGAGTTGTGGCAAATAGGGACTTGTATATGTCATACCGTCATGTGATGTATTGAACTTGACATGTCTAGTGTACCATTGTCAAGATGCAGTCATGCAAACCAATTTGGTTTGAGCCTTGTTCGGTCAGTTAATATACTACTCCCTCCGTTCCTAAATATTTGTCTTTCTAGCATTTCAAATGGACTACAACATACGGATGTATATAGACATATTTAGTGTGTAGATTCACTCATTTTGCTCCGTATGTGGTCATTTGTTGAAATCTCTAGAAAGACAAATATTTGGGAACGGAGGGAGTAGTATTGAAAATGCATGGCTTCCGGATTTGCAATTCATTGACTTACCATCTCTTATTCTCTTCAGGCGAGAAGAAAATGATTTTCTTGCCAACAGCTCGTCTGATCTTGCATTTTAAAATGCCATTCCTTGCCAAATTTGTGCTCATATATAAATGTGGTTTTGCAGCACACCGTTGCATTTGTGAAGGGGGAGGTGGGCCCTGAGGCTGCAGCCCGGAAGCTGACAGAGATCGCTTTTGCGCGGGGGAGCACCGACAATATAACATGCATAGTTGTAGAGTTTCACCGTGCCAGTATGGCCAATAATGACCAAGGTTGATTTTCTTTATTCTTTTTAGCTTATTATATGGGATCACCTGCCATGATGCAGGTCGAAGAATCACTCATTCGTTGCGCTTGGGGTCATTATAGAGTTTCCCTTAGGACTTGTTCGGTTGAAAGGGATTTCAGATTTGAAGGGGTTGAGGAGGATTAAATCGCTACAAGTCTGCATCTCCCCCTCAACCCCCTCCAATCCTCTCTAAAACAGCGGAGAGTACAATCATGAGAAATTCTGAATTTTAGATTCATGTGATTACTTTTCTTGTGACAGTGGCTTCTTGGAGATAGGTTTAACCGAAAGACCTAACTGTGCCGTGCACAGGAGACCAGCGAAGCTGTAATCATGAGGAGCCACTGACAAAGAATAGCTCGAACTGTGGACGTGTTTGCTTCACATATGGTAACGCAAACGTTATTGGGAAACATATCACATGATGTATTGGATGCAGAATGGTGGCCCTGCTTGGATCCAAGGGACTTATTTTAGTCTGACTAAAAATAGTCTCTTTAAGAGGCTAAAGTTTCAAGCACCCCTGACTAAAGTGGGGCTAAAACTAATCTTGAGACTAAATTAGTTAGGGGTACCCCTGCTAAAATGTGGATTAGTCCTCTCTCTCCTCATTTAACTCCTCTCCTTTAACACATGCAAGTTCTGAATTGAAGGGTTTGGATGATAATAAATGCTCATTAACTTGATTTTAGTCTCTTTAGTATTTGGATCCAAGCATGGGTGAGGCTAGCAAATTTTAGTCCCACTACTTTTAGTCATAAGACTAAAACGTATCCAAGCACCCTCACAGTCTCGTTTGGTTAGACCTGTATTGAATGACTCCCTTAACACAGTATCGGACCTGATAAAATGAACAGATTCTCATAGCAATAAAATCAACAATGTTAAGAGCATTCGACTTTTAAAATAAACGCTGAAAGTACTAAAACAAATTCGA
Source organism: Secale cereale (assembly GCA_902687465.1). Lineage (NCBI taxonomy): Eukaryota > Viridiplantae > Streptophyta > Magnoliopsida > Poales > Poaceae > Secale > Secale cereale. The sequence goes on from LR738711.1 coordinate 600,891,003, forward strand.
CCCACCCAATTCCGTATGTTTCTGCTACACTTTCATCTCTATGTTCTTTTCTTAATAATAAAGTGTGCGAAAGATAAAGAGCACTTCACTACTTCCTCTATATCGAAATAGTTGTCGCTATAGTAGCTGAAATACGGAAACAATCGCAATCAATCTTATTGGTTCTCCGCGTGTGTTTTTTTACTACTCATGGTTTTAGTTGAAGTTTTTGTAAGTAAAATTTATTTAGTAGGAGTAATTAGGAATTTCATCACAACTGGACTGCCGCTATAAATGGTAAGGAAAGAAGAAGATAAAAATAATGGTAAGGAAAGAAGAAGATAAAATTAAATTGACCGGAGTGGGATTTGAACCCACGCCCTTTCGGACCAGAGCCTTAATCTGGCGCCTTAGACCAACTCGGCCATCCGATCATTGCTGCAGTGAAATTGGAGTTTCCTCTTATATCGGGGAATTAACAGAAACAAAAGCAAGGTGCCACACCCTCGGACCAGAAAGACTGAAGTTTAACAAAAGGTTATGATGTCCCTTTTCCCATCCGAATGAAGATCTGTCTACCCACTTGGCTAGCTACAAGTCAGAGTGAGGCATGGCTTCGCTTGTGAGGATTTCATGTATTGCATCGTGGTCATTCGTGGTGGAATCAGAGTCGAAAGATGGTGGTGCAATGGATGATGATTGCCGCGTGTTGGTGGCACCGATAAATGCTTTTTCTCGGCGGCATGCGTTTGGCAAGATCTATCACGATCACAACCACCTATCACGGCTGAGTTGCACACATGTGCTGCTTTGAGTTCTTACCGGTTTGTGTCTAACAATAAATCAGAGTTTTTCCAAATTAGTTAGAAAAAAAGTGATTCCGTTCTGCAAAATTGCACCGCATTTTGGAAAGTAGCTTTTCATATCCTGTTTCTGTTTAGTGTCGTCAAGTCAGAAGACATGCGTCTTTTAACTACCACTGACTCAGAGCAAATATTGCGGTTCTCTGTAATTTGCGGGACTAAGGCCCTGTTTGGTTCATAAGTCCTAAGTTTTTTTTTAGTCCCAACTTATAAGTCATAAGTCCCTAAAAAGTCCCTACCTGTTTGGTTCCTGGAACTTAATATGGACTAGAAGACCATATTACAACTATAAGTCTCTGTAAGTCCCTCTTTGAGAGTCTTATTTGATAAGTTTCAAATGCCCACTTTAAATCCCTATAAGTCCCTCCTGTTTGGTTTATATGGGACTTATAGGACCATTTTTAAGTCCCTAGACCAATATATCCATGAAAATAAACACCCTCTAAAATAAATCCAGCCGTTATAAAAGGGAAGGGAAGCCCCGTCCCACTCCCACGAGCCGGCGAAATATCTTATCTTCTCGTCCCCGCGCGCCAAGCCGCAAACTCACACAGAACCCAAAACCCTATACGCCCCAGCCACTCACCGGAGATGGCCGGCGGTGATATTCTCCTCCGCACCCACGGTGGCCTCCCCGTCCTCGCCAGGGCCTCCCCTTGCTGCCTCCGCCTCCGTTTTACAGCCAGCGGCCGTCGCGCCCCATCTTCCCTGGCCGCCGCCAAGGTCGACATCGGCGACGTCGTCAGCCAGCTCCGGTCGGGAAGCGCCCGCGGCGCGGCCGACACGAAGAGGCAGCGGAGGGTCTCGGAGGGCGGACTTGCGTTTCCCAAGGTTGTCACGAGCAGGATAAGGGGTGCCGACGAGGAGAAAGGGAAAGGGGAGGCTCCGCAATTGGATGCGGAGAAGATTGGTGGCGAGGCGGGAGGCGTGGATGGCTCCTACCTCAGCGAGACACGGTAATAGAGAAAGCCCAAGGCTACAAACGCTCACCCTCAAATCTTTTCAGAATTGTAGAAATGGCGAGTTTGAGATAATGTCGCCTGATTTTACTGTTTGAAATAAGAAATGTTGGGTGATTCTACGAGTATAGAGCTTAAATCTCAAAACAGTGTGGCAGGAATAAAAATAGAACATACTCCGTTATAACAGTGCTCTGCTACAGTTAATTGATTCTTACTGAGTTCTAAACTTCTAATAGCGTCCTGTGTTTGTAAACTTTGTATCAATGCAAATCCTTAGCATTATAATTGATGGTTGCGGCCTCTTTGAAGTAGTGCCGTGTTTGACATTACGGTGAATTATATTAGTATCATTTGCATTTGGTTGAGCCGCTCTAAGATACTTGGGTTCTTGCCTTGCCTTTTTTTTTTTCTGAACCAAGCTGTAAATGGGCATATTGTGTTCCAGGACATATAAGTTGAGATATGAGAGTATAGTCATTGGCTATATTTTTTTATCTAACTTATTTCTTACTTCAGACGTAAAATAAGCATGTCATAGAAAAACATACAACAACAACCAAAAACTTAATTCCATGCTAAGGAGTACAGATGCCATTTGGAATTGGCGACTAGACAACTAATGGTTGTAGTTCGTGATACTGCTCGCTAACTAGACTGTTTGCCTGAAAATCGAGAGCTATCACAGCTTTTATGCATTTGGATTTTTCGGTTTAGTAATCACCTGCATATTGCAGGTTTGATCAGTGTGCTATTTCTGAATTATCACTGAAAGGCGTCAAAGATGCTGGATATGGAAGGATGACCCAGGTGCAAGAGGCAACTCTGCCTGTAATCCTTCAAGGTAACAAAACTGCATATATTATTGCTTCACTCTGAAACAAATCTCTTGGGTGGGAGCCCTGTAACTGATATTCCAATGTATTGCTCCACTACAGGCAAAGATGTTCTTGCAAAAGCGAAGACAGGAACAGGAAAAACCGTTGCCTTTTTGGTACTCCCTTGTTATTCAGCCCCAGTAGTTAGATCGATGGTGTTAGCACTTACGTAACCATTGCAATGATATTCTAAATCATTATACAGTCCAACTGAGTTTCCTTTTTGTGTTTATAGCTGCCAGCCATCGAGGTTCTCTCTAAATTACCCAGTTCTCAACGGAGTCAGTTGCGGTCGTCTATAAATTTGCTTGTGATGTGCCCTACTAGAGAGCTTGCAAACCAAGTCGCTGTTGAGGCCAAAAAGCTTCTCAAGTATCATCGCTCACTAGGTGTTCAGGTTGTAATTGGTGGCACAAGAATAACTCAAGAGCAACGAAACATGCAGGCTAACCCATGCCAGGTGATTACCTATCAACTCAAGTTTGCCCATATCTACGTGGTTTATGCACTAATACTTTGTTTTGGTCAAACAGATTCTTGTTGCTACACCTGGAAGGCTTAAGGATCATCTTGAAAACACACCTGGTTTTTCTACTCGGCTAAAAGGGGTGAAGGTTCTTGTTCTTGATGAAGCTGACCGCCTACTGGATATGGGATTCAGAAGAGATATTGAAAAAATTATGGCTGCCACTCCTAAAGACCGTCAGACACTGCTGTTTTCTGCTACTGTTCCAGAAGAGGTAACTGTGTTTATCATTATGCACTCTTAATGCCCGTTTACAGTCTAATTTTGTTGAATGTTTGTTATTAGGTCCGTCAAATTTCTCATGTAGCAATGAGGAAGGACTATAGGTTCATTAACACTGTTAAAGAGGGTGACGAGGAGACACATTCACAGGTTTAGATCCATCATTTTTTATTAGCAGTATGGTAAATGTTTAAAGCAAGAAAGTACCTTACATTAGTGCTGCTGCATCAGGTTAGCCAGATGTATATGATTGCACCACTGGATCTGCACTTCTCTATATTATATGATGTACTGAAGAAGCATGTCACAGACGATGCGGACTACAAAGTAAGTTATCTTAGCAGGTTGTTTCAATCATGAATATTTAAGACTTATTGTGTCTCCTTAACTCATTACCCATACAATTTTGCAGGTGATTATATTCTGTACTACTGCAATGGTCACGAAACTTGTTGCTGAAGTTCTGTCCCAGCTGAAACTGAATATAAGAGAGATTCATTCCAGAAAGTCGCAATCTGCAAGAACTAAGGTTTCGGATGAATTCAGAAGGTCAAAGGGCGTGATATTAGTTAGTTCTGACGTGTCTGCTCGTGGTGTTGATTATCCTGATGTCACCCTCGTCATACAGGTAGGTTTTGTTTTCACAGATTTAATTTTACCAAAATCTCATGTACATTCCTCATAAAATTTATTTGCATTTACAAGGTCGGGATTCCTGCTGGTAGAGAGCAGTATATACATAGAATTGGTAGGACAGGCCGGAAAGGCAAGGAAGGGCAGGGCCTCTTACTGTTGGCTCCCTGGGAAAGTCATTTTCTTACCAGCGTGAAAGATCTGTCGGTATCAGAGGCTGTGACACCTTCAGTTGATTCAAGCACTCAAACAGAAGTAAGCAGTATTCAGTTTAAGCACTCTCCTTTTTGCGAGGAGGTTTATTGGTTGTGCAGCTCGTTCTATAGCAGCGATGGACTAGTATTAGCTGTGCATTAAACCGTCAATTTTCCTGTGACAGGTGAAAGGTGCACTGAGAAGAGTAGAGATGAAGAGCAAGGAATCAGCATATCAAGCATGGTTAGGGTACTACAACTCAAACAAGACAATTGGTGGTAACAAGTCCAGGCTTGTTAGTCTCGGCGAAGAGTTCAGCCGGAGCATGGGGCTTGCAGCCCCACCAGCCATACCCAAGCTCATTCTTCGGAAGATGGGTCTTAGCAAAGTTCCTGGCTTTCGATCTACATAACCTGATCTGCAAGGGCAAGCAGAACTCGTGTGCTAGAGCGCACGACGGGGCCAACCACAATGCTCTCGGTCTCGCAAAACTATGGCTCGCCCCTACTGCACCTCAGTGCTGCTGATATTGGGGATTTGCAGATTGGTCTGCGGAGGATGGTCAGAGTTTGGGCGATCAAAGCTTCTTTCCGAGCTCAGAAGAAGTGTTCAGTTCAAGCGTGGCCACTGTATTCTTTTTGACGCCAAATCTTGACCGGTTCACTACCCATAGGAGACGGGTTCAGACAGACCCCATTGATTCATTATGTAAAGCAACGGACCAAACGATTCAGTGACCTGATCAGGATATGTTCCGATCCATTTTCAGAAATGTACTGCTCACTGTACCACAGGGCACCACATAGCTTAATAGACCCATGTTGCTACGATATGTGTCAGCTAGTATTTCTACCTGTTGTATGGAATCAGGCTTTTTCTTATGGGCAGATTAATATGATGTATCGTAAATCGGTTAAATGCATTATCAGCATGGTAACTCAAGATAGACTGTGTTACCTCTGTCTCAAAATAGTTGTCTTATATTTGTCTAGAATACAGATGTACCTAACACTAAAATGTGTCTAGATATATCTGTGTATAGGAAAATCTAAGAGAACTAATTTGGGATGGAGGGAGTACATAACTTATTTCCTTACACCCTGTTTGGATGTAGACATTAGGGCTTAACTTGGAGCAAAGACCTGACAATGTGCAAGCTTGACTCCTACTCCCTCCGTTCCAAAATAGATGACCCAACTTTAGTACAAAGTTAGTACAAAGTTGGGTCATCTATTTTGGAACGGAGGGAGTACAACTGAGAGTTGGACACCCACTTCAACCCTCATATCCTCCATGCTCTTTCGTCCTTGCTCTCCGGCCATTGCCCCCTTCTCCTCGCCAATGACAGCGGGCCTCGAGGTGCGAGAGAACTAGCAAAATAAAACTGTCTGACCCTCTCGTCCCTCTTCGAGGCGACACATG
>LR738711.1:600896715-600939849 GCA_902687465.1 Secale cereale
GGGGGTTGCTATACCCCGTCGCCGACCACCCTTTCCTCCCTTCCCCCTTGCCGCTATCGAGGACCGCAGTCGGACGAAGCCTGGGCAGTGTCGGTTGAGGCGGGGACTGATAGAGCGAACTCCCATTCGGTAGGGTTCATGACGAGATCGGAAGTACTGGAACGGAGTCTGCACACACAGTTTACCCAAGTTCGGGCCTCCGAAGAGTAATAACCTACGTCCTGTTTTGTCTTGGTATTCATAGTGAGGCGATGCCTCATGCAGATGATTACAATGGTGTTTGAGATGTCTACCGAGAGTTAAGTTCCAGATTGGATCTCTAACGAGGACCCTAGACCTCCCTTTATATAGACAAGAGAGGTCTAGGGTTTACATGGAGAAGATATCAGACTGATCTTGCTGCCGCCTTCTGCCCTGGGGTACACGTTCACCGCCCTCTCCTCCTCAGGGTTCCTTGATTATCTTTGGGCCTGGTGGGCGCTGGTCAAGGTCGAGGCCTGCTACTTGTGAACCGCGCCAGTAAATTCCTCGAAGAGGAGATGATGATGTAGCACATCGGCGGTAAGTATTTCCCTCAGTTATGAAACCAATGTATCAATCCAGTAGGAGAACCAAACAAATTATGTAAGCGGCACTTGCACACAAATAACAAATCATCGCAACCCGACGCGTAGAGGGGTTGTCAATCCCTCTTGGGTAAGGTAGTATGTTAAAAAGATAGATTGATAGATGCAAATAAAATAAAAGCAAATTGAACGCATCAAGGTATTTTTGAGTTTTTGATAATATAGATCTGAAAATAAAAGAGGCAATAATGGAAAACACGAATAACAATATAGATCTACAAGTATATGATGAGAAATAGACCCGAGGGCCGTAGGTTTCACTAGTGGCTTCTCTCGAGAAAATAGCACACGATGGGCAAACAAATTACTGTTGGGCAATTGATAGAAGAGCGAATAATTATGACGATATCCAAGACAATGATCTTGTATATAGGCATCACGTCCAAGATTAGTAGACCGACTCCTGCCTGCATCTACTACTATTACTCCACACATCGACCGCTATCCAACATGCATCTAGTGTATTAAGTTCCATAAAGAAACGGAGCAATGCCTTAAGAACGATGACATGATGTAGACAAGATCTATTCATGTAGGAATAGACCCCATCGTTTTATTCTTAATAGCAATGATACATGTGTGCCTCGCTACCCATTCTGTCACTGGGTGAGGACACCGCAAGATCGAACCCATCACAAAACACGTCTTCCCATTGCAGGATAAATCAATCAAGTTGGCCAAACAAAACCAAAATATCGAAGAAGAAATACGATGCTATAATAATCATGTATGGATATAATTGCAAATAGATCTGATCATAAACTCACAATTCATCGGATCCCAACAAACACATCGCAAAAGAGTTACATCAAATAGATCTCGGAAGGGAACATTGTATTGAAGATCAAAAAGAGAAAAGAAGCCATCTAACTACTACATACGGACCCGTAGGACTGTGGTAAACTACTCACGCATCATCGGAGAGACACCAATGGAGACGATGAACCCCTCCATAATCGTGTTCCTCTCCGGTGGAGTGCTGAAAAAGGGCTCTAGATTGGATCTCGTGGTTCTGGAACTTGCGACGGCTGAAACAATTTTTCTCCGACTCCTTTAGGGTTTCTAGAATATCCGAGTATTTATAGAGTTGAGAGGCGGTGGAAAGGTCCCCCGTGGGCCCCACGAGGCATCTGGGCGCGCCTAGGTGTCTCGTGGGCCCCACAGACCTCCCCTCGTGCAGTTCTCTGGCCCTTTGGATGTCTTCTGGTCCAAAAAACATCTCCAAAAAGTTTTGTTGCATTTAGACTCCGTTTGATATTGGTATTCTGCAAAGTAAAAAACAAGCAGGAAAAAACAACTAACACTATTTTAATAGGTTAGTCCCAAAAAATGATATAAAAATGCTAGAAAATGATTGTAAAACATTCAAAAATGATAATATAACATCATAAAATAATAAAAAATAGATACGTTGGAGACGTATCAAGGCTGGGCTCCTTTACCTTAGGCACCCCTGGTCTGGGACCCCATCAGTAGCCGCAGAGCATGGCGGAGGTCGCGAGCATCGGGGCTCCAAGATCTCCGTCAGGCTCTTCTCTTCGTTCGTTCGGCCTCTTGAGCCATCGCAGGGCGGTCCTGTCCTTGTTCTTGCTGGCAGTGTTCGCTGACTCTTCTTTGGGCGACAGGGCCGAACAAAATCAGTGGGCCGACCCATCAGTCGCCTGGGCACCGTCTTGGATATGGTTCGTATGCCAAGGGTGTCTTTGGTTGCCTGGGTGGCTCTAGGCTGCATTGCATGGGGGGTCCTGGGTGAGCATAACCTGGTTGAGCTGATGCAAAGATGGATTGAGATGTGTGTTTGGTGAGCTGCCTAATATTGGTGCACGAGGGATGCTAAATACAACAGATATTGTTTGGTAGGCTGCATCTGAGCTTAATTCGGTGAACTTTTCTTTTGCTATTTCAATCATTTCAAATGAATCTGGGTCACTCCATGGACAAAGAGAACATGTTAAACAAGCCTGAAATGAAATCTGAACCAAACTCAAGTTTCAATTTTATTTATCAAACAATTCTCAAACCAATGAAAATATCTTGACCAATCTGGACCATTCCATAGATGGCTAGAAGGCAGCGGCGGAGATCAATCAGATGACGAGGTGGAGGGCAACGAGTTGACTGGGGCGTAGATGCATAGCCGGTAGGAGATGCCGACAGCGAGACTCGACTGCGCTCGCCGGAAGGATTGGGAGTGGTGGGGGAGAGACATGGCTCCCGTTGCGGCTCGCAGCGCGCAGGTGCTCCCCTCCCCCTTCTTCCTCTCGACTAGTGGCGGGCGGCGTGGCCCCCGGCGTGGGTGTGGAGGAGCGCCGGCGAGGGAGCTCCGACCGGTGGTGGGCGAGGCGGCATGGCCCCCAGCGTGGGCGTGGAGGAGCGCCGGCAAGGGAGCTCAGACCGGTGGTGGACGAGGCGGCGTGGCCCCCAGCGTGGGCGTGGAGGAGCACCGACGCTGGAGCCCGGATCGGTGGCAGACGAGGGAGCCCGGCCAGTGGTGGATGAGGGAGCTCAGGCAGCGGTGGATTGGATGCTCGATCTGATGGATGAGAGAGAGAGGGAGGAGAAAAAGAAGGCACGGGAGAAAAAGGATGCAGGCACGGGCCAGGCTTGAAGCTACGGCCAATTCCTGCGTTCCCCTCAACCTGGCTGAGAGGGCTACTTTTGCATCCGCGGGCCAGGCTGAACATGCCGCACAGGACACCAAACGCACTGGATTTTGCATCGCCGATGCGAGCCAGCTGCGGCCCAGGAAACCAAACACGCCCCAACTTCTCTTAAATACGATAGCCGAACGGCCACACAATGCTTGTCTGACCTTTCTCCCCCGTCGCCACGCGCTTCGCCAACTCCTTCTGGGTCGACGGCACCAGCGCCTCCCTCCGCAGGAGAGTCATGGCTTCCGCTCCTTCCTCTTTCGGCTCGGGTGAGTTGCTTGAGGCCACGTTGCCGCGTCTTCCTCATCCGCTCGAATGGGCCAACGACTGGGAGTGTTCTTCCGTTTCGCGATCTCAATTGGAGCAGTTGGTGATGATGGGGCTTTTCCTGGAGTTCATCCACATAGGCTGGATGGCGCCTCGATCGAGGGATAGAGTCCCGCGGCCGTTGCACTGGAACCAAGTGGTGCACGTAGCGTTCATCCACCGTGGGGTGCGGTTCCCACTTAACTCATTCACCAGGGGTGTGCTTGCCTTTTACGAGCTTCGTCTGCATCATGTGACCTCGAGCGGCATCTCGCACCTTGCCAATTTTGTGTCCCTCTACGAGTGCTTCCTGGGCGTCCGTCCCCACTTCGGTCTTTTCTGATATTTTTTGAGGTGGTTCCCCAACTTAAGAGCGGGAAGATTTCTTCGTACGACGGGGCCGTCCTTCAGCTCCGCGGGGACTCCGGCTACTTTGATCTGGCGTTAGCCCCGGAGGCGGAGTCGTGGAAATAGGGGTGGTTCTACGCACAGACAATTTCAACGAGCCCGACGACCCATGGCTACCGGAGCTCGCCGACGTGCCTTGTTGACAGCGACCTGAGTGGTGGTCGAAAACCGATCTTGACCCGGGGACCGGCTGCCTCGTAGATGCCATAGTTCGTCTTCAGGGTTGCGGTCTCATCAGAGTGTAAATCTTGAAGACCTGGGTGCAAAGGAACATCTAGCCTTTGGGCCGCATCGAACCTCCCATGTATGAATACCGCGGGATGTGTGACCCCAATCGTCTGTTTCGGCGAGAGCTCCCGGAGCATGAGATCGAGGATCATCTGCATTTGCTCACCGGCCTCCCTTTTGAAGAGTTCTGTCCATAGGCGGTCATGGAGCCCTACAGTATGGATAACCCTCGGACCGCGGTGAGTCCCGTGGCGTCTTGCCGCCGTTATGCCGTGAGATGCGTTTGTTAACGCTCTTATAATATCTTGTTGTTCCTTTGTCAGTCCTTACAACGTCTCATGTGTGAGCCCTGACCCTAGCCGATGTCGTGACCTATTTATGCCGTGGGATAAAGCCTGTTGAGAGTGACTACAACAACTCTGAAGTCTGATCTGTGGCCGGTCGAGACAACGCATGTAAGAGGCTCGTGTCTGTACTGGAAAGCAGGTCTTCTCCAAAGAGCACTCGGTCGCACGCGGGGTCTGCCATCGACCTGCCCTCAAGGGAGGGGCGTTCTCATCCCGCTGTCGCCCAAGCCGGGGTCGCTGAGGCGGCACACGGCATCTCCGGTCCCAGTGGTGGAGGGCTCAAGTCGTCGGCGGATGACGCTAACCGAGAGCTCGTGTCTCCTGGGTCCCGGTCGCCACCCATTCCTCCAAAGAGGCCGAACATGGCAGGTAGGAAGAAGGTCGTCAGCTGTCGATCGCCCGTCGTGGCCGTGACTGATGACACAAGTATATGGGATCAATCATAGTCCTTTCGATAAGTAAGAGTGTTAAATTCAGCGAGGAGCAGAAGGAAATTGTAAGCAATTTTCAGTAAGGTATTCTCTGCAAGTACTGACAGTAGTAGTGATAGATAGTTTTATAGCAATACAATTCGTAACAAGTAATAAGTAGCAACAGTAGCAAAGGTGCAGCAAGGTATCCCAATCCTTTTTATAGCAAAAAACAAGTCGGAAAGTAATCTTATATAAAACAAAGTGCTCCCGAGGAAACATGGAAATTATGTCTAGTCATGTTCATCATGTTTAGTTGACTCACGTTGGCTACTTTCATAATTTTATATGTGGATGGACCGGTGCTTGAGTGCTGTTCTTACTTGAATTAGTAACCTACTTATGATTATCCCCTTTCGCACGCATCCACAACTACGAAAAAAGAATTAAGATAAATCTAACCATAACATGAATCATATGGATAAAAAATCAGCCCCTTACGGAATAACGCACAAACTAGGGGTTAAGCTTTGTTATACATAAGCCACGTGTGTGTGCTTGTCAAGCCAGGTGCCGGTGTCTAGCCTCGTCGCTGGTCTTGGCGAGCGTGTCCGTTGCTGTGGCGATGGGTTGAGCAGGCGTTGCATGCGCGGGTAGCAGAGGGCTACAAAGCCAGGCCACCTCCAGGTAGTTAGCTAGGTGCATGCATCAGATGGATATGAACGTGCATGTAGGCTAGTTAGTTGGTTAGCTACCGGGTCATGTGGTTAGTTAGCAAGATTAGTGCTGGACGTGCGTGTATGGAGTTGATGGCCGAGTCGCGTGTGTGCGCTAGCCTGGGTATAAAACCCTCCATGTGTACGTATAAGCTGAACCAGCTGAAAGAGAAAAGATTAGGGCGTTGTTGCGCCCTTGGCGGCGTTCGTCGCCGGTAAAACTCTCTGCTGTCTCCTTCAGTTCATCTTCTACCTTCGTCCGTGCGAGGAATACAAGCCTGTGGCAACAACAATTGGCATCAGAGCCTCGGGTTCGGAGGAGCTCGCCGGCGATGGCGCTCGTCCCGTACGGCGGCGGAGCACGGTGATGCCGTGCGTGCGGGGAGCGCGGCGGCCGCGGCGGACCTGCGCGGTGGCGCGGCGTGGCTCGGCGGAGGGAAGGCCAAGCTCCGGGACACGCCGGATTGGCCGCGTGGATCGCGTCGGAGCGCGATCATGGCGCGAGCTGAAGGCGTGCGGAGCGTGGCGAATAAGCCGCGGCGGCGAGCCGGGCGCGACCGGTGCGTGTTATGGGTGCGCACCGGACGCGTCGGGCGCGTCGGGACCGCGGGAGTGGACCGCGTCGAGGCGCTGGACCTGGTTGCGCAGATCGCGTACGTGCGCGGCGGGAGCGCGGGCCGGGAGCGCCGAGACGTGGGGGTGCGCGCGAAGGGCACGGCGGTCGCGGAGACGAGGAGGTCGCGAGGGACCTGCGTGGTGGCGCAGAGTTCGCGGCGGCTCGGCGCGACAACCGTGAAGGTGCGTGGCACGAAGACGGGCGCAGCGATGCACGGTGAGGCTGCAACGAGCGCGGCGGACATGGAGGCTTCGGTGGCGTGGTGACGGCACGCGGCAAGCACGGTGGCGACCGGCGTCAGTGCGCCAGGTTGAGTCCATGGTGGTGGCGACCGGCGTTAGCGCGCCAAGTCGAGTCCTCGGTCATGACTATGACGACGATGGAAGCAGCAGCGTCAACTTCAGCGACGACGAGCAGGCGGCACATCACAGCGACGGCGAAGGTGTTCAAGACGACGTCGACAACGAGTCTTGGCTCCTGCTGGCAGGCCACGCGGCGAGGTCGTGGCTTAGGAGGAGAGTGTTATACATAAGCCACGTGTGTGTGCGTGTCAAGCCAGGTGCCGGTGTCTAGCCTCGTCGCTGGTCTTGGCGAGCGTGTCCGTTGCTGTGGCGATGGGTTGAGCAGGCGCTGCATGCGCGGGTAGCAGAGGGCTACAAAGCCAGGCCACCTCCAGGTTGTTAGCTAGGTGCATGCATCAGATGGATATGAACGTGCATGTAGGCTAGTTAGTTGGTTAGCTACCGGGTCATGTGGTTAGTTAGCAAGATTAGTGCTGGACGTGCGTGTATGGAGTTGATGGTCGAGTCGCGTGTGTGCGCTAGTCTGGGTATAAAACCCTCCATGTGTACGTATAAGCTAAACCAGCTGAAAGAGAAAAGATTAGGGCGTTGTTGCGCCCGTGGCGGCGTTCGTCGCCGGTAAAACTCTCTGCTGTCTCCTTCAGTTCATCTTCTACCTTCGTCCGTGCGAGGAATACAGGCCTGTGGCAACAACAAGCTTCTGTCACTCTAGCAACCCATCATCTACTTATTACTCCACAATGTCTTCCCTTAGGCCCAAGTACAATGAAGTGTCATGTAGTCATTCACATGACACCACTAAAGGAATCAGCAGCATACATATCATTGATACGTCCTAAATGTATCTACTTTTCCAAACACTTTTGCTCTTGTTTTGGACTCTAATTTGCATGATTTGAATGGAACTAACCCGGACTGATGCTTTTGTTGTTTTTGTGCAGAAATAAAAGTTCTCGAATGGAGTAGAAAATTTACGGAGAATTATTTCGGAATATATAAAAAATATTGGCGGAAGAAATAGCCAGAGGGGGCCCCACCCGAGCGCGACAAGCCCAGGGGCGCCTCCTCTGGGCGCACCCTGCAGGCTTGTGGGCCCTGGCAGCTCCCACAACCCTATCTCCAACTCCATAAGTACCTATTCGTCCAGAAAAAAAATCAAAGAGAAGGAATTATCGCGTTTTGCGATACGGATCCGCCACCACCTCCCGTACTTCATCGGGAGGCTAGGTCTGGAGTCCTTTCTGGGCTCCAGAGAGGGGGTTTCAATGCCGTCATCATCATCAACCTTCCTCCATCACCAATTTCATGATGCTCATTGCCGGGAGTGAGTAATTCCTTCGCAGGCTTGCTAGATGGTGATGGATTGGATGAGATTTATCATGCAATCAAGTTAGTTTTGTTAGGGCTTGATCCCTTGCATCCACTATGTTCTGAGATTGATGTTGTTATGACTTTGCTATGCTTAATGCTTGTCACTAGGGTCCGAATGCCATGATTTCAGATCTGAACCGTTTATGTTTTAACGAATATATTTGTGTTCTTGATCCCATCTTGCAAGTTGTATGCACCTATTACGTGTTGTGATCCGCATACCCCAAGGTGACAATAATTGGGGTTCTTTCCGATGATTACCGTAGTTTGAGGAGTTCATGTATTCACCATGTGTTAATACTTTGTTCCGATTCTCTATTAAAAGGATACCTTAATATCCCTTAGTTTCCTTATAGACCCCGATGCCATGGGAGGGTAGGACAAAAATATGTCATGCAAGTTCTCATTATAAGCATGTATGACTATATATGTAATACATGCCTATATTACATTAATAAATTGGAGCTAGTTCCGTGTCGCTCTAGGTTATAACTGTTACATGATGAATGTCATCCAACATAATTATCCATCACCGATCCAATGCCTACAAGCTTTTCACATATCGATCCTTGCTAAGTTACTACTGTTGTTGCTGCTATCACTATTGTTACAAAACTACTACTTCTACCGTTACCGTTACTATTGCTACCGTCACTACTACTATCAAACTATCATCTGTTGTGCTACTAATCACTTTGCTGCAGATATTTAGTTCTCCAGGCATGGTTGAATTGCCAACTCAACTACTAATACTTGCAAATATTCTTTGGCTCCCCTTGTGACGAATCAATAAATTGGGGTTGAATACTCTACCCTCGAAAACTGTTGCGACCCCCTATAGTTGTGGGTTATCAAGACCTTTTTATTGTGCCGTTGCGAGGGAGAATAGCTTTATATGCTGACTCACTTTGGATTTATATCTGCTGATCACTATGAGGAATCTTAAGGATGATAGAACCAAGATCGTTCCCTCTAAGACGAGGGGAGGTAAGGAATTGATATCTAGCTCGGTACTTGATTCACATTCTTAAGGATGATAGTAAGCTTGCAAGCCACCACCTGCTATTAATCCTGATATGTTGCAAGTAATTGATGATGCTACTTCTGCTATGAATGACACTAATACTTTGTTTGATGATAATGTGCCACTAGGTGAATTCTTGATGAACAACTTGCTAGAGCTAAAGAATTTGAGAATGCTGAAATTGATAAAACTATTTAATATGAAAATTATGAAACACATATTAGACCTAGCTCTCCTAGATATGAATTGCATGAGATACCCGAGGGTTATGTTATGGATGGAGAGATAGCTAGGGAATTTCTTTCTTGTAATGATAGAGATGATCTTAAGAAATTACTATGTAAGCTGAAAGAAAAATATATGAATGCTAGAATCAGATATGATCCTAAGTTTTCTACTTCACATATATCTGTGACTAATGATGATTATGAATTCTCTGTCGATCTTGAGTTAATTACTTTGGTTGAATCTGATACTTTCCATGGTTATGAAACAGAAACCGTTGTGGCGCACCTTACTAAGTTAAATGATATAGCCACCCTATTTGCTCACAAGGAAAAAAATTGCTATTACTACAGTCTTAAATTGTTTCCTTTATCTTTAAAGGGTGATGCTAAGATACGGTTTAATACTCTTGCTCCTAGTTGTGTGCGTTAGTCCCAAATATTTTCCCGCTCATAAGAAACAAGCTGCCATACAGGAAATATTTAACTTTGTGCAAATTGAAGAAGAGAACCCCCCTCAAGCTTGGGGGAGGATTCTCCAATTACTTAATGCTTTGCCTGATCATCCTCTTAAGAAAAATGAAATACTTTATATTTTCTATAATGGACTAACTGATGCTTCTAGGGACTACCTAGATAGTTGTGCTGGTTATGTTTTTGGGGAACAAACTGTGGAACAGGTGGAAGAATTATTGAATAATATATTGAAGAATGATAATGATTGGACACTTCCTGAACCACCACCTAAACCAACTCTGAAGAAGAGAGGTATTCTATTTCTTAGTCCTGAAGATATGCAAGAGGCAAATAAATCTAAGAAACAAAAAGGTATTAAAGCTGAAGATGTTACAAATTTACCACCTATTGAAGAAATACATGGTCTTGACACACCACTATAGGTGGTAGAGGTAAATACTTTTATAAAATTTGATGAAGGTGATATCCCTTACAATAAACCTCCTAGTCAATGCTTGTATGAATTTCACAACTATATAATCGAACAAGATCATTTTAATGCTTATGCTATGAAACAATTGAAACATAATGCTTACATGATAGATCGCTTTAGTGACTTGTTGTTTAGAATCACCGATGATGTTGAAGGTGTAGGTAAACATGCTTCTATGGTTCAGACTCAATTAGAACAAGTCACCAAGTCACAAAATGATTTGCTCAATGAAATGAATAGTAATATGAATGATCATGATGTTAGAGTAATGACTAGAGGAGGTGCAATGACTCAAGAACCATTAGATCCAGAAGGTCACCCTAAAATATTTGAACAAGACTCTCAAAGAATTAATGCTAACGCACCTAGTCCTTCTAAAAAGAAAAAGGAAAATAGAAACAATAGGACTTTGCATGCTTCTAGTGAACTTCAGATGGAAAAACCTTTTGAGAATAGTAATGATGTTTCTATCTCTGATGCTGAAACACAATCGGGTAATGAACATCCACCCAGTGATAGTGATAATCATAATAATATTGATGATGTTCATGTTAATGCTCAACCTGACAATGATGTTGAATTAGAACCTGCTGTAGATCTTGATAACCCACCACCTAAAAATAAACATTATGATAAAAGATATTTCGTTGCTAGAAAACATGGTAAAGAAAGAGAACCACGGGTTTAGAAACCTATGCCTTTCCCAACTAAACCATCTAAGAATAAAGATGAATAAGAAGTTGGACGCTTTGCTCAAATGCTCAGGCTAGTATTTTTGCGTACTCGTTTGACTGATATTTTGAAGATGGCCTCGTATACTAAATACATGAAAGATATTGTCACTAACAAAAGAAAGATACCTGAAGTTGAAATTTCTACCATGCTTGCAAACTATTCTTTTAAGGATGGAGTACCTAAAAAATTGGGATATCTAGGAATACCTACTATACCATGCTCCATTAAAAAAATTATATTAAAACTGCTTTATGTGATTTAGCAGTCGGTGTTAGTGTTATGCCTTTCTCCTTATATATAAGACTTGATTTGAATAAGCTCACACCTATCGAAATATCTTTGCAAATGGCTGATAAATCTGCTACTATACCTATTGGTATTTCCGAGGATGTACCCGTTGTGGTTGCAACCCTTCTTGAATATTGCAGGGGCGGTTATTAATTGCAACAAAGTCAAGGTCACTTTTCATATCAATGGTAATGAGCACACGATACACTTTCCGAAGAAGCAATTTCAAGTGAATGGTATTAATGCTATTGAAAAGGATCTGACAATTACTATTGGAAGTTTCAAAATCCCTCTTCCTACTGTTAAAAAGAGATATGAAACTCTTATTATGGGGGAGATGCATATCCCCATTGAGGCAACCTAGTGTTATACGAAGGTTCTTCGGTTTCATGTTACTTGAAAATAGTTTGTTAATAAGACTTCATCAACCTAATTAATGGATTGTTTTTAGGGGTATGTGGTCAATGAATTTAGTAAACACAAACCTTCTGTACCCACTAATTACTTTATATTATTTAAAGTTATTAAAGTAGAAATGCCATGATTTTTCTGTTTTTTGAGTTTTTTGTGCAATAAAAAATTACCAGAAAATAAAAGTTCTCAGGATGTCCTGGAAATGTAGTATGATTTTTTGTAGAATATATAAGAAATTTTGTCACTTAACACACCCGAGGGGGTGCACCTGTGAGCCACAAGCTCACACGGCGCGCCACCCCCTGGGCGCACCATGTGGGCTTGTGGGTCCCACAGGGACCCACTCACTTATCCCATTCGCCCACTCCCTTCTTCCTCCAGAAAAAAACACTTGCTAGCTTAAACTTGTGCTCTTGCTCATTTGACTGCAAATTTCAATCTCCTTGCTCGGAACTCTGTTTCCGAAACTGTTTTGGGAGATTATTCTTCGTTATATATGTGACTCCTCCAATGGTCCAATTAGTTTTTGTTCTAGCGCTTTATATATTGCAATTTTTTGTTATTGTAGTGACCATGTGTTTGAGCTTGCATGTCAAATTTATATGGTCCAAAGTAGTTTTGATGCATGATATAGCCTCTAGAAACTTATGGGAGTAGTTCCTATCAATTTTGTTGACTTTGGTTCACTTTTATTTTGAGTTACTAAAAATTTCAGAAATTTTTCAAAGGAAGAAAATGCTAAGGAATTTTTTTCCAAGGTGGTTCCTCGAGCAAGAGCTCTCCAAGGCTCGCTATACGTGAGCCGGACCTTGAACCTCCGCGGGAAGCCCGTGTGAGCCCGTGTGAATGGCCGTCGAATTTTTTCATGACTCAAACCGGTATTAAAGAAGAATTTGACATGTACATGCATAATGCCAGAATGACGTAATTTGTATAAGATAAGTGCTTGCAAAGTCACAATACAACAATCTCATTGATTCTTTTGTGCAAAAATTTTCTTATTTGCCTCATCGTAATTCTCATGCTGTCATCTTCAACCTATATGAAAACCCTTTTCGCATGGACCTCGAGGAGTTTTGTGAAGCATGCAAAATTGTGTATTGGGGGAGATGCAATGAACCTCATAAGTCTGATCGCAATGAATTCTTGTCAAATATCACTAGGGGAGAAACTAGAGGCATAACACAAGCTACTATAGGGAGCATCCATTTTCCTGCTATACATTACTTTGCTTTGTTCATAGGAAGGTGTATTAATGGTAAACAAGACCCTAGTCATCTTTATGCCTCCGATTTGAGCATTCTTAAGAGTGCGGTGTTAGGGGATAGACAATTTAACATGGGTACCACTGTAGCATGCCATTTACATAATAATGCCTTAGTTGGTGATTTCTTTGGTGGAATTTATGCTACCTGCTTAGCCGCTCATCTAGGGGGTACCCATTAAAGAAAATGATACCATGTTGCCACCCAGTTTTCTTGATTATGATGTTATGTTACAGCACCAGTTCCTTGAGAGGAACGACCCTCCGTTCAGATACATGCTAAGCTTTAGCAAGCGTCGTGTTGTCCATATTATTTTGCTTGCTCCTACCTTCTTTAATTTACAGAAAAATGTAGATATTGCATACTTGAGGAGGTGGCAGAGGAGTATGAGAGGGCAGAGGAGACCACTCACCTTAATGAGCACTACTGCAGGATGGTCCAAACGCGACAATCCAATCAGAGACCCTTCGATGAAACTGCGTGCAATGCATTAATCACAAACAATGGTGTAAGAAAACCGTAAAAAATGAGACGAACTCCTTGCGATGGCTCTCACATCAAACATGATTTAGATTAGAGTTTCATGTGTGATGTGTGGCATACGGTTAATCCATATGAACTGTTTGCGATGATGCAGAACAACAAAAACGGTTAGCCAGATGAGGCCGTGTGCAATATACGACATACAGTTCACTGGGATGAACTGTATGTGATTAGGCAACACAACAGAAACAGTCATGTTGATCAAGGTGTGTGCGATCGAGGGCATATAGTTCACTCGGATGAAACTATTTGCGATGATCCAAGACAACAGAAACAATTCAACTAAACAAGATGTGTGTGATACGCGGCAAACAGGCCCGTGATCAGAATTGTGTGCGAAGACCAGTAATAACATAGACGATTGCTGCTAATAAGCCGTGTGATTTGATTTGTCTATAGAAGAACACCATAAATATAACTAAAATAAGCATCCAATTACATAAGTGACTATACAGATCGTTCACACACACCTCAATAAACAATTGCATGCATTCTAAACTGGAGAAACGATCATCTGTTCATCTAGTACTTCTTATGACGCTCCCGCCACTGCTCTGTGGCTCTACCCCTCATCTGGGGTAGGAACAAGACACTTCCTCAGGTCAACGATCCACCTGTACATCTCGTAGCTTGTGTACGCGTCCTTGGCCACGTACTTGACGTGTTCTTTCTCCAGTCCCTGATCCCAGACACTGTGCCAGGCGTTCTTTTCCTTTTTGCTCTCATCCTTCATCTTCATGTAGTAGGGGTTGATGATGGCCGGGGCGAGGTCAACAAGGGACTCCTGATTTTTTATGTCGTTACTGCCCCAGACCTTGTAGTGGTCACGGATGTTGATAAAATTCTGGTAGGTCAATCCCGAAACATCGGGCGCTTTTACATCGTTGGTGGTGTCCACCGTAGCGAAACTGTAGTCAGAGCTGTTGATAAACCTTGCAAAACGCTCGCAAGCCCTTGTGGCCAGTTGGTAGTGGTAGACGAGGATCTCATGTCGCACACACAACTGGGTGACGAAGACCTTCTGATCATGCCTGACACGACCTCTGGTGAACTCGAGGTCGAAGCCGACCACTTGGTACTTGTCCTTAGCAAGCAACTACTTCATAGTTTGTATGGAGCTCTCCATAGAGACCGGCTCGTTCGTGTACACCACCGAGAAGTCCTCCCCCATCACGTGGGTGTCCACTATGTGATGTGTGGCGAACTGCCCCCATTGTCGTCGTCGGCCGCTGGGAGCGCCATTGGAGCCACAAGGAGCGCCATTGGAACCGCTGGATGTCCTCTCTGTATGCGTCTTCGGGGGTGTGCTTATTGTGTCGTGTGGCGCAAGAGATGAAGGTAAATGGCCGCAGGAATAAATGGGGGTCGGGCGATGATAACCCACAAGTGTAGGGGATCTATCGTAGTCCTTTCGATAAGTAAGAGTGTCGAACCCAACGAGGAGCAGAAGGAAATGATAGGCAGTTTTCAGTAAGGTATTTTCTGCAAGCACTAAAATTATAGGTAACATATAGTTTTGTGATAAGGTAATTGGTAGCAAGTGAGAAAAGCTAAAAGTAAATAAGGTGTAGCAAGGTGGCCCAATCCTTTTTGTAGCAAAGGACAAGCCTGGAAAAACTCTTATATAAAGGAAAGCGCTCCCGAGGACACATGGGAATTATCGTCAAGCTAGTTTTCATCACGACCATCTGATTCACGTTTGGTACTTTGATAATTTGGTATGTGGGTGGACCGGTGCTTGGGTGCTGCCCTTACTTGGACAAGCCTCCCACTTATGATTAACCTCTAATGCAAGCATCCGCAACTACAAAAGAAGTATTAAGGTAAACCTAACCATAGCTTGAAACATATGGATCCAAATCAGCCCCTTACGAAGCAACACATAAACTAGGGTTTAAGCTTCTGTCACTCTAGCAACCCATCATCTACTTATTACTTCCCAATGCCTTCCTCTAGGCCCAAATAATGGTGAAGTGTCATGTAGTCGACGTTCACATGACACCACTAGAGGAAAGACAACATACATCTCATCAAAATATCAGACGAAGACCGAATTCACATGACTACTAATAGCAAGACTTCTCCCATGTCCTCAGGAACAAAAGTAACTACTCACAAGACATAATATTGTTCATGATCAGAGGGGTATTAATATGCATAATAGATCTGAACATATGATCTTCCACCAAGTAAACCAACTAGCATCAACTACAAGGAGTAATCAACACTACTAGCAACCCACAGGTACCAATCTGAGGTTTGGGTACAAAGATTGGATACAAGAGATGAACTAGGGTTTGAGAGGAGATGGTGCTGGAGAAGTTGTTGATGAAGATAGCCCTCCCCAAGATGGGAGAGTTGTTGGTGATGACGGCGGTGACGATTTCCCCCTCCTGGAGGGAAGTATCCCCAGCAGAACAGCTCTGCCGGAGCCCTAGATTGGTTTCCACCTCGGTTCCGCCTCAAGACGGCGACGTCTGGTCCCGAAAGCCTCCTTTTCCAGCCCAAAGTTCCAGCTGCCGGCATTCTCCCTCTTCATGTAAACCTTGTAAAATAAGAGAGAAAAGGCATAAGTATTGTGACATAACGTGTAATAACAGCCCATAATGCAATAGATATCAACATATAAGCATGATGCAAAATGGACGTATCAACTCCCCCAAGCTTAGACCTCGCTTGTCCTCAAGCGAAAGCCGAAATCGAAAAATATGTCCACATGTTTAGAGATAGAGGTGTCGATAAAAATAAAATACGTACATGAGGGCATCATGATTATTCTCATAACAGTAACATATATATCTTGTTATATGATTCTTATGCCAAAGTAACAATTCATTCACAATATCAAGCATGAATCGTAAACTTCATTGAAAAATATCAAACTTTGATCTCAGTCATTGAAGCAATTGCAATTTATCGTAACATCAGGAAGAGTCAATACAAGAGCTTTTCAGCAAACTCACATACTCAACTATCATATAGTCTTTCACAATTGCTCACACTCACGCAATACTTGTGTTTATGAAGTTTTAATCGGACACAGAGAAAGATAGGGGCTTATGATGTTGCCTGATACGTCTCCAACGTATATATAATTTTTGATTGTTCCATGCTATTATATTATCCTTATAGTATGTCTTATGGGCTTTTATATACACTTTTATATGATTTTTGGGACTAACATATTAACCCAGAGCCCAGTGCCTGTTTATGTTTTCTCCTGTTTTAGGGTTTTGCAGAAAAGGAATGTCAAACGGAGTCCAATTTACGTGGCAATTTTTGATGATTTTTTCTGGACCAAAAGAAGCCCCGAAAGTAATAGAGTTGGGCCATGAGAGCCACGGGCTGCCCACGAGGGTGGGGGGCGCGCCCTGGGCAGGGGGGCGCACCCTCCTATCTCGTGGACGGCCCGAAGGGCCCCCTGACTTGTGCCCTACGCCAAAAAATCCTATAAATATTGAAACCTTCAGAAATTAACCTAGATTGGGAGTTCCACCGCCAAAAGCCTCTGTAGCCACCAAAAACCAATCTAGACCCCGTTCCGGCACCCTGCCGGAGGGGGGAACCCTCACCGGTGGCCATCTTCATCATCCCAGCGCTCTCCATGACGAGGAGGGAGTAGTCCACCCTCGGGGATGAGGGTATGTATCAGTAGCTATGTGTTTGATCTCTCTCTCTCTCTCTCTCTCTCTCTCTCTCTCGTGTTCTTGAGATGGCACGATCTTGATGTATCGCGGGCTTTGCTATTATAGTTGGATCTTATGATGCTTCTCCCCCTCTACTCTCTTGCAATGGATTGAGTTTTCCCTTTGAAGTTATCTTAACGGATTGAGTCTTTAAGGATTTGAGAACACTTGATGTATGTCTTGCACGTGTTTATGTGTGGTGACAATGGGATATGATGTGATCACCTTGATGTATGTTTTGGTGATCAACTTGCGGGTTCCGTGACCTTGGGAATCTATGCATAGGGGTTGGCACACGTTTTCATCTTGACTTTCTGGTAGAAACTTTGGGGCACTCTTTGAAGTTCTATATGTTGGTTGAATAGATTTTTCTGAGATTGTTTGATGCATATCGTATAATCATGCGCACGGATACTTGAGGTGACAATGGAGTATCTAGGTGACATTAGGGTTTTGATTGATTTGTGTCTTAAGGTGTTATTCTAGTACGAACTCTATGATAGATTGAACGTTACTATAGACTCTTGAATAGATCGACCAGAAAGAATAACTTTGAGGTGGTTTCGTACCCTCCATTATCTCTTCGTTTGTTCTCCGCTATTAGTGACTTTGGAGTGACTCTTTGTTGCATGTTGAGCGCTAGTAATATGATCCAATTATGTTATCCTTGTTGAGAGAACTTGCACTAGTGAAAGTATGGACCCTAGGCCTTGTCTACTATCATTGCAACACCGTTTATGCTCATGTTTACCACTTGCTACCATGCTGTTTTTATATTTTCTTATTACAAAAACCTATATCTACCATCCATATTGCACTTGTATCACCATCTCTTCGCCGAACTAGTGCACCTATACAATTTACCATTGTATTGGGTGTGTTGGGGACACAAGAGACTCTTTGTTATTTGGTTGCAGGGTTGTTTGAGAGAGACCATCTTCATCCTACGCCTCCCACAGATTGATAAACCTTAGATCATCCACTTGAGGGAAATTTGCTACTGTCCTATAAACCTCTGCACTTGGAGGCCCAAAAACGTCTACAAGAAGAAGGTTGTGTAGTAGACATCAAGCTCTTTTCTAGCGCCGTTGCAGGGGAGGTGAGTGCTTGAAGGTATATCTTTAGATCTTGCAATCGAATATTTTAGTTTCTTGTTTTATCACTAGTTTCGTTTATAAAAGAAAACTACAAACAATGGAATTAAGGTTACCTCATATGCTTCATCTTTTTAATATCTTTCATGAAAATGATGGAAAGGAAAATTGTGCTCAAGTACTAGAAGAAGAATTACATAGAATGCTTGGCATAAAATATGTGCATGATGAGCATGATTGCAATGTTGTTAGTTTGAATTCTTTGAATACCCATGATGCTAATGATATGCAAAGCCACAAGCTTGGGGATGCTATGTTTGATGAAGATGATATGTTTAGTCCCCCAAGTTTTGATGAGCAAATTTATTATGATGAAAGCATGCCTCCTATTTATGATGATTATATTGATGAAAGTGGATTTGGAGAGGTCATGACTTTATTTAGTGATGAATCCACTATCTCGGAAGAGGTCCCAATTGATTATGAGAACAAAGTTGCTATCTATGATGATTATTGTGATGACTTGTATGCTATTAAGAATAATGATAACCATGAAACTGTCATCATGATTTTAGTTTTCAATTGGATTACGCTTCACATGATAGTTATTTTGTTGAATTTGCTCCCACTACTATGAATGAGAAGAATTTTGCTTATGTGGAGAGTAGTAAAATTTCTATGCAAGTAGATCATGAAAAGAATGCTTTATGTGATAGGTATATTGTTGAATTCATTCATGATGCTACTGAAAATTATTATGAGAGAGGATCATATGCTTGTATTAATTGCAATAATATCAAGTTTCCTCTCTATGTGCTTAAAGTTTTGAAGTTATGCTTGTTTTCCCTTCCTATGCTAATTGATTATCGTCCCCATAAGTTGTTTGCTTACAAAATCCCTATGCATAGGAAGTGGGTTAGACTTAAATGTGCTATTCATATGCTTCATGATGCTCCCGTTATGTTTCAATTCTTATCTTTTATGTGAGCATCATTATGCCTAGCAAGGGGCGTTAAACGATAGCGCTTGTTGGGAGGCAACCCAACTTTATTTTATTTTCTTTGTTTTTGCTTCTGTTTAGGAATAAATATTGCATATAGCTTCTGTTTAGATGTGGTTTTATGTTTTGTTTAGTATTTGTGCCAAGTAGAACCGTTGGGAAGACTTGTGTGAAGTTTATGTGATCTTGCTGTGAAAAACAAAATCGTTAGTGCTCGCTAGAATGGTCATCATATTTTACTGGAGCGTGCTATTTAGTTGATTCTGTTTGCATATGATTAATAGACAAATTCCTCACGTTTACCAATTTAGTTTGAATTTTTTGGAGTTACAAAAGTATGCGAAACCTGCAGATTACTACAGACTGTTCTGTTTTTGACAGATTCTGTTTTTCGTGTGTTGTTTGCTTATTTCAATGCATCTATGAGTAGTATTGGGAAGTATGAATCATAGAGAAGTTGGAATACAGTAGGTTTAACACCAATATAAACAAAGAATGAATTCATTGCAGTACCTTTGAGTAGTGGTTTGTTTTCTTATACTAACGGAGCTCACGAGATTTTTGTCTAAGTTTTGTGTCGTGAAGTTTTCAAGTTTTGAGTATTGCTTTGATGGACTATGGAACAAAGAGTGGCAAGAGCCTAAGCTTGGGGATGCCCATGGCACCCCAAGGTGAAATTGAAGGACAACCAAAAGCCTAAGCTTGGGGATGCACCGGGAAGGCATCCCCTCTTTTGTCTTCATCCATCGGTAACTATACTCGGAGCTATATTTTTATTCACCACATGATATGTGTTTTGCTTGGAGCGTCTTGTATAATTTGAGTCTTTGCTTGTTAGTTTGCCACAATTATCCTTGCTGGACACACCTATTTGAGAGAGTTAAATATGGCCTAGGAATTGATAGAACACTGTATGTGCTTCACTTATATCTTTTGAGTTGAATAGTTGTTGCTCTAGTGCTTCACTTATATCTCTTAGAGCACGGTGGTGATAATATTTTGAAGAAATTGTTGAACTCTCATGCTTCACTTATATCCTTTTGAGAGTCTATTAAAAAAGCATGGTAATGTGTTTAGGCTATAAAACTAGTCTTCACATGATAGACATCCAATGTCAATGTAGTAAAAAATTTCACACTAAGTGCATTGAATATGATGAGATGTTGGATGCTTGATAATTGTTTTGAGATATGAGGATAGTGATATTAGAGTCATGCTAGTGGAGTTATTATGAAATTGAGAAATACTTGTGTTAAGGTTAGTGATTCCCGTAGCATGCACGTATGGTGAACCACTATGTGACGAAGTTAGAGCATGAGATATTTTTAAAGTGTCAACCTTTGTGTGGAGGTCGGGGGCGCGCGATGGTTAACTCCTACCAACCTACCCCCTAGGAGCATGCGTTGATTGCTTTGTTTTGATGACTCGTAGATTTTTGCAATAAGTACATGAGTTCTTATGACTAATGTTGAGTCCATGGATGTTACACACTCTCACCCTTCCACCATTGCTAGCCTCTCTTGTATCGCGCAACTTTCGCCGGTACCATACACCCACCATATATCTTTCCTCAAAACAGCCACCATACCTACCTATCATGGCATTTCCATAGCCATTCTGAGATATATTGCCATGCAACTTTCCACCATTCCGTTCATATGACACGCTTCATATTGTCATATTGCCATGCATGATCATGTAGTTGACATCGTGTTTGTGGCAAAGCCACCATGCATAATTTTTCATACATGTCACTCTTGATTCATTGCACATCCCGGTACAGCGCCGGAGGCATTCATATAGAGTCATACTTTGTTCTAGTATCGAGTTGTAAATCAATAAAAGTGTGATGATCATCATTATTAGAGCATTGTCCCATGTGAGGAAAGGCCAATAAAAAAAGGGGAGATGGCCCAAATTTTTTTTAGAGAGGGGCTAATAAAAAAAAAGAGAAAGCCCCTCAAAAGAAAATGAGAGAAAAGAGAGAAGGGACAATTGCTACTATCTTTTTCCACACTTGTGCTTCAAAGTAGCACCATGTTCTTCATGATAGAGAGTCTCATGTTTAGTTACTTTCATATACTAGTGGGAATTTTCATTATAGAACTTGGCTTGTATATTCCAACGATGGGCTTCCTCAAATGCCCTAGGTCTTCGTGATAAAGCAAGTTGGATGCACACCCACTAGTTTCTTTTGTTGAGCTTTCATACATATTTAGCTCTAGTGCATCCGTTGCATGGAAATCCCTACTCATTCACATTGATATCTATTGATGGGCATCTCCATAGCCTGTTGATACGCCTAGTCGATGTGAGACTATCTTCCTCCTTTTTGTCTTCTCCACAACCACCTCTCTATTCCATCCATAGTGCTATATCCATGGCTCACGCTCATGTATTGCGTGAAAGTTGTAGGGATAACTTTCTTTAGCCGTAGTATTTTGAGAAGACATGATTGCTTTGTTAGTATGCTTGAAGTATTATTATTTCTTATGTCAATATAGACTTTTGTCTTGAATCTTTCAGATCTGAACATTAATGCCACAATAAAGAGAACTACATTGAAAACTATGTTGGTTAGCATTCCACATCAAAAATTTTGTTTTTACCATTTACCTACTCGAGGACGAGCAGGAATTAAGCTTCGGGATGCTTGATACGTCTCCAACGTATCAATAATTTTTGATCGTTCCATGCTATTATATTATCCTTCTAGGATGTCTTATGGGCTTTTATATGATTTTTGGGACTAACCTATTAACCCAGAGCCCAGTGTGAGTTTATGTTTTTCTCCTGTTTCAGGGTTTTACATAAAAGTAATATCAAACGGAGTCCAATTGACGTGCCAATTTTTGATGATTTTTTCCGGACCAAAAGAAGCCCCCGAAGTAAAGAGTTGGGCCAGGAGAGCTACGGGCTGCCCACGAGGGTGGGGGGTGTGCCCTGGGCAGGGGGGCGCGCCCTCCTATCTCGTGGACGGCCCGGAGGGCCCCCTGACTTGTGCCCTACGCCAAAAAATCCTATAAATACTGAAACCTTTGGAAATTAACCTAGATCGGGAGTTCCGCCCCCGAAAGCCTCTGTAGCCACCGAAAGCCAATACTATAAATACTGAACCCTCACCAGTGGCCATCTTCATCATCCCAGTGCTCTCGATGATGAGGATGGAGTAGTCCACCCTCGGGGCTGAGGGTATGTATCAGTAGCTATGTGTTTGATCTCTCTCTCTCTCTCTCTCTCTCTCTCTCTCTCTCGTGTTCTTGAAATGGCACGCTCTTGATGTATCGCGAGCTTTGCTATTATAGTTGGATCTTATGATGCTTCTCCCCCTCTACTTTCTTGTAATGGATTGAGTTTTCCCTTTGAAGTTATCTTATTGGATTGAGTCTTTAAGGATTTGAGAACACTTGATGTATGTCTTGCACGTGTTTATCTGTGGTGACAATGGGATATCTGTAGCGACCAGACCTCAAACAGTCTGATCTCCATGCATCAGTGTCATCCCTGGATCAGTAATGCTGACACGCATGGTACTCGAAGGATTTATAACAGAGTAGCAATCACACACTTATTACATCGATGGTCCAATGATGAATTTATTACATAAATCATGGCTGAAGGCCATCTAATACGATAACAGCGGAAGGCTTGGAAGATAAGTGAGTCCATCAACTCCAGCGGCATCACTGAGTATAGAACCACGACCTAAAAGGGTATCTTACTCGTCGTCTGAAAAGTCTGCAACATGAAACGTTGCAGCCCGAAAAACGGGTCAACACATGGAATATGCTGGCAAGGTAACACAAGAGATGCAATGAAAGTAAAGCTATACTATATGCAATATGGCTGGTGGAAAGCTCTATGGTTAAGTTTTTGCGTAAAGCCAATTTTTCCCTACTTCAAAGGAATGTATTTTAATTAACTATCATGGTAGTTGAAACATCGTTGAGAAGGTAGACATCCTCTCAACCCCAATTAAAAGTAATCATTAAACCCAACAAAATTAAATTAGAGTAACATGTTGAGATGCACATGATAATCCAAGTACCAGATACTCAAGATGTCCATAACCGGGGACACGGCTAATCATGATCAGTTTGTACATTCTGCAGAGGTTTGTGCACTTTCCCCACAAGACTCGATCGCCTCCGTTTGGTTTCTCGCACTGCATGGTGTTTGAGAAACGGATGACCGAGACACAGTCTTTCCGAAGAGGTCCCCTTAACCAGATAGATAGGCCGGTACACCTACAAAACCCAACTACATCTGCTAGCCCATCATGGAAAGGTTTCCCACAACTTACTCAACTATGCCAGAGCCTATATTGGCATGTGGCTGCACACGGAAGTTTCTAGCATGAAAAATCTCATGATCCCTTTGAGCCTGGGTGGCGGTCCAAAATAAAAACAGGCAATCCTGGAATACCCAGATGCCTCAGTCCACCCAGATGTGTATTAAAGTTGCCACCTTAAGTTGAACCATTAATTAACAACTCACATCTGTCATGGATTTCACTCAAACCCAAACCACGTCTACGAGCATAGCATGTCCTAACAACAAACGTAGAGTAACTCCCAAGGGTTAGAATGTAATGCAGGTAATAGGTACTACCTCAAACTACTTCCCAATCCCACAAGTTAATTGATCCTATTCATGCAATGTGTGAGGGGTTTGACTAATGCAATGAAAACTGGGTAATTGGAAAGCATGATCAAAGTGTTACTTGCCTTGCTGACGACCCGCAAAACCTAGAGACTCAAAGTAGCAAGCGGCGCACTCCGGGTACTCTATCGCAATCAAACAACAAGCATACAATAAGTACTTAACTAATGCACGGGTAAAACTCAAATAAGAGATCTAACCAGAAAGTTCAACTTAAGAACTCCGGTTTGCAAAAAGAATCAACTCGAAAGAAGCAACGAAACTCAAACTGCAAAAGAAACGAGCTCCGAATTACTAGTTGGCCTAAAGTCAAATTTTACAGTAGCCAAAACTTTGTTCAAGTTGGTTAAACGTAAAGAGGGCTTCGAGACGAAGATCTGGGATTTTGAATCACCTGATTTAGACTCTCGAGCGAAAAGATAAACGAAAAACATGATCAGGGCATAAATCGCGATCGAAAAAATCATGGTTAAATACCCCGAAAAAGAAAAACGACGAACAGGCTAACGAACGAACGCTCGCTGTCTGCGGTTAATTAACGAAAACCGTTCGTTAAAACGAACGTACGGACGAACGTCCGCTGTTTAACTAAACCGTCGAAAAACCGATCTAAACAAAAAAAAAACAGATCTAGGGTTCTTTAAAAAAAACCGATCGGATCTTTTCTAAAAAAAAAAAATCGACCGCGGCGTCTACCTCGACTCCGGTGGGCGGCGGCTCCGGCGAGGTCGGCGGCGGGGCGGCGGGGTCGGGCGGCGGGGCGGCGGCGTCCGGCGGCGGGGGCGGCAGCGGCGGGCGGCGCGGGCGCGGCTAGGGTTAGGGTTTGGCATGGGGCGGGCTGTGGCGACTTGGGCCGGCCTGGGCAGCTTATAAAGCCCAGGAGTCCTGGGCGAAGACGACTCCTAGTCGGTTTCTTTTTTTTTTAAATAGAGTCCTAGCGCGGTAAAACTAACGAAAGAAATATCAAACGGACTCCAAAATTCCCGAAATAAATTTTCACCGTCCTCTAATAATATTTAGGACAAAGTGAACATTTTTCCCGGACCTAAATGCAATTTTGAAAAACGCGTATTTTTCCTATGCAAATAAATCCGAAAATAAATCCAGAAAAATACCAAAAGCGATTTTAATATTTTTCCTCCAATATTTCTGTTATTTTGGAGAAGTCATATTATCTCCGCTCATTTATTTTATTTAGAAATATTTTTAGGAGATAAAAATAATTAGAATCACACTGTCCTCGTACCGGTATTCGAGCGAACTCAAATACGAAAACGGTAGAATCCCCAACTCTCTCCGTAGGTCCTTGAGTTGCTTAGAATTTTCGAGGAATGCCACGAATAAAATGCAAAACAATGAAAATGCAATATGATCTATGTATAACATTTCAAATTGAAAATTTGGGATGTTACAAACCTACCCCCCTTAGAATGAATCTCGCCCTCGAGATTCGGTTTGGCTAGAGAACAGGTGTGGGTGGTCCTTGCGTAGATAATCTTCTGGCTCCCAGGTGGCTTCTTCCTCGGTGTGGTGACTCCACTGAACGTTGCAAAACTTGATAACCTTGCTGCGGGTAACTCTACTCAAAAATTCGAGAATCTTAACAGGCTTCTCCTCGTAGGTCAGATCACTGTCCAACTGAATTGCTTCCAGGGGTACCGTGTCTCTAAGCGGTATGTCGACCATCTCCGCGTGGCACTTCTTAAGCTGCGAAACGTGAAACACGTCGTGCACTCCTGACAATTCTTCGGGCATCTCCAACTTATAGGCAACCTCTCCCATGCGTTCCAAAACACGGTAAGGTCCCACAAATCTCGGGGCTAACTTCCCTTTAACTCTGAAACGCTTAACTCCTCGCAGAGGCGATACTCTCAAGTATGCTCTGTCTCCGATCTCATAGGTTGTCTCCTTACGCTTCGAGTCGGCATAACTCTTCTGCCTGGACTGAGCTACCTTCAGTCTATCTCGGATCAACTTCACCTTCTCCTCAGACTCTTTGATTAAGTCTGGTCCAAACAACTGTCGGTCTCCAACTTCGTCCCACGACAACAGTGTTCGGCATCTCCTTCCATACAATGCCTCGAACGGTGCCATCTTCAAACTGGCCTGGTAACTGTTGTTGTATGAGAACTCTCCGTAGGGCAAGTTGTCATCCCAACTAGATCCATAATCTAATGCACAGGCTCTAAGCATATCTTCCAATATCTGATTGACTCTCCGTCTGTCCATCAGTCCGGGGGTGAAATGCTGTGCTAAACTCTAGCCTGGTTCCCAAAGTTTCATGTAACTGATTCCAGAACTTTGAGGTAAACTGAGGTCCTCTATCAGATACTATACTCATCGGTACTCCATGCAGACATACAATTCTGGTCATGTATATCTTAGCCAACTTTGCACTGGTATATGTGGTTTTCACCGGGATAAAGTGGGCTACCTTCATCAATCGGTCTACTACTACCCAGATTGAATCATACCCTACTTTGGTCCTGGGCAATCCGGTGATAAAATCCATACCAAGCTTCTCCCACTTCCATTCGGGAATTGGCATAGGTTGTAGCAATCCTGCTGGCTTATGATGTTCTGCCTTTACTCTCTGACACACATCACAAACTGCTACATACTCAGCAATATCTTTCTTCATACCGGTCCACCAGAAAATATCCTTCAAATCCAAATACATCTTAGTATTTCCTGGGTGAATCGAGTATGGTGAATCATGGGCCTCCTGTAAAATCAACTTCCTAATCTTCGGGTCATTAGGCACATAGATTCGATCCTCAAACAATAAGGTGTCGTGCTCATCCTCACGAAAACCTTTAGCTTTTCCTTCGCTCATCTTCTCCTTTATAGCGACAATCTCCTTGTCAGCTTTCTGAGCTTTTCTGATTTTATCCATCAGGGTAGACTGGATTTCTAGTGTTGCTACATAGCCTCACGGAAGTATCTCCAAACGTAGTTCTCGTAGGTCCTCGGCTAACTCCTTTGGAAACTCCTCCATCATTAGGGTATTGACATGGCTCTTACGGCTTAGCGTATCAGCTACTACGTTAGCCTTTCCGGGATGATAATGCAATCTCATGTCATAATCCTTAATGAGTTCCAGCCATCTCCTTTGCCTAAGATTCAACTCCTTTTGAGTGAATATATACTTCAAACTCTTATGATCCGTATATACTTCACAATGGTTTCCTATGAGAAAATGTCTCCATGTCTTCAGTGCATGCACTACGGCTGCTAACTCCAAATCGTGGGTGGCATAGTTCATCTCATGAGGTTTCAGTTGTCGTGAAGCATACGGAACAACTCTTCCTTCCTGCATAAGAACTGCTCCAAGTCCTCGACGTGAAGCGTCGCAGTACACCTCATAATCCTTATGTTGATCTGGCAGAATCAACACAGGGGATGATACCAACCTTTTCTTCAACTCTTGGAAACTAGTCTCACATTCTTCGGTCCAACTAAACTTGGTTTCCTTCTTCAACAACTCCGTCATTGGCTTTGCAATCTTCGAGAAATTCTCGATAAATCTCCGGTAGTATCCTGCGAGTCCAAGAAAACTCCGGATCTCTCCAACGGTCGTCGGTGCTTCCCAATTGGTCACAATCTCCACCTTAGCGGGGTCTACTGCTAGTCCTTCTCCGGATATAACGTGTCCGAGGAATCCGACTTCCTTCAACCAAAACTCACATTTGCTAAACTTGGCATACAACTGATGCTCTCTGAGCTTCTCCAATACCAAACGCAAATGCTCTTCATGCTCCTCTTCATCCTTCGAGAAGATCAAGATATCATCTATGAACACTACGACAAACTTATCCAAATACTCCATAAACACTTTGTTCATCAGGTTCATAAAGTATGCCGGTGCGTTTGTCAGACCAAACGACATAACGGTGTACTCATACAACCCATACCTAGTGGTAAAGGCCGTCTTAGGGATATCTTGCTCTCGAATCTTCAATTGATGGTACCCTGATCGTAGATCGATCTTCGAAAATACCTTAGCTCCTTGCAACCTATCCAACAGATCATTGATCATTGGCAATGGGTACTTATTCTTGATCGTTACTTCATTCAATCCACGGTAATCAACAACCATTCTTAACGATCCATCCTTCTTCTCCACTAGAAGTACTGGCGAACCCCAAGGCGAAGAACTTGGGCGTATGAATCTTTTATCCAGTAACTCCTTAATCTGCTTCTTAATTTCCTCCAAATCCTTTGCGGGCATCCTATAGGGTCTCTTAGAAATTGGCCCGGTGCCTAGCAAAAGCTCAATCAAAAACTCTGTATCTCTATCCGGTGGCATGCCAGGTAACTCCTCTGGAAACACATCCGGATAATCCTTCACTACTGGCACTTCCTCCTGAACAACTCCCGTGAGAGAATGTACTTGAGTCCTTGTAGGCGAATGCCTAGATACATACTTAATCCTTTTTCCCTCCGGGGTGGTGAGCAAAATAGACTTACTGGCACAGTCAATATTACCTCCATACTTTGATAGCCAATCCATACCTAATATCACATCCAATCCTTGTGACTCCAGAACTATTAGGTCAGAGGGGAAAGTGTGGCGTCCTATGGTCAATGGCGTCTGAAAACATCCTTGGTGTGCCATATAATCTGCTCCAGGTGAACTTACTAACATGGGGGTCTTAAGAACTCGGGTGGACATCCTATGTCTATTTACGAATCCCCTTGAAATGTATGAATGCGATGCACCAGTATCGAAAAGAACTATTGCGGTAAATGTCTTAACCAAAAACTTACCGACAACAGCATCTGGTTGCTCTTCTACCTCTTCCACGGTCACGTGGTTCACTTGTCCTTTATTGAACGGGTTGGGCTTCTTCCCGGCGCTTCCATTGCCGTTCCCATTCTTAACTTCTGGGCATTCATTGGCATAATGTCCAGTCTTCCCACACTTGTAACAAGTGACATGGCTAAAATCCCTCTTGGTGGGTGTGGACGGTGCAGGGCGGTTCTGGTTTCCATTGGCTCCATTCCAATTCCCATTACCATTGCCATTCTTGGTGCCATTGTGGTTGTGTGAGCTACTTCCTCCATGGGTATGCTGAAACTGTCCTACTGCTTTAGGGGTAAAACGAGGCTTCTGCTGAGCTCCAGAATTATACTTCCCTTGCCCATACTTCCTCTTGCGGCTCTCCATCTGCTGATGTTTCCTTTCAATCATCAGGGCTCGATCAACCAACTCCTGATAGTTATTGAAAGTTGCCACCATCAGCTGTACACTCATCTCATCATTCAGCCCTTCCATAAATCTCTCCTGCTTCTTGGCATCTGTGGCCACATCATCTGGGGCATAACGAGATAGGGTACTAAACTCATCCACGTACTGGGCTACTGTACAATTTCCTTGGCGCAAGTTGCGAAACTCCTGCTTCTTCATACTCATGGCTCCAGTCGAGACATGGGTGGTACGTAAAGCTTGCTGAAACTGATCCCAAGTCACATTGGCTACGGGGTAAGTGGCTGTGTAGTTCTCCCACCATGCTGCGACTGGTCCAGACAACTGGTGTGCGGCAAATCGCACCTTCTCAGCATCCGAGCAATTAGCGGTGGTCAAATCCCTTCCAATCTTGCGTAGCCAGTCATCAGCCACAATTGGTTCGATGCTGCTAGCAAACACAGGTGGTTGCAACCTTAAGAAACGTGTCAGGTTGTCCATAGGTGGAGGTGGTGGAGGGTTGTTGTTGTTGTTGTTCTGGGTGTTCTGGGTGTTCTGGACAAGAAGTTGCATCAGGGTGTTCTGCTGCTGGATCAACTGAGTGAGCTCAGGGGGAAACTCGAATTCACGTCTTGGAGGCATCTGATGGGTGTAGAGGGAAGAGATTAGAATAGAAATGAGGTCTAAGGGAAAATCACTACCCATATGCACATGAGACAAACACACAATCATATCACACCAATCAATTTCAAACAAGGTCTTACAAATCTAACGATCGTTTACAAAGGTGCTCTAAATCTAATACTTGGTGGTAAACTACTGGTCATCTAAAAATATTGGTCGGCAGAGGATTCCATAATATCTGCCCCAGCTTCATCTGCATAGTCTTCATCCTTGCTATCTTCAGCTTCAGAATCCGTGTCATCTATGATGAAATAATCTTCCGGTGGTATCTCCTTGGGTTCTTCTTCCTCGTCTTCTTCTCCCATGAGTATCCCTAACTTCCGGGTCAAATCATCATTCTTCTCCACAAGTATCTTCATCTCCTCCTCATATCCGTCGCGTGTAGTCTTGAGTTCTTCCTCTAGCTCCAAATTCCTATTTAGAGCCTTCTTCAAATCTATCATCCCAGCACACATCTGGTGCTCCTGGCGACGAATGTGGTGGTTCAACTCCTGGATGAATGCTGCTATGGATATACCCTTCTTAGTGCTGGTCATATCCCAATTCTCATCTCGGCGTCCACAAATCTGGTAGATAGTGTCCTTTAGCTCATGCTTGTAGACTTCTCCAATCCTTCCCATAGCAATGTGGGCTGCCATACTCCTTCCTAGGCTCCATGTAGGTGCATTAAAGGAAAATGCTATGAGTGAGGTGACGGGTGCGAACGTCCTTCCTGGAACTTGAGCTTGAATCAACCAACGCTCCTCCTCAGGTAGAGTGGCATTGTAGGTTCCAGTGAAACTTGGTAATCCAATGTGTAAGTATCTGGTGACTTCCTTCAGGTGTCGTCCAAATGGCGTGTCATCATCCGGTTTCATGAACTTGTGCTTTGCTTCCACCATCCTAAATAATAGAAAAGATGAGGAGTCAGAAGAGAAAAGAGTGGATAGTGTTCTAGGGCTTATCGTAGTGGTCGTGTCCTACAGTCAGCGTGTGCTCTGATACCATCTTGTAGCGACCAGACCTCAAACAGTCTGATCTCCATGCATCAGTGTCATCCCTGGATCAGTAATGCTGACACGCATGGTACTCGAAGGATTTATAACAGAGTAGCAATCACACACTTATTGCATCGATGGTCCAACGATGAATTTATTACAAAAATCATGGCTGAAGGCCATCTAATACGATAACAGCGGAAGGCTTGGAAGATAAGTGAGTCCATCAACTCCAGCGGCATCACTGAGTATAGAACCACGACCTAAAAGGGCATCTTACTCGTCGTCTGAAAAGTCTGCAACATGAAACGTTGTAGCCCGAAAAACGGGTCAGCACATGGAATATGCTGGCAAGGTAACACAAGAGATGCAATGAAAGTAAAGCTATACTATATGCAATATGGCTGGTGGAAAGCTCTATGGTTAAGTTTTTGCGTAAAGCCAATTTTTCCCTACTTCAAAGGAATGTATTTCAATTAACTATCATGGTAATTGAAACATCGTTGAGAAGATAGACATCCTCTCAACCCCAATTAAAAGTAATCATTAAACCCAACAAAATTAAATTAGAGTAACATGTTGAGATGCACATGATAATCCAAGTACCAGATACTCAAGATGTCCATAACTGGGGACACGGCTAATCATGATCAATTTGTACACTCTGCAGAGGTTTGTGCACTTTCCCCACAAGACTCGATCGCCTCCATTTGGTTTCTCGCACTGCATAGTGTTTGAGAAACGGATGACCGAGACACAGTCTTTCCGAAGAGGTCCCCTTAACCAGATAGATAGGCCGGTACACCTACAAAACCCAACTACATCTGCTAGCCCATCATGGAAAGGTTTCCCACAACTTACTCAACTATGCCAGAGCCCATATTGGCATGTGGCTGCACACGGAAGTTTCTAGCATGAAAATCTCATGATCCCTTTGAGCGTGGGTGGCGGTCCAAAATAAAAACAGGCAATCCTGGAATACCCAGATGCCTCAATCCACCCAGATGTGTATTAAAGTTGCCACCTTAAGTTGAACCATTAATTAGCAACTCACATCTGTCATGGATTTCACTCAAACCCAAACCACGTCTACGAGCATAGCATGTCCTAACAGCAAACGTAGAGTAACTCCCAAGGGTTTGAATGTAATGCAGGTAATAGGTACTACCTCAAATTACTTCCCAATCCCACAAGTTAATTGATCCTATTCATGCAATGTGTGAGGGGTTTGACTAATGCAATGAAAACTGGGTAATTGGAAAGCATGATCAAAGTGTTACTTGCCTTGCTGACGATCCGCAAAACCTAGAGACTCAAAGTAGCAAGCGGCGCACTCCGGGTACTCTATCGCAATCAAACAACAAGCATACAATAAGTACTTAACTAATGCACAGGTAAAACTCAAATAAGAGATCTAACCAGAAAGTTCAACTTAAGAACTCCGGTTTGCAAAAGGAATCATCTCGAAAGAAGCAACGAAACTCAAACTGCAAAAGAAACGAGCTCCGAATTACTAGTTGGCCTAAAGTCAAATTTTACAGTAGCCAAAACTTTGTTCAAGTTAGTTAAACGTAAAGAGGGCTTTGAGATGAAGATCTGGGATTTTGAATCACCTGATTCCGACTCTCGAGCGAAAAGATAAACGAAAAACAAGATCAGGGCAGAAATCGCGATCGAAAAAATCACAGTTAAATACCCCGAAAAAGAAAAATGACGAACAGGCTAACGAACGAACGTTCGCTGTCTGCGGTTAATTAACGAAAACCGTTCGTTAAAATGAACGTACGGACGAACGTCCGCAGTTTAACTAAACCGTCGAAAAACCTATCTAAACCGAAAAAAACAGATCTAGGGTTCTTTTAAAAAAACCGATCGGATCTTTTCTAAAAAAAAAAATCGACCGTGGCGTCTACCTCGACTCTGGCGGGCGGCGGCTCCGGCAAGGTCGGCGGCGGGGCGGCGGGGTCGGGCGGCGGGGCGGCGGCGTCCGGTGGCGGGGGCGGCGGCGTCCGACGGCGGGGCGGCGGCGTCCGGCAGCGAGGACGGCAGCGGCGGGCGGCGCGGGCGCGGCAGCGGCGGCGGCGGGGCGCGGGCGCGGCTAGGGTTAGGGTTTGGCGCGGGGCGGGCTGTGGCGACTTGGGCCGGCCTGGGCGGCTTATAAAGCCCAGGAGTCCTGGGCGAAGACGACTCCTAGTTGGTTTCTTTTTTTTTTTAAATAGAGTCCCGGCGCGGTAAAACTAACGAAAGAAATATCAAACGGACTCCAAAATTCCCGAACGAAATTTTCGCCGTCCTCTACTA
Organism: Secale cereale; assembly: GCA_902687465.1. Classification (NCBI taxonomy): domain Eukaryota; kingdom Viridiplantae; phylum Streptophyta; class Magnoliopsida; order Poales; family Poaceae; genus Secale; species Secale cereale. Next base: position 600,929,731 of record LR738711.1, read on the forward strand.
ATATTTAGGACAAAGTGAACATTTTTCCCGGACTTAAATGCAATTTTGAAAAACGCGTATTTTTCCTATGCAAATAAATCCGAAAATAAATCCAGAAAAATACCAAAAGCGATTTTAATATTTTTCCTCCAATATTCCTGTTATTTTGGAGAAATCATATTATCTCCGCTCATTTATTTTATTTAGAAATATTTTTAGGAGAGAAAAATAATTAGAATCACACTGTACTCGTACCGGTATTCGAGCGAACTCAAATACGAAAACGGTAGAATCCCCAACTCTCTCCGTAGGTCCTTGAGTTGCTTAGAATTTTCGAGGAATGCCACGAATAAAATGCAAAACAATGAAAATGCAATATGATCTATGTATAACATTCCAAATTGAAAATTTGGGATGTTACAATATCATGTGATTAACTTGATGTATGTTTTGGTGATCAACTTGCGGGTTCCGTGACCTTGGGAATCTATGCATAGGGGTTGGCACACGTTTTCATCTTGACTTTCTGGTAGAAACTTTGGGGCACTCTTTGAAGTTCTATATGTTGGTTGAATAGATGTTTCTGAGATTGTGTGATGCATATCGTATAATCATGCCCACGAATACTTTAGGTGACAATGGAGTATCTATGTGACATTAGGGTTTTGATTGATTTGTGTCTTAAGGTGTTATTCTAGTACGAACTCTATGATAGATTGAACGTTACCATGGACTCTTGAATAGATCGATCAGAAAGAATAATATTGAGGTGGTTTTGTACCCTACCATAATGAAAGTGCAACTAATCCCCGGGTGGTTTTGGCAATTAATAACAACATACATATCATTGAACTAATAGTTACTTGAGAATCTTTTCAGAGAAGTTCAGTGATATGGGTATGGCAAGGACTGAAGAAGTGGACCCCTCAAAATGCTAAGGCAAGCATTGGCAAAAGCTCAAGACTCCATTTTTGGTTTAGTGATCCAAGATCACATTGAGTCCATAGGAAAAGCCAATACTATTAAAAGGGGATGAGGTTATGTTGATGATCTGGTTGCTCAAGTGCTTAGTGATACATCTCCTAAACTATCAGCAACTTTCACTGCCATATACACTCATAAGTAATCTCGGTCCCACCGATTATCCAAACTCAGTCACACCGAGATGAACCACCTCAGCCATAAGCCAAACCCTAGCAAAATCGGATATTCCGATTCTGATATCGGTTTCACCGAAACATGAGTTGCCAAGCTTCTGTAACCTTCTGTCATCAAATCGGTGTCACCGAGATGATAAAGTCGGTCCCACCGAAACTGGCAAGCTCTTGTCTTTTGCACGAATCGGACTAACCGAGATGGTATTTTCGGTCCCACCGAAAACCCCAACGTTCACATTATTTGAACTTTCGGTCTCACCGAGTTGTCCACTTCGGTCCCACCGAGATTGCTCAAATATGTGTGTAACGGTTGGATTTTTGTGTGGAGGCTATATATACCCCTCCACCCCCTCTTCATTCGTGGAGAGGAGCCATCAGAAAGAACTACCACTCCTACCTTACATTTCTGAGAAGAGAACCACCTACCCTTGTGTTGAGATCAAGTTGCTCCACTCCTACCATATGAAACTTGATCTCTAACCTTCCCAAGTTGCTTTCCACTCAATCCTTTCTTCCACCACAGCCAAATCAGTGTGGAGAGTTGAGTGTTGGGGAGATTATCATTTGAAGCACAAGAGCAAGGAGTTCATCATCATCTACAACATCTATTACCTTTTGGAGGGTGGTGCCTCCTAGATTGGTTAGGTGTCGCTTGGGAGCCTCCGTCATCGATGTGGAGTTGAACCAAGAAGTTTGTAAGGGCAAGGAGATCGCCTACTTCGTGAAGATCTACCCCGAGTAAGGCTAGCCCTCCGTGGGCGTAGGCCATGATGGAATAGACAAGGTTGCTTCTTCGTGGACCCTTCGTGGGTGGAGCCCTCCGTGGACTCGCGCAGCCGTTACCCTCCGTGGGTTGAAGTCTCCATCAACGTGGATGTACGATAGCACCACCTATCGGAACCACGGGAAAAATCACCGCGTCTCCAAAACTGCGTTTGCTCTTCTCCACCTCTCTTTACTACATGTGCAATTTACTTTCCGCTGCCTATACTCTAGAATTGCATGTGTAGGGTGATGCTTGACTTGATCATAATTGTGAATCAGCCTAAAACTGTTCTTTGTCAAAAGGCAGAATTTTTATATTTACAAGTAGTCTAATCACCCCCCCTCTAGACATACTTTCGATCCTACACATAATCTCTTCGTTTGTTCTCCGCTATTAGTGACTTTGGAGTGACTCTTTGTTGCATGTTGAGGGCTAGTAATATGATCCCATTATGTTATCCTTGTTGAGAGATCTTGCACTAGTGAAAGTATGGACCCTAGGCCTTGTCTACTATCATTGCAACACCGTTTATGCTCACGTTTAACACTTGCTACCTTGCTGTTTTTATATTTTCTTATTATAAAAACCTATATCTACCATCCATATTGCACTTGTATCACCATCTCTTCGCCAAACTAGTGCACCTATACAATTTACCATTGTATTGGGTGTGTTGGGGACACAAGAGACTCTTTGTTATTTGGTTGCAGGGTTGTTTGAGAGAGACCATCTTCATCCTATGCCTCCCACAGATTGATAAACCTTAGGTCATCTACTTGAGGGAAATTTGCTACTGTCCTACAAACCTATACACTTGGAGGCCCAACAACGTCTACAAGAAGATGGTTGTGTAGTAGACATCATTGCCTCCCAACCTTTTACCTCAAGGATAATGTCAACAGTAATAGACCATGAAAACTTACATCCAAGTAGGTATATATGTCAGGATCATTCCAACAAAGTGTGCTTGCCAAAGGATAAAATGTAAAAAGGAAAGGTGAATTTCACCTTGACTCTTATAAGGCAAGAATAATAGATAGGCCCTTCAGAGAGGGAAGCAGAGGTTGTCATGTGTTTTTATGGTTGGATGCACAAAGTTTTAGCACAGAAGAATGTCACTTTATATTGCCACTTGTGATAAGGACCTTTATTATGCAGTCCGTCGCTTTTATTACTTCCGTATCACAATATCGTACAAAGCTAATTTCCCCAGCACTAATAAAGCATACATATTTTAGCGAGTTTGCAACATGACAACTTACTTGGAAGGATCTTTCTCAATCCATAGGTAGGTATGGTGGACTCTCATGGCAAAACTGGGTTTAAGGATGTATGGAAGCACAAGTAGTATCTCTACTTAGTGCGAGGAGTTTTGGCTAGCATGAGGGGGAAAGGCAAGCTCAACATGTTGGATGATCCATGCCAATATACTTTATTTCGGATATAAGAAAACATAACCCATTATGTTGTCTTCCTTGTCCAACATCAACTCTTTAGCATGTCATATTTTAATGAGTGCTCACAATTACAAAACATGTCCAGGATAGTATATTTGTATGTGAAGCCTCTCTTCTTTTATCACTTCCTATTAATTGCAACAATGACCAAAACTATGTTTGTCAACTCCCAACAACTTTTATTTATCATACTCTTATATGTGAAGTCATTACTTCCCATAAGATCAATATGATCTCTTTGATACTTTTCATATTTTTTTATCATGACCCAAGTGAGGAAATCAAGCCCTTGACTCAACACTAATCTTTATTATATAGTTCACGGACTCGATTACAAAGGATAAAGATCATAAAGCAAAAGCTCACAACTAGACCATGCTAACTTTATTATACTAGATCAAGATACTACCAAAAGGACCGAACTAAGAAAAATGGTAAAGATAGGAGTGATGGTGATACGATACCGGGGTCACTCCCCCAAGCTTGGCACTTGCCAAGGGGAGTGCCCATACCCATATGATTATGTCTCTTTCTTCGGGGGTGGTGATGATGGAGTTGTTAAAGTAGTGACGCCAGATCATCATATATCGAGCGTAGAAGATCCTCTAGCTTGCGGATAATACCTTTGAGTGCAGCTATATAATCCTTCAACAAAATATTTTCACTTGTGAGATGCTTGTTTTTAATTTGAGCTAACTCAATCATCCTGAAAGCTTCAATCTCAGTTGAGGTAAAGAGGTTGGGAAGAGGTTGATGGATGTCTTCTTCTCCCAATGCCGGAGCCGGATCTTCCACCTCCTTCTTGATCTTCTTCTCCTTGTGGGTCTCCTCGGGTCCTTCCCTCTTCAGATCTATCTTCATTAGCCAAGTATCGTTGCCTTCGTTGTTGGAGGAGGGAGACGACATGGTGCCTGGCTTCGCAAACCCTAGCAGAAAACAGCTAGAAACAAGAACAGAGGATTTTTGCGTGATACAGAGGTCAAAACCTTTGGGAGTATATATAATGAATTTTTACCGACCAAAAGGAGTAACATACAAGAAATCGAGGTCCGGGAGGCACATGAGCTGCCCACGAGGCAGGGGGCGTGCCCAGGGAAGGGGGGCGCGCCCTCCACCCTCTTGGACGGCTCGTGTCTCTTCCGAACTGCCACTCATTTTTCTGTTTTTCTATATATTCCAAAACAGAGAAAAATTGCCTTTAGAACTGTTTTGGAGTCGGTGTACTTACCGTGTCACATACATCTTCCTTTTCGGAGGCTGAATCGTTCTGGAAAGTGTCCCTTATGTATTCCTCCGGGGTTACGGTTTCAATAACATTGGTTTTAACATTTATAGGATTACCTGAGATATAATGTTTGATTCTTTGACCGTTAACCACCTTCGGATTTGTGCCTTCGAAGTTGTTGATTTTTATGGCACCGGAACGATAGACCTCCTCGATAACATAAGGTCCTTCTCACTTTTAGAGAAGTTTTCCTGCAAAAAAATCTTAAACGAGAGTTGTATAACAAGACATAATCACCTACGTTAAACTCACGCTTTTGTATCCTTTTGTCATGCCATCTTTTAACTTTTTCTTTAAACAACTTGGCATTCTCATAGGCCTGGGTTATCCATTCATCAAGAGAGCTAATGTCAAATAACCTCTTTTCACCGGCAAGTTTGAAATCATAATTGAGCTCTTTGATACCCAATATGCCTTATGTTTTAGCTCAAGAGGTAAGTGACAAGCTTTTCCATATACCATCTTATATGGAGACATACCCATAGGATTTTTGTATGCAGTTCTATAGGCCCATAATGCATCATCAAGTTTCTTGGACCAATTCTTCCTAGACCTATTAACTGTCTTTTGCAAAATTAATTTCAACTCTCTATTACTTAGTTCTACTTGACCACTAGTCTGTGGGTGATACGGGGATGCAATTCTATGATTCACATCATATTTTGCAAGCATCTTACGGAAAGCACTATGAATAAAGTGTGAACCACCATCAATCATTTGATATCTAGGGACTCCAAACCTCGAAAAAATAACTTCTTTAAGCATCTTAATAGAGGTGTTATGATCAACACTACTAGTTGGAATAGCTTCTACCCACTTAGTAACGTAATCAACAACAACTAGAATATGTGTGTACCCATTAGAGGCAGGAAACGGTCCCATATAATCAAAGCCCCAAACATCAAATGGTTCAATAACAAGTGAATAATTCATAGGCATTTCTTAACGTCTACTGATATTACCAATTCTTTGACATTCATCACAAGATAAGACAAACTTACTGGCATCTTTGAAGAGAGTAGGCCAGTAAAAACCGTATTGCAATACCTTATGTGTAGTTCTATCTCCCGCATGGTGTCCTCCATAAGCTTCGGAGTGACACTTGCGTAGGATCTGTTCCTGTTCATGCTCAGGTACACAACGTCTAATAATACCATCTACTCCTTCTCTATAAAGGTGTTGGTCATCCCAGAAGTAATGTCTCAAATCATAGAAGACATTTTTCTTTTGCTGGTATGTGAAGCTAGGAGGTATAAACTTAGCAACAATATAATTAGCATAATCAGCATACCATGGAGCAGTACGAGAAGTGTTTATGACAGCTAATTGTTCATCAGGAAAGCTAACATCAATAGGTTGTGGGTCATCAAGTATATTCTCTAACCTAGACAAGTTATCTGCAACGGGGTTCTCAGCTCCCTTTCTATTAACAATATGCAAGTCAAATTCTTGCAGCAAGAGAACGCATCTAATAAGTCTAGGTTTAGCATCTTTCTTTTCCATAAGGTATTTGATAGCAGCATGATCAGTGTGAATAGTTACTTTAGAGTCAACAATATAAGGTCTAAACTTGTCACAAGCAAATACAACTGCTAAAAATTCTTTCTCAGTAGTAGCATAATTTTTCTGGGCACTATCTAGAGTTTTACTAGCATACTGGATGACATTCAATTTCTTATCAACTCTTTGCCCTAAGACAGCGCCTACAGCATAATCACTAGCATCGCACATAATCTCAAAGGGTAGATTCCAGTCAAGAGGCTGGACAATAGGTGCAGAGATCAATGCTTTCTTAAGTATTTCAAATGCTTCTAGACAATCATCATCAAAGACAAAAGGGATATCTTTTTGTAAGAGATTAGTCAGAGGCCTGGCGATTTTGGAAAAGTCCTTAATGAATCTCCTATAAAACCCGACATGACCAAGGAAACTTCGTATACCTTTGATATCCTTAGGGCATGACATCTTTTCAATAGCATCCACTTTAGCTTTGTCAACTTCAATACCTCTTTCAGAAATTTTATGTCCCAAGACAATGCCTTCATTAACCATAATGTGGCACTTCTCCCTATTCAAAACTCTAGATCAAGGTTGCTTAAGCAATCATCAAAAGAAGTTCCATAAACGGAGAAGTCATCCATGACCACCTCAATAATCTTTTCACAAACATCAGAGAATATAGCCATCATGCATCTTTGAAAGGTAGCAAGTGCATTACATAAACCAAGAGGCATACGTCTATAAGCAAAGGTACCGAAAGGGCAAGTAAAAGTGGTCTTTTCTTGATCCCCTTTTGACACATGTATTTGAGAGAAACCAGAATAACCATCTAGAAAGCAAAAATGAGTATGTTTGGATAACCTTTCTAGCATTTGATCAATAAATGGCAAGGGGTAATGATCTTTCTTAGTAGCTTTATTTAACTTGTGGAAATCAATTACCATCCTATACCCTGTAACTATTCTTTGCGGGATCAATTCATCTTTATCATTAGGAATGACAGTCATACCTCCCTTCTTAGGGACACAATGGACAGGACTTACCCACTGGCTATCAGCAACTGGATAGATAATAGCTGCCTCTAGAAGTTTTAGTATTTCCTTCCTTACCACTTCTTTCATCTTAGGATTTAATCGTCACTGATGATCAATAACCGGTTGAGGGTTTTCTTCCAATTTTATCTTGTGTTGGCATCAGGTGGGACTAATGCCCTTAAGATCATCGAGAGTATATCCAATGGCAGCACGGTGCTTCTTCAGAGTTTTCAATAGTTTTTCTTCTTCCTGCTCTGAAAGGTTAGCACTAATAATAACAGGATATATCTTCTTTTCATCAAGATAAACATACTTAAGATTATCAGGTAAAGGTTTAACTTCAAACACGGGATCACCCTTGGGTGGAGGAGGATCCCCTAGGATTTCAACAGGCAAGTTGTTTTTCAATACGGGTCCCTGGTTAAAGAATATTTCATCTATTTCCCTCCTCTCATTCATATGCATATCATTTTCATGGTCTAGCAAGTATTGTTCTAAAGGATCATTAGGAGGCACAACAATAGAAGCAAGAATAATAATTTCATCCTTACTAGGTAGTTCTTTATCAAGGGGTTGTCTATGGAATTTAGCAAAGTTAAAATCATGAGACATATCCCCTAAACCAACAGTAACAATATCTTTCACGCAGTCTATCTTAGCATTAACAATATTCAAGAAGGGTATACCAAATATAATGGGACAAAATTCATCATGTGTGGAACTAAGAACAAGAAAATCAGCAGGGTATTTAACCTTCCCACACAAGACTTCAACATCTCTAACAATCCCAACTGGTGAAATAGTGTCTCTATTAGCTAGCTTAATAGTAACATCAATCCCTTCTAACTCAACAGGTGCAATGTCATGCATAATTTCTTGATATAAGGTATATGAGGGATAATACTCGCACTAGCGCCTACGTCACATAAACCATGATAGCAATGATCTCCTATCTTAACAGAGATAACAGGCAAGCCTACAATAGGTCTATGTTTATTCCTAGCATTGGGTTTGGCTATCCTAGCAGACTCTTCTTGGAGGTAAATAACATGTCCATCTAAATCTTCTACCAAGAGATCTTTAACCATGGCAACACTAGGTTCAAATTTAATTTTCTCAGAGGGTGTAGGTGTTCTAGTATTACTCTTACGAACTATAGTTGAAGCTTTAGCATGATCCTTTATCCTAACAGGGAAGGGTGGTTTCTCAATATAAGCAGTAGGTGTTGGGGAACGTAGCAGAATTCAAAAATTTTCTACGTCTTCACCAAGATCCAACTATGGAGACATCTAGCAACGAGTAACTAAGAGTGCATCTACATACCGTTATGAAGATTGCGTGCGGAAGCTTTCAACGAAGCAAGGATGAAGTAGTTGTACTCTTCACGTTCTTCGTCACCGATGATCTAGCGCCGAACGGACGGCACCTCCGCGTTCAACACACGTACGGTGCAGCAACGTCACCTCCTTCTTGATCCAGCAAGGGGGGAGGAGAAGTCGTCAGAGATCCGGCAGCACGACGGCGTGATGACGGATGCAGTGGAAATTGCAGCAGGGCTACGTCGGGCGCCCTGCGAAGGAGTTGGGAGGTGTGACGGGAGGGGGAGAGGCGCCAGGGCTAAGGTGTGGCTGCCCTCTCCCCCCCACATATATATAGGGGCCAGGGGGGGCGCCTGGACCCCCTGCAGATCCAATCTGCAAGGGGGCGGCGGCCAAGGGGGGTTCCTTGCCCCCCAAGGCAAGTGGAGCCCCCCTTCCCTTTAGGGTTTGAACCCTAGGCGCAGGGGAGGTGGGCCTCCCTTAGTGGTGCGCCAGCCCAGAGGGCTGGACACATCCCCTCGCGGCCTAGGGGCCCCACCGGGATGGGTGGCCCCACCCGGTGGACCCCCGGGGCCCCTCCGGTGGTCCAGGGACGCTCCCGGTGACCCCCGGAGATCACCCGTTGGCCGAAACTGGACTTCCCATATATCAATCTTTACCTCCGGACCATTCCGGAACTCCTCGTGACGTCCGGGATCTCATCCGGGACTCCGAACAACTTTCGGGTTTCCACGTGCATTAATCTCTACGACCCTAGCGTTACCGAACCTTAAGTGTGTAGACCCTACGGGTTCGGGAGACACGTAGACATGACCAAGACCACTCTCCGGTTAATAACCAACAGCGGGATCTGGATACCCATGTTGGTTCCCACGTGTTCCTCGATGATCTTCATCGGATGAACCACTGTGTCAAGGATTCACTCAATCCCGTATGTTATTCCCTTTGTCCATCGGTACGGTACTTGCCCGAGATTCGATCGTCGGTATCCCCGATACCTTGTTCAATCTCGTTATGGCAAGTGTCTTTACTCGATCCGTAATCCATCATCCCATGACTAACTACTTAGTCACATTGAGCTCATTATGATGATGTCTTACCGAGTGGGCCCAGAGGTACCTCTCCGTCATACGGAGTGACAACATCCCAGTCTCGGTTCGTACCAACTCAACAGACACTTTCGGAGATACCCGATGTGTACCTTTATAGCCACCCAGTTACGTTGTGACGGTTGGCACACCCAAAGCACTCCTACGGTATCCGGGAGTTGTACAACCTCATGGTCTAAGGAATAAATACTTGACACCGAAAAGCTTATGCATTACGAACTATACGATCTCGTGTTATGCTCAAGTTTGGGTCTTGTCCATCACATCATTCTCCTAATGATGTGATCCCGTTATCACCGACATCTCATGTCCATGGTCAGGAAACCGTGACCATCTGTTGATCAACGAGCTGGCTACTAGAGGCCTACCAGGGACTCATTATGATCTATGTATTCACACATGTATCGCTATTTCCGTACAATACAATTCAAGCATGAATAACAGACAATTATCATGAACAAGGAGATATAATAATAATGCTTTTATTATTGCCTCTAGGGCATATCTCCAACA
>LR738711.1:600939859-601083577 GCA_902687465.1 Secale cereale
GCTTTGCTTGCAACTGCACCAGCTGACTGCCCCTCCATTCAAAATATACACGTATCCGGTTTGCGACTTAGAGTCATCCAGATCTGTGTCGAAGCTAGCATCGACGTAACCCTTTACGACGAGCTCTTCGTCACCTCCATAAACGAGAAACATATCCTTAGTCCTTTTCAGGTACTTCAGGATGTTCTTGACCGCTGTCTAGTGTTCCGTACCGGGATCACTTTGGTACCTCCCTACCAAACTTATGGCAAGGTTCACATCAGGTCTGGTACACAGCATGGCATACATGATAGAACCTATGGCCGAGGCATAGGGAATGACACTCATCTTTTCTCTATCTTCTGCCGTGGTCGGCGACTGAGCTTTGCTCAATCTCATACCTTGCAAAACAGGCAAGAATCCTTTCTTTGACTGATCCATATTGAACTTCTTCAATATTTTGTCAAGGTATGTACTTTGTGAAAGACCAATGAGGCGTCTTGATCTATCTCTATTGATTTTGATGCCTAATATGTAAGCAGCTTCTCCAAGGTCCTTCATTGAAAAACTTTTATTCAAGTAGGCCTTTACATTTTCCAAGAATTCTATATCATTTCCCATCAGCAATATGTCATCCACATATAATATGAGAAATGCCACAGAGCTCCCACTCACTTTCTTGTAAATACGGGCTTCTCCATAAGTCTGTATAAAGCCAAACGCTTTGATCACCTCATCAAAGCAAATATTCCAACTCCGAGATGCTTGCACCAGCCCGTAAATCGAGCGCTGGAGCTTGCATACCTTGTTAGCGTTCTCTGGATCGACAAAACCTTCCGGTTGCATCATATACAACTCTTCCTTGAGGAAGCCATTAAGGAATGTTGTTTTGACGTCCATTTGCCATATCTCATAATCATAGAATGCGGCAATAGCTAACATGATTCTGACTGACTTTAGCATCGCTACGGGAGAGAAAGTATCATCGTAGTCAATCCCTTGAACTTGTCGATAACCCTTAGCGACAAGCCGAGCCTTATAGATGGTCACATTACCATCCGCATTTGTCTTCTTCTTAAATATCCATTTGTTTTCTATGGCGTGCCTATCATCAGGCAAGTCCACCAAAGTCCATACTTTGTTTTCATACATGGATTCTATCTCGGATTTCATGGCTCCAAGCCATTTATTGGAATCTGGGCCCGCCATCGCTTCTTCATAGTTCGAAGGTTCACCATTGTCTAACAACTGATTTTCAGTACAGGGTTGCCGTACCACTCTGGTGCGGAACGTGCCCTTGTGGACCTTCGAAGTTCAGTAGTAACTTGATCTGTTTCCTCATGATCATTATCATCAACTTCCTCCCTTGTCGGTGCAGGCACCTCAGGAATAGTTTCCTGCGCTGCGCTACTTTCCGGTCCAGGAGGGGTGACTGTCACCTCATCAAGTTCTACTTTCCTCCCACTCACTTCTTTCGAGAGAAACTCTTTCTCCAGAAAGTATCCATTCTTGGCAACAAAGACTTTGCCTTCGGATCTGTGGTAGAAGGTGTACCCAATCGTTTCCTTTGGGTATCCTATGAAGACGCACTTCTCCGATTTGGGTTCGAGCTTTTCAGGTTGAAGTTTCTTGACATAAGCATCGCAACCCCAAACTTTCAGAAACGAAAGCTTCGGTTTCTTGCCAAACCAAAGTTCATATGGAGTCGTCTCAATGGATTTTGATGGAGCCCTATTTAAAGTGAATGCGGCAGTCTCTAAAGCATAACCCCAAAAGGATAGCGGTAAATTGGTGAGGGACATCATAGATCGCACCATGTCCAACAGAGTACGATTTCGATGTTCGGACACACCGTTACGTTGAGGTGTTCCGGGCGGTGTCAATTGTGAAACAATTCCACAGCTTCTAAGGTGTGTGCCAAATTCATGACTTAAATATTCACCCCCACGATCCGATCGCAAGAACTTTATTTTTCTGTCACGTTGATTCTCAACCTGATTCTGAAATTCCTTGAACTTTTCAAAGGTCTCAGACTTGTGTTTCATCAAATAGATATACCCGTATCTACTCAAGTCATCCGTGAGGGTGAGAACATAACGGTAGCCTCTGCGAGCCTCAACACTCATTGGACCGCACACATCGGTATGTATGATTTCCAGCAAGTTGGTTGCTCGCTCCATTGTTCCGGAGAACGGAGTCTTGGTCATCTTGCCCAAGAGGCATGGTTCGCACGTGTCAAATGATTCATAATCAAGAGACTCTAGAAGTCCATCCGAATGGAGCTTCTTCATACGTTTGACACCAATATGACCAAGGCGGCAATGCCACAAGTATGTGGGACTATCGTTATCAACTTTACATCTTTTGGCATCTACACTATGAATATGTGTATCACTACGTTCGAGATTCATCAAAAATAAACCATTGACCAGCGGGGCATGACCATAAAACATATCTCTCAAATAAATAGAACAACCATTATTCTCCGATTTGAAAGAATATCCATCTCGCATAAGACGAGATCCAGAAACAATGTTCATGCTCAAAGCTGGTACTAAATAACAATTATTGAGGTTTAAAACTAATCCCGAGGGTAGATGTAGAGGCAGCGTGCCGACGGCGATCACATCGACCTTGGAACCATTCCCGACGCGCATCGTCACCTCATCCTTCGCTAGTCTCCGTTTATTCCGCAGCTCCTGTTTTGAGTTACAAATGTGAGCAACTGCACCGGTATCGAATACCCAGGAGCTACTACGAGTGCTGGTAAGGTACACATCAATAACATGTATATCATATATACCTTTGACGTTGCCGGCCTTCTTGTCTGCTAAGTATTTGGGGCAGTTCTGCTTCCAGTGACCCGTTCCCTTGCAATAAAAGCACTCTGTCTCAGGCTTGGGTCTATACTTTGGCTTCTTCCCGGCAACAGGCTTGCCAGGCGCGACAACTTGCTTGCCGTCCTTCTTGAAGTTCTTCTTACCCTTGCCTTTCTTGAACTTAGTGGTTTTATTGACCATCAACACTTGATGTTCTTTCTTGATGTCAACCTTCGCTGATTTCAGCATTGAATACACCTCGGGAATGGACTTCTCCATCCCCTGCATATTGAAGTTCAGCACGAAGCTCTTGAAGCTTGTGGGAGCGACTGGAGGATTCTGTCAACGACCGCTTCATCTGGGAGATTCATTCCCAGCTGAGACAAGCGATTGTGCAATCCTGAAATCTTGAGGATGTGCTCACTGACAGAACTGTTCTCCTCCATCTTACAGCTGTAGAATGCGTCGGAGACATCATATCTCTCGACTCGGGCATGAGCTTGGAAAACCATTTTCAGCTCTTCGAACATCTCATATGCTCCATGGTGCTCAAAACGCTTTTGGAGCCCCGATTCTAAACTATAAAGCATGCCGCACTAAACCAGGGAGTAATCATCACTACGCGACTGCCAGACGTTCAAAACGTCTTGGTCCGCATCGGGAGCAGGTGCATCACCTAGCGGTGCTTCTAGGACATATGATCTCTTGGCAGCTATGAGGATAATCCTCAGGTTACGGACCCAATCCGTATAGTTGCTACCATCGTCTTTCAGCTTGGTTTTCTCTAGGAACGCGTTGAAGTTGAGGGAAACCTGAGCGTGGGCCATTTGATCTACAAGAGATATTGTAAAGAATTTAGACTAAGTTCATGATAATTAAGTTCATCTTAATCAAATTATAATGAACTCCCACTCAGAATGACATCTCTCTGGTCATCTTAAGTGATACACGATCCGAATCGAGTAGTCCGTGTCCGATCATCACGTGAGATGGACTAGTCATCAACGGTGAACATCTTCATGTTGATCGTATCTTCTATACGACTCGTGTTCGACCTTTCGGTCTTCCGTGTTCCGAGGCCATGTCTGTACATGCTAGGCTCGTCAAGTGAACCCTAAGTGTATTGCATGTGTAAATCTGTCTTACACCCGTTGTATGCGAACGTTAGAACCTATCACACCCGATCATCACGTGGTGCTTCGGAGCAACGAGCTTTAGCAACGGTCCACAGTTAGGGGAAACACAATACTTGAAATTTTAGTGAGAGATCATCTTATTTACTACCGTCGTTCTAAGTAAACAAGATGCATAAACATGATAAACATCACATGCAATCAATTAAAGTGACATGATATGGCCAATATCATCTTGCTCCTTGGATCTCCATCTTCGGGGCACCATGATCATCTTGTCACTGGCTCGACACCATGATCTTCATCATCATGATCTCCATCATCGTGTCTTGAAGAAGTCATCACGCCAACTATTACTTCTACTACTATAGCTAACGTTTAGCAACGAAGTAAAGTAATTACATGGCGTTTATTCAGTGACACGCAGGTCATACAATAATTAAGACAACTCCTATGGCTCCTGCCGGTTGTCAAGTTCATCGACATGCAAGTCGTGATTCCCTATTACAAAAACATGATCAATCTCATACATCACATATATCATTCATCACATCTTCGTTCTTGGCCATACCACGTCACAAAACACATGCTGCAAAAACAAGTTAGATGTCCTCTAATAGTTGTTGCAAGTTTTACGTGGCTTCTATAGGATTTCTAGCAAGAACGTTTCTTACCTACGCCAAAACCACAACGTGATTTGTGAACTTCTATTTACCCTTCATAAGGACCCTTTTCATCGAATCCGATCCGACTAAAGTAGGAGAGACAGACACCCGCCAGCCACCTTATGCATCTAGTGCATGTCTGTCGATGGAACCAGTCTCACGTAAGCGTACGTGTAAGGTCGGTCCGGGCCGCTTCATCCCACAATACCGCCGAATCAAGATTGACTAGTAACGGTAAGAAAGTTGAACAAGATCATACGCCCACAACTGCTTTGTGTTCTACTCGTGCAAGATGCTACGCATAAAACCTAGGCTCAGATGCCACTGTTGGGGAACGTAGCAGAATTCAAAAAATTTCTACGTCTTCACCAAGATCCAACTATGGAGACATCTAGCAACGAGTAACTAAGAGTGCATCTACACACCGTTATGAAGATTGCGTGCGGAAGCTTTCAACGAAGCAAGGATGAAGTAGTTGTACTCTTCACGTTCTTCGTCACCGATGATCTAGCGCCGAAAGGACGGCACCTCCGTGTTCAACACACATACGGTGCAGCAACGTCACCTCCTTCTTGATCCAGCAAGGGGGGAGGAGAAGTCGTCAGAGATCCGGCAGCACGACGGCGTGATGACGGATGCAGTGGAAATTGCAGCAGGGCTACGCCGGGCGCCCTGCGAAGGAGTTGGGAGGTGTGACGGGAGGGGGAGAGGCGCCAGGGCTGGGGTGCGGCTGCCCTCTCCCCCCCACATATATATAGGGGCCAGGGGGGGCGCCTGGACCCCATGCAGATCCAATCTGCAAGGGGGCGGCGGCCAAGGGGGGTTCCTTGCCCCCCAAGGCAAGTGGAGCCCCCCTCCCCTTTAGGGTTTGAACCCTAGGCGTAGGGGAGGTGGGCCTCCCTTAGTGGTGCGCCAGCCCATAGGGCTGGACACATCCCCTCGTGGCCTAGGGGCCCCACCGGGATGGGTGGCCCCACCCGGTGGACCCCCGGGGCCCCTCCGGTGGTCCCGGGACGCTCCTGGTGACCCCCGGAGATCACCCGTTGGCCAAAACTGGACTTCCCATATATCAATCTTTACCTCCGGACCATTCCGGAACTCCTCGTGACGTCCGGGATCTCATCCGGGACTCCGAACAACTTTCGGGTTTCCACGTGCATTAATCTCTACGACCCTAGCGTTACCGAACCTTAAGTGTGTAGACCCTACGGGTTCGGGAGACACGTAGACATGACCGAGACCATTCTCCGGTCAATAACCAACAGCGGGATCTGGATACCCATGTTGGTTCCCACGTGTTCCTCGATGATCTTCATCGGATGAACCACTGTGTCAAGGATTTACTCAATCCCGTATGTTATTCCCTTTGTCCATCGGTACGGTACTTGCCCGAGATTCGATCGTCGGTATCCCCGATACCTTGTTCAATCTCGTTATGGCAAGTCTCTTTACTCGATCCGTAATCCATCATCCCGTGACTAACTACTTAGTCACATTGAGCTCATTATGATGATGTCTTACCGAGTGGGCCCAGAGGTACCTCTCCGTCATACGGAGTGACAACATCCCAGTCTCGGTTCGTACCAACTCAACAGACACTTTCGGAGATACCCGATGTGTACCTTTATAGCCACCCAGTTATGTTGTGACGGTTGGCACACCCAAAGCACTCCTATGGTATCCGGGAGTTGTACAACCTCATGGTCTAAGGAATAAATACTTGACACCGAAAAGCTTATGCATTACGAACTATACGATCTCGTGTTATGCTCAAGTTTGGGTCTTGTCCATCACATCATTCTCCTAATGATGTGATCCCGTTATCACCGACATCTCATGTCCATGGTCAGGAAACCGTGACCATCTGTTGATCAACGAGCTGGCTACTAGAGGCCTACCAGGGACTCATTATGATCTATGTATTCACACATGTATCGCTGTTTCCGTACAATACAATTCAAGCATGAATAACACACAATTATCATGAACAAGGAGATATAATAATAATGCTTTTATTATTGCCTCTAGGGCATATCTCCATCAGTAGGAATAATAGGATCAACATTATAAGTGATTAACAGGTTCAACTACTTTTACTTCAATGGGAGGATGGTATTTAAACCACTTCTCCTTGGGAAGATCAACATGAGTAGCAAATGATTCACAGAAAGAAGCTACTATCTCAGAGTCAAGTCCATACTTAGTGCTAAACTCACAGAAAACATCGGTATCCATAAAATCCTTAACACAATCAAACTTAGGCGTCATACCTGACTCCTTACCTTCGTCGAGATTCCAATCTTCAGAGTTCCATTTAATTATTCCCAATAAATCCCATTTGAATTCAACAGTCTTCATCATAAAAGAGCCAGGACAAGAAGTATCGAGCATGGAGCGATTATTGAGAGAAAGCCGAGCATAAAAACTTTGAATGATCATTTCTCTGGAGAGCTCATGATTGGGGCATGAATATAACATTGACTTAAGCCTCCCCCAAGCTTGAGCGATGCTTCCTCCTTCGCGAGGCTAAAAATTACAAATATAATTACGATCACGATGAACCTGGTGCATAGGGTAGAACTTCTGATGAAATTCCAACTTCAGACGATTATAGTTCCATGATCCAATGTCATCACATAGCCTAAACCATGTCAATGCATCTCCCTTCAAAGATAAAGGGAAGACCTTCTTCTTGATAACATCCTCTGGCATACCTGCAAGCTTAAATAATCCACAAACTTCATCCACATAGATTAGGTGTAAATCGGGATGCAGTGTTCCGTCTCCTGTAAAAGGATTTTCAAGCAGTTTCTCTATCATACCCGAAGGAATCTCAAAGCAAACATTTTCAGTAGGTGCAGTAGGTTGAGGAGCAACTCTTTGCTCTTCTGGTCGGGGTGAAGATACCCCGAACAAGCCCCTCAAAGGATTATGAGCCATAGTAACAAGTGTCAATAAATTTCAGCATACTATATAAATTTTTCCTTACCAAATTCCACTTACCAAAGGCGCTTCACTCCCCGGCGACGGCGCCAGAAAAGAGTGTTGATGACCCATAAGTGTAGGGGATCTATCGTAGTCCTTTCGATAAGTAAGAGTGTCGAACCCAACGAGGAGCAGAAGGAAATGATAGGCAGTTTTCAGTAAGGTATTTTCTGCAAGCACTGGAATTATAGGTAACCGATAGTTTTGTGATAAGGTAATTGGTAGCAAGTGACAAAAGGTAAAAGTAAATAAGGCGCAGCAAGGTGGCCCAATCCTTTTTGTAGCAAAGGACAAGCCTGTACAAACTCTTATATAAAGGAAAGCGCTCCCGAGGACACATGGAAATTATCGTCAAGCTAGTTTTCATCATGATCATCTGATTCGCGTTCGGTACTTTGATAATTTGGTATGTGGGTGGACTGGTGCTTGGGTGCTGCCCTTACTTGGACAAGCCTCCCACTTATGATTAACCTCTAGTGCAAGCATCCGCAACTACAAAAGAAGTATTAAGGTAAACCTAACCATAGCATGAAACATATGGATCCAAATCAGCCCCTTACGAAGCAACACATAAACTAGGGTTTAAGCTTCTGTCACTCTAGCAACCCATCATCTACTTATTACTTCCCAATGCCGTCCTCTAGGCCCAAATAATGGTGAAGTGTCATGTAGTCGACGTTCACATGACACTACTAGAGGAAAGACAACATACATCTCATCAAAATATCAAACGAAGACCAAATTCACATGACTACTAATAGCAAGACTTCTCCCATGTCCTCAGGAACAAAAGTAACTACTCACAAGACATAATATTGTTCATGATCAGAGGGGTATTAATATGCATAATGGATCTGAACATATGATCTTCCACCAAGTAAATCAACTAGCATCAACTACAAGGAGTAATCAACATTACTAGCAACCCACAGGTACCAATCTGAGATTTGGGTACAAAGATTGGATACAAGAGATGAACTAGGGTTTGAGAGGAGATGGTGCTGGTGAAGATGTTGATGAAGATAGCCCTCCCCAAGATGGGAGAGTTGTTGGTGATGACGGCGGTGACGATTTCCCCCTCCCGGATGGAAGTATCCCCAGCAGAAAAGCTCTGCCAGAGCCCTAGATTGGTTTCCACCTCGGTTCCGCCTCGAGACGGTGGCGTCTGGTCCCGAGAGCCTCCTTTTCCACCCCATAATTCTAGCTGCCGGCATTCTCCCTCTTCATGTAAACCTTGTAAAATAAGAGAGAAAAGGCATAAGTATTGCGACATAACGTGTAATAACAGCCCATAATGCAATAAATATCAACATATAAGCATGATGCAAAATGGACGTATCAGGCGGCGTCGATTCTCGGCACGTCCGCATGACAATTTTCTTAGCGGGCGGAGTGGCTGAGCAACGGACTGCATAATAAAGTTCTTTATCACAAGCGGCAATATGAAGTGACATTCTTTTGCATTAAGATTATGTGCATCCAACCATAAAAGCGCATGACAACCTATGCTTCCCTCTACGAAGGGCCTATCTTATATATTTTACCATTATACAAGAGTCAAGGTGATCATCACCTCTTCTTTTTTACTTTTATCCTTTGGCAAGCACAATATGTTGGAGCTATATATATATATATATATATATATATATATATATATATATATATATATATATATATATATCCACGCGAATGTAGAGGACCATGAACCATTATTGTTGGCATTACCCTTGAGGTAAACCATTGGGAGGCGAAACTATAAGCCCCTATCTTTCTCTGTGTCCACTTAAAGCTTTGAACTCATAAGTATTGTGTGAGTGTTAGCAATTGTGAAAGATTAAATGATAGTTGAGTATGTGCAATTGCTGAAAACCTCTTATATCGACTCTTTCCAATGTTATAATAAATTGAAATTGCTTCAATGACTGAGATAATAGTTTGTTAGTTTTCAATGAGATTACTAATTCATACTTTACCTTGTGAACGAATTATTACTTTGGCATAAGAATCTATATGACAATATATGTTGTTATCCTAAAGATGATCATGATGCCCTGATGTAGATATTTTATTTTTATCGACACCTCTATCTTTAAACATGTGGACATATTTTTCGATTTCGGCTTTTGCTTGAGGACAAGCGATGTCTAAGCTTGGGGAGTTGATACGTCCATTTTGCATCAGGCTTTTATATCATTATTTATGGCATTATGGGCTGTTATTACACATTATGGCACAATACTTATGCCTTTTCTCTCTTATTTTACAAGGTTTACATGAGGGAGAATGCCGACAGCTGGAATCCCGGACTGGATAAGGAGCAAATCTGAGAGACCTATTCCGCACAACTCCGAAAATCCTGGAACTTCACGGAGAACTATTTTGTAAAATATAAAAAATATTGGGCGAAGAAAGTACCAGAGGGGGCCACCTGCCATCCACAAGGGTGGGGGCGCGCCCTACCCCCTGGGCGCTCCCCTGCCTTGTGGGCAGCCTGGCAGGCCCCCTATGCCCATCTTCTGCTATATCATGTGTTTTTACCTGGAAAAAATCATAAGGAAGTTTTCGGGATGAAGCGCCGCCGTCTCGAGGCGGAACCTGGGCGAAACCAATCTAGGGCTCCGGCAGAGCTATTCTGCGAGGGTCACTTCACTCCGGGAGGGGGAAATCGAAGCCATCGTCATCACCAATGATCAATCTCCATCAACATCTTCACCAGCACCACCTCCTTTCAAACCTAGTTCATCTCTTGTATCTGATCTTTGTCCCTAAACCTCAGATTGGTACCTGTGGGTTGCTAGTAGTGTTGATTACTCCTTGTAGTTGATGCTAGTTGGTTTATTCGGTGGAAGATCATATGTTCAGATCCTTAATGCTATTTAATACACCACTGATTACGACCATGAATATGCTTTGTTAGTAGTTACTTTTGTTCTTGAGGACATGGGAGAAGTCTTGTTATAAATAATCATGTGAATTTGGTATTCGTTTGATATTTTGATGAGATGTATGTTGTCTTTCCTCTAGTGGTGTAATGTGAACGTCGACTACATGACACTTCACCATTACTTGGGCCTAGGGGAAGGCATTGGGAAGTAATAAGTAGATGATGGGTTGCTAGAGAGACAGAAGCTTAAACCCCAGTTTATGCGTTGCTTCGTAAGGGGCTGATTTGGATCCATATGTTTGATGCTATGGTTAGATTTATCTTCATTCTCCTTTTGTAGTTGCGGATGCTTGCGGGAGAGGTTAATCATAAGTGGGAGGCTTGACCAAGTAAGGGAAACACCCAAGCACTGATCCACCCACGTATCAAATTATCAAAGTAACGAACGCGAATCATGTGAACATGATGAAAACTAACTTGAAAACAATTCCGATGTGTCCTTGGGAGCACTTTGCTTTATATAAGAGTTTGTCCAGGCTTGTCCTTTACTACAAAAAGGATTGGGCCACCTTGCTGCACCTTAGTTACTTTTGTTACTTGTTACCCGTTACGAATTATCTTATCACACAACTATATATTACCGATAATTTCAGTGCTTGTAGAGAATACCTTGCTGAAAACCACTTGTCATTTCCTTCCGCTCCTCGTTGGGTTTGACACTCTTACTTATCGAAAGTACTACGATAGATCCCCTATACTTGTGGGTCATCACCCATACTCGTGTATTCAAGTTTCTTTCTTCGGTGATAATGGTGATGATTTTGGTAGGTTTGTCCTCCGTCTTCTAGGGCATAGGCACTCCATCATGAAAGGATGAACGTGTATTCGGGGTACTGAAATATTCACCTAAACTCATACCTTAAAACATGGCTTCATACTCAAAATTTTGGTTTTCTAGGTCATAAATTTGAACCCGAAGATGATCAATCTGGTCATTGAGCTTAAAGATGGAATCCCCAATATCCTTGTTGTCCAGTTCGTGAACACGAATGAATTCCTGATCATGGAGTGGTTGGCACTAAGTCCGCGATCCACCATCCCTTGGCACTTGAAGATCTCCTGCTCCACTACTTCAAGCTTTGCCTTCTCGCTTCCGTCTTTCTTGGGCCCTTGAATGTCCTAGATGTGAAGCACCCCATCATGCATCTCAATGGTTTGAGGGTGTTTCATCATGTCCAGAAGGTAGGGGTTGATGACCTTCTTGTAGAACTTGTCCTTAGACAAACTTGGAGGTGCAATGATGATCTAGATCTGTCAGAAAAACAGCCTGAAGCAAGAACATGGGGAAAACTTGCGATACAGTGGTCAAAACATCTGAGAGTATATATAATGATTTTTCCCCGAGTAGGACAAGTAATCTAGGAGAAAATAGAGTCGGGAAAGTCCACGGAGGAGTCACAAGCTCGCACGGCACGCCCTGGGGTAGCGCGCGCCCCCTGAGCTTGTCGCTCCCTCGTGCACTTTCCCGTTTGTTTATTATTTTCCTAATTTTTTATATATTCCAAAATGAACAAAAATTACTCTTATGGAACTTTTGGAGTCGATTTACTTACCGTACCACATACCTACTCCTTTCCAGGGTTCTGGGGTGTTCCGGAAGGTCTCTTGTATGTGATCCTCCAGTGTCATTGTTTTAATAATACAAGTCTCAATATTAATGGGTGTATCTAAGATATAATGTTTAATTGTTTGCCCATTAACCACTCTCATATTAGTTCCTTGGACATGTTAATCTTAATGGCTCCGGAACAATGACCTTCTTCGATGATATACGGTCCTTCCCATTTTGAGAGAAGTTTTCCTGCAAAGAATCTGAAATGAGAGTTGTACAATAGAACTTGATCACCTACTTTAAATATCCATTTTTGGATTCTTTTTTCATGCCATATTTTAACCCTTTCTTTAAAAAACTTAGCATTTTCATAAGCTTGTGTCCTCCATTAATCCAAAGAGCTAATATCAAATAACCTCTTTTCACCAGCAAGTTTGAAATCATAAGTTCTTTAATTGCCCAATAAGCCTTATGTTCTAACTCAAGAGGTAAATAACATGCTTTTCCATGGACCGTTTTGTATGGAGGCATACCCATAGGATTTTTATAAGCAGTTCTATAATCCCATAATGCATCATCAAGCTTCTAAGACTAATTCTTCCTAGATCTATTAATAGTTTTTCAAAATTAACTCTATTTCTCTATTGCTCAATTCATCTTGACCACTAGACTGAGGATGATAAGGTGATTAAATTCTATGGTTTACATCAAATTTAGCTAGGAGTTTACATAATGCACCATGAATAAAGTGTGAACCACCATCTGTCATTAAATATTTAGGAACTACAGACCTCAGGAAAATAACCTCTTTAAGAATTTTAATAGAAGTGTTATGATCAACACTACTAGTTGGAATAGCTTCTTCCCACTTAGTAACGTAATCAACATCAATTAGAATATGTGTATAGCCATTACAGGAAGGAAAAAGGTCCCATAATCAAAACACCATATGCCAAATGGTTCAATAAAAAGTGAATAATTCATAGGCATTTCTTGAAGTCTACCAATAGAACCATTCTTTGACATTCATTAGGAGAGAGGACAAACATACGTGCATTATTGAAGAGAGTAGGCCAATAAAAATCAGACTGTAATACCTTATGTTCGGTTGTCTCCAGCATGGTGCCCTACGTATGCCTTGGGGTGACACTTCTGTAGGATTTGTTCTAGTTCATGCTTAGTTACACAACATCTAATAACACCATCTACTCCATCTTTATATAAATGTGGGTCATCCCGAAAGTAATGTTTTAAATCAAAGAAAAACTTTTTCTTTTGTGTGTAACTAGGTGATATATATTAACAACAATATAATTAGCATAGTCTGCATACCAAGGACTATTGCGAGAAGCATTTACGAAAGCTAGTTGTTCATTAGGAAAACAATCATCAATAGGAAGCGGGTCATCAAGAACATTTTCCATCATAGACAAGTTATTTGCTACATGAGTCTTGTCGGGACCCCGATCCTAAGTCACACCGGTCTAGCATGTAACACATCATATCACTTCGCGGCCTCACGCACGGTATTCCCACGGGTGCCACCTTACCTGGCCCGGGACCATTTGCGCATTTTGGCTCACATATATGATAGTGTCGCTAGCATCCATATGACAGAGAACCCGGGCCGACATGACTAGTTATAAACATAAGGTGGCACTAACTTACAGGGACAGGCATACATGACCCAGCAACGAACGTGTCGGTCATCAACGTATGAACCCAAGTCGTAGCAAGCTACAAGGACTTAAAGGAACAACGCGTGACATTTCCCCAAAGGGACAGACACAGGAACGAAGAAGGACACATGCCGGCCAGCCTAAGTGTTCCAAAGCATTAGCAAGCTACCTTGGCTTAGTGGAAGCACTAGGAGACATTTCCCCATAAGAGAGGCTACCAAGAGGAAACAACTAGGCTGTTGGATCCCACACATACCAAGCATTTCAATAACATACACACAATATGCTCGATATGTGCAAATGCAACATGGCATCACAACAAGACTCTATGAAACAAAGTATTTATTCATTAGGCTCCGAGGAGCTAGATATTACAAACATGGGTCTCATGACCCAACATTCAGAGCATACAAACAACATGCGGAAGCATAACATGTCTGAGTACAGACAACTACAAATGAAAAAGGCTGAAGAGCCTGACTATCTACAACACTCGTACAAGATCGTAGCTGAGGTAACAAGCTACTCGTCGAAGTCCAAGCGGAACTACTAGTGAGACAGAAGTCTCATCTGCAAAACATAAATTAAGCAAACGTGAGTACAAAGGTACTTAGCAAGACTTACATCAGATCCTATCATACATGCATTTGTATCAAGAAGGAAAAGTGGGGTTTAGTTGCAGCAAGCCAGCTTTGACTCAGTGGCTATCCTGTACTACGACTGCTGGTAACTCTTTGAGGTGGCGCACACGAGTCCACTAATCACCACTCAATACACCACTATGGATTCATCCCCATCTCCCTACGAGAAGGCCATCCATAGCACTCACACTTGTCTTGAGTATTTTAGAGTATCCACTTCAAGTTGTCTATGTACCACGTAAGCATCCAAGAAGTCCATAACTGTGGACCCGGCTATTCGAATAGATCATGTTAACTCTGCAGGGGTGTACTTCTTCACACATGCTCTCGCCACTTACCGCCATGTACACGTCGTGTATCTCGGCAACCTTCAAGCGGAAGCCTGGCGAGGGTGTCGGCCACGACCTGACTAACCACACAAGACTCTAGTCCAGGTTTATCGCCTATTCGGGTTTCATCCGCAAGGGAGTCCGGCCGAGGTTTCCATCACGGCCCCAAACGATATGAGCAGGGTTCCCACGCCCACCATCCGGGTGCCACTTGGTACACCGTGCCACATGTGCCTAGTCTGTCCCAAGCCCACCCTGCTGGGTGCCACTTGGTAGAGAAATAACACTACCTACAAACACCAGAAACTAGTTGCGAATCCTGGACAGAGACCAAGTTGGTTAATAAGTCGAGAGGGGCACTTAAGCATTCCAATGCGTGGTAGTAGCTAGTCACAGGACAACATACACATAACTCAGTTCTTAGGGACGATTCCAGTGAGACAACCCACCATGTACTCCTACATGGCCTCTCACCGCTACCTTTACCAAAATGTGTTCACACACTTGACCCTCAGCACCAGAACATAGCACTTCACTCCAATTCATTCCCAATGAATCAGACCTGACACACTCTAAGCAATAGCAGGCATGGCATGGTAAGAACACAACATGGCTTCAATCAACTCCTACACATGCTAGTGGGTTTCAACTATTTACTGTGGAAATGACAGGTCATGCAGAGGAATGGGTTCAACTACCGCAACATAAATTAGCCGTTGAATCGTTGTTGTCCTTATGCAATAACAGAGAGCAGGAGTGAGAGAGTGGGATTGTATCGGAACGAACAAGGGGGTTTGCTTGCCTGGTAGATCAACAGTAGAGCACTGCTCCCCTGACAGGTACTCTGGAACGGTCTCCGGAGCAGGACCTATCGAGAAGGACGATGCCGACAATCAAACACAAGCATACGCAACAATATGATGCATGAACATGGCATGAAGATGTGATGTTGTTTGAGCTAATGCAACTAGCAATTATTTGGGTGAAGTCCATTTGAACCAAGGGTTCAAATGCAATTCCAAAATAAACATGTATAAATGCCATTTATGTGTTTTCATATATTTAGTAGGTATAACTTCATTTTTCATGCATGAAAATGCTACAGATGGATAGATTGAATTTTTCTGATAATTTCTCATATATAAATTATTTCAATTTGAGCTACAGTTGAATTTCTGTGATTTTTTGAAGCTTAAACAATTTTCTGGAATTTCCTGAGTTAAATTATATCCAGAAAATCATTTATTGCGTCAGCACTGCGTCATGCCTGCATCAGCAAGCCAGCAGCGCTGACTGAAGTCAAACTTGACGTGTGGGGTCCACACGTCAGTGATAGAGTTAATTAACAGAGTTAATTAACACTAACATTAACCCTAATTACAAATTAGCTGGGCCAGGGCCCACATGTCAGTGACACAGAGGGTTAGTTAAATGGTGATTAGCCCTAAGCTAATCACCTGACCGATGGGACCCACCGGCCGGTGGCATGGGCGGCGGCTCATCGCCGGCGACCTCTGGCCGCGGCGGTGTCCGCGCTACGGTCCACGGGAGCGGCGGCTGAGAGCACCGGGGCGTAGCCCGTGCTCTCTTGCATCTAGGGGGCAGGAGGATGCGGGGCGGTCGGAGCTCGCTGGAGCGAAGCTCACAGCGGCGCCGGAGTTCGGGCAACGACGGGTTCGGTGCACTAGGGAACGCGTTGGTATGTGCTACGTGCTCCTGGTGAGGTACGGAGCACGGTTCCGTGCTCAGAGGTGAGCTGCAGTAGCTCTGGCTGCGACGTCGACATGGTCGGCGGTGGTGAGGTCTCGGCCTCGGCGGCCAACCTAGCTACGACGCGTGAAGGAAAGAACGGAGAGGGAGGGTGGAGCAGCAGCTCCCGGCGGATGCGGTGGAGCTGACGGTGACGTCGGAGAGAAACCGGAGCGGTCGGGGCGGCGAAGGGGATCTCCGGTGGCCGGAGGTTGAAGACGACAGCGGGGACGGCTCCTCAAGGCGTCCAACGACGCATGGCTAGACGGAGAGGACTGGGACAAAGTGGCGGAGCTTCTGGGCTCGTCGAAGAGGCGTGGGGTGGCCGATGGCCACGGCAACTACGAGCGGCGGCGACGGCGGCATTCGGTGGTGCGAGAGAGCGAGCGACAGAGGCGGGAACGAGCACGAGAGAGAGTGAGAGGGGTCCGGGGTGCGTCGTGGCAATGTCCAGGAAGGCCAGGGCGACGAGGGGAAGGGTAGGCAGGCAGGCAGCTCGCCACGGTGATCGTGCGCGCGTCGACACGCCTGTGCCTACTGGCAGGGTTGAAGACGACCGCTTCGCCTGGTGGGCTAGGCCGCCAGCTGGAGGTTGCTGGGCTGCACAGTGCCAGGTCCCAGGTAAGTTCCTCTTTTTATTTTCTTTCTGTTTTTCTATTTTCTCACATTTGTTTTGATTTGGTTTTTGAACCAAATCAATTTGGTTGCATCTCATAAAACTTTGTAGGGACTAGAAGAATTATTCCACATCCCCTCACAAGTTTCCAGAATTATTGGACATATATTAAATATATAATAAATATATATCAAGTGCAAATAATTATTGCATTAATTCCAAATGCCCAAAATAAATATTTATGAGCTCCTAAAAATATTGGTTTGGATTTTACTTCTGACCAATATTTTCAGATAGAAACATGAACAATTTCTTGGACCTTTTTGGAGCAACTTTTATCTGGGTCATTTTCAAAAAGATTCCTGAGGCTTTCACATGTCCCCAATTCAAACTCATTTGAATTTTAAACATCATGCAAACACCAAGCTAGTCTAGTGCATACCATAACTAGGGATGTGACAACTCGCACCCACTCGAAAGAATCTCGTCCCGAGATTCAGGAGTCGGCGGAAAGAAAGTGGGGTACTCCAGTCGGAGACAATCTTCTCGCTCCCAAGTAGCTTCTCTCTCGGAATGATGATACCACTAAACCTTGAGAAATTTGATGTTATGACGTCGAGTGACACGCTCTGCTTGATCCGGAATGCGAACAGGGTACTCTCGATATGTGAGGTTATCTTGGAGATCAAGCGTTTCGTGATCCACTTCGCGGATGGGATCCGAGAAGCAACGCCTGAGTTGAGAGACGTGGAAGACATCATGTACTCGAGAAAGATGTGGGGGTAGTTCCAACTGGTAGGCAACCTCTCCTCGTTTAGCGAGAATGCGAAAAGGACCAATGTAACGAGGAGCCAACTTGCCCTTGATACCGAAATGATGGGTACCCTTCAAAGGGGTAACCCGAAGGTAAGCTTTGTCGCCAACTTCATAAGTCACTTCCTTATGATGACAGTCATACTGGCTCTTTTGACGAGACTGGGCTGTTTTCAAATTCTCACGAATGATGCGAACTTGCTCTTCTGCCTCCTGGATCATGTCCGGTGCAAAGAATTGTCTTTCACCGGTTTCTGACCAGTTGAAAGGTGTTCGACATCTTCGTCCATAGAGAATCTCAAAAGGAGCTTTCTTGAGACTGGATTGATAGCTACTGTTATAAGCAAACTCGGCGAAAGGAAGACATTTCTCCCAATCCATACCGAATGAGATAACGCAAGCTCTAAGCCTGTCTTCGAGAATTTGGTTGACCCGTTCGACCTAACCACTTGACTGAGGGTGGAAAGCAGTACTGAAGGAAAGATGGGTTCCCATGGCAGTCTGAAAACTCTCCTAGAAATGAGAAGTGAAAAGACTACCACGGTCTGAATTGATCTCTAGTGGGACACCATGAAGTGACACTATTCGAGAAATATATAAGTCAGCGAGCTGACTAGCAGTGATACTCTCTCGAATAGGTAGGAAGTGAGCCACTTTGGAGAGACGATAAATGACTACGAAGATAGCATTATTCCCTCTCTTGGTCCTAGGAAAGCCGGTGATGAAGTCCATACCAACTTTATCCCATTTCCACTCAGGAATAGCTAAAAGCTGAAGGGTGCCAACAGGTCTTTGATGCTCTGCCTTAACGCGACGACAAACGTCACATTTAGCAATGAACTGAGCGATTTCTCTCTTCATCCTAGTCCACCAGAACCTCTGGCGTAGGTCCTGATACATCTTAGTACTACCGGGATGAATCGTGAGAGGAGATTCATGAGCCTCCTTAAGGATCAGTTGTCACAGATGTTGATTCTTGGGAACCACCAAGCGGTTCTCAAAGAAAACAACACCTCGATCATCCATAGAGAAATATCCACCAACTCCCTTCTTAATGTTTCTCTTGATGCGGATAACACCCCTATCAAACTTTTGGTCAGTAACGATCTGACCCTCAAGGGTAGGTTTTGCCACCAATGTAGAAAGGAATCCGTGAGGAGCAATGTGAAGGTTAAGCTTACATAGTTCCTCATGGAGAAGTGGTTGGCCTTGCTGCAACATGAGATTATTGCAATAGGACTTACGACTTAGTGCATCAGCCATGACATTGGCCTTGCCTGGGGTGTACGTAATTCCTAAGTTGTAATCTGAGATCAACTCCAACCAACGTCTTTGCCTAAGGTTCAAATCTGGCTGGGTGAAGATATACTTGAGGCTATGGTGATTGGTGTAGATCTCACAACGATTACCAAGAAGGGAATGCCGCCAGGTCTTAAGTGCATAGACTACAGCTGCAAGCTCTAGATCATGTGTAGGATAATTTTCCTCATGTGGATGCAACTATTGAGATGCATAGGCAATCACATGATGATCCTGCATAAGAATGCAACCTAGACCATGTCGTGAGGCATCACAGTAGATAACAAAGTCCTTAGTGAAATCCGGTGGCACAAGTATGGGAGCAGAAGTCCGGCGTCTTTTCAGTTCCTGAAAACTGTGCTCACACTATGGGGACCACTCAAACTTTTTATCTTTCTTGAGAAGTTCCGTGAGAGGTTTGGCCACTTTAGAGAAGTTCTCAACAAAGCAGCAACAATAACTGGCTAGACCAAGCAAACTCCTAACTTGTTTAACTGTTTCAGGTGGAGTCCAATCAAGGACGGCTTGAACTCTCTCGGGATTGACAACAATGCCCTTACCAGAGATTACGTGGCCGAGATAGGTCACTTCTGGCAACCAAAATTCGCACTTGGAAAACTTGGCATAAAGGCGATGCTCTCTGAGTTTTTCTAACACAAGTCTAAGATGTTCGGCATTCTCTTCCTCGTTCTTCGAGTAGATAAGGATATCATCAAGGTAAACCACAACGAACTTATCTAAGTACTCCATGAAGATCGAGTTCATCAAGCCGGAGAATGTGGCTGGAGCATTGGTTAGACCGAAGGACATAACGGTGTACTCGTACTGGCCATAACGAGTGACAAAAGCCGTCTTAGGAATGTCTCTATTTCTGATCTTGATTTCATGGTAGCCTAACCTCAAATTCATCTTGGAGAAGACTGAGGATCCATCGAGCTGATCGTACAGGTCGTTGATCCTGGGGAGCGTATACTTGTTCTTTATCGTGACCAAATTAACGGGACGATAATCTACAACCATCCGATCCATACCATCCTTCTTCTTGACAAAGAGGATGGGACAAGCCCATGGAGAAGAAATAGGACGGATGAAACCTTTTTGCAAGGACTCATCAAGTTGTTCCTTAAGCTCATCTAGTTCTAGGGGTGCCATCTTGTAAGGTCTCCTAGAAATTGGAAGAGTTCCTGGGATAAGATCTATGACAAACTCTACATCCCTGTCAGGTGGAATACCTGGCAGTTCCTCTGGAAAGACATCCGGAAAGTCATGCACTACCGGGATATGTTCAAGGTCTGGGAGAGGGCTGGCATTAAGAGAATAGAGTTGACGCTTTGCAACTCTAGTGGAGATAGTGACTATTTTGCCAGATGGGTGTGTAAGCTGAACAGACCTAGTGTAACAGTCAATCTTGGCATGATGAGCTGTCATCCAGTCCATACCCAAGATGATGTTAATATCTGAAGACTTGAGGGCTACAAGTGATGCAAGGAATACAAGTCTATCAACAAGGATTTCATTACCATGGCTTACACTAGAAGTTTGCCATTTTGATCCAGGAGTTTGAATGACTAATGGAGAAGGCATATCACAGAATGATATGTTGTGCAAGCTAGCATAGCTTTCAGAAATGAAAGAATGGGATGCTCCAGTATCGAACAGAACCGATGCTGGATGACAGTTGACAAAGAGTGTACCAAGAACGACATTTGGATCATCATGAGCGTCTTTAGCTGAGACGTGATGCACACATCCATGTTCAATGGGAGCTGACTTGACACTGACCATCTTGCATGGTGGCTTACCACGAAGAACAGACTTCTCGGGCTGGGGTGGAGCAAAACTGTCCTGAGAGCAGTCACGTGCATAATGTCCTGGCTTTCCGCATGTGAAGCAAGTCCCTGAAGTAGGACGTGGACCCGCATTGACAAGCGGTCTACCAATAGGCCTGGGTGGAGCACATGACTGAGCTGGGTGAGGCACCACATAAGATGGCCCTAGTGAATATCTGGGTGGAAGAGCGGAGTTCGGAACCCAAATTCGATGTTTCTGAGAACTAGAGCCGGAGGAAGGACCCAAATAACGGTTGTGCTTACGGGACTCCTCGTACGTGAGCTGAGCTATCTCGGCATTAATGGCCTTGTTCACAAGAGCCTGGAATGTATTGCACTGATGCAAGTGGAGATCACGACGCAGCTTGGGGTTGAGACCCTTCCGGAACCTAGCCTGCTTCTTGGCGTCCGTGGACACTTCTTCTGTAGCATAGCGGGCGAGGTTCTCAAACTCTCTACTGTAAGCATCAACAACCATCTGAGCCTGGGTAAGACTACATAACTCTTCTCTCTTGCGATCGATGAGGGCTTGAGGAATGTGATGCTCGCGAAAAGCCTCAGTGAAATCTCTCCAGGTAGGAATCTGGTCAGCTGAAATCATGGCCTCATGGTTCTGCCACCAAAGACTAGCAGGACCTTCCAGGTGATATGTGGCATAGGTGACCTTATCACCTTAAGCTACATTCGCAGAACGCAGCTTGTGAGTGATACTACGAAGCCAGTCATCTGCATCGAGTGGCTTAATGGGATGATGGAAGGTGGGTAGTTTCAGACCAATGAAGTCATGGATGGTCGCTGACTCTTTGCACTAATGTGTGGTGTTCTCCTCGATACGTGCCAACAAGCGGTTAGACTCTCGCTTGTTTCTCTCCATCTCTAACATGAGCTCTGCCAACGAAGGCTGGTCGGGAGGATCCTCCTCATCCCTACCACCTCTGTGGTTCTTTCTACGAGCAACTAAACCTCGGGTAACTGACGACATCCTGAGAAACGAACCCAAGGACAAAATCAGCATCAACCATAGGATGTAGAATGTAGGACAAGGAAATGAGTACAAATCCGGCAGCATAACGGTAGTAAAATGCTCAAAATGAGACATCCTGCAATGACGGGGAGTACCATACTCAACAACATCACTCAAGGTTCTATGATAGTACTAAACAAACTACACCGGAAGAACTCGAAAACTGGAAGATGACTCTGATCAATCAATCCTATGGGATTACGGAATAGTAACACGTGATCCTGATAGACGGAAAAGAAAGCCTAGTTCCTTAACCGCGTAGGAAAGATAAGATGACTCAGATCAGAAGGGCATAAGGTATAAGGAGTAAAAAGAGCCTTACGTTCCCTTCCACAATCAATTCCCTTATATAACTAAAGAATTTCTAGACTGAACTTAGACCAATTTGGCTTGGTGATCCTACATGCAGTCAGGCTCTGATGCCAAAGCTGTCGGGACCCCGATCCTAAGTCACACCGGTCTAGCATGTAACACATCATATCACTTTGCGGCCTCATGCACGGTATTCCCACGGGTGCCACCTTACCTGTCCCTGGACCATTTGCCCATTTTGGCTCACGTATATGATAGTGTCGCTAGCATCCATATGACAGAGAATCCGAGCTGGCATGACTAGTTATAAACCCAAGGTGGCACTAACTTACAGGGACAGGCATACATGACCCAACAACGAACGTGTCGGTCATCAACGTATGAACCCAAGTCGTAGCAAGCTACAAGGACTTAAAGGAACAACGCGTGACATTTCCCCAAAGGGACAGACACATGAACGAAGAAGGACACATGCCGGCCAGCCTAAGTGTTCCAGAGCAGTAGCAAGCTACCATGGCTCAGTGGAAGGACTAGGAGACATTTCCCCATAAGAGAGGCTACCAAGAGGAAACAACTAGGCTGTTGGATCCCACACATACCAAGCATTTCAATAACATACACACAATATGCTCGATATGTGCAAATACAACATGGCATCACAACAAGACTCTATGAAACAAAGTATTTATTCACTAGGCTCTGAGGAGCCAGATATTACAAACATGGGTCTCATGACCCAACATTCAGAGCATACAAGCAACATGCGGAAGCATAACATGTCTGAGTACAGACAACTACAAATGAAAAATGCTAAAGAGCATGAATATCTACAACACTCGTACAAGATCGTAGCTGAGGTAACAAGCTACTCGTCGAAGTCCAAGCGGAACTACTAGTGAGACAGAAGTCTCATCTGCAAAACATAAATTAAGAAAATGTGTGTACAAAGGTACTCGGCAAGACTTACATCAGATCCTATCATACATGCATTTGTATCAGGATAGAAAAGTGGGGTTTAGTTGCAGCAAGCCAACTTTGACTCAGTGGCTATCCTGTACTACGACTGCTGGTAACTCTTTGAGGTGGCGCACACGAGTCCACTAATCACCACTCAATACACCACTATGGATTCATCCCCGTCTCCCTACGAGAAGGCCATCCATAGCACTCACACTTGTCTTGAGTACTTTAGAGTATCCACTTCAAGTTGTCCATGTACCACGTAAGCATCCAAGAAGTCCATAACCGTGGACCCGGCTATTCGAATAGATCATGTTAACCCTGCAGGGGTGTACTTCTTCACACACGCTCTCGCCACTTACCGCCATGTACACATCGTGTATCTTGGCAACCTTCAAGTGGAAGCCTGGCGAGGGTATCGGCCACAACCTGACTAACTACACAAGAGTCTAGTCCAGGTTTATCGCCTATTCGGGTTTCATCCGCAAGGGAGTCCGGCCGAGGTTTCCATCACGGGCCCAAACGATGTGAGCAGGGTTCCCAAGCCCACCATCTGGGTGCCAGTTGGTACACCATGCCACCTGTGCCTAGTCTGTCCCAAGCCCACCCTGCCGGGTGCCACTTGGTAGAGAAATAACATTACCTACAAACACCAGAAACTAGTTGCGACTCCTAGACAAAGACCAAGTTGGTTAATAAGTCGAGAGGGGCACTTAAGCATTCCAATGCGTGGTAGTAGCTAGTCATTGGACAAGATACACAGAACTCGGTTCTTAGGGACGGTTCTAGTGAGACAACCCACCATGTACTCCTACATGGCCTCTCACCGCTACCTTTACCAAAACGTGTTCACACACTTGACCCTCAGCACCAGAACATAGCACTGCACTCCAATTCATTCCCAATGAATCAGACCTGACACACTCTAAGCAATAGCAGGCATGGCATGGTAAGAACACAACATGGCTTCAATCAACTCCTACACATGCTAGTGGGTTTCAACTATTTACTGTGGAAATGACAGGTCATGCAGAGGAATGGGTTCAACTACCGCAGCATAAAGTAGCAGTTGAAGCTTTGTTGTCCTTATGCAACAACAAAGAGCAGGAGCGAGAGAGTGGGATTGTATGGGAATGAACAAGGGGGTTTGCTTTCCTGGTAGATCAACAGTAGATCACTTCTCCCCTGACAGGTACTTTGGAACGGTCTCCGGAGCAGGACCTATCGAGAAGGACGGTGCCGACAATCAAACACAAGCATATTCAACAATATGATGCATGAACATGGCATGAAGATGTGATTTTGTTTGAGCTAATGCAACTAGCATTTATTTGGGTGAAGTCCATTTGAACCAAGGGTTCAAGTGCAATTCCAAAATAAACATGTATGAACCATTTATGTGTTTTCATATATTCAGTAGGTATAATTTCATTTGTCATGCATAAAAATGGTACAGATGGATAGATTAAATTTTTCTGATAATTTTTCATACATAAATTATTTCAATCTAAGCTACGGTTGAATTTCTGTGATTTTTTGAAGTTTAAACAATTTTCTGGAATTTCCTGAGTTAAATTATATCCAGAAAATCATTTATTGCGTCAGCACTGCGTCATGCCTGCGTCAGCAAGTCAGCAGCGCTGACTGAAGTCAAACCTGACGAGTGGGGTCCACACATTAGTGACACAGTTAATTAACACTAACATTAACCCTAACTACAAATTAGCTGGGCCAGGGCCCACATGTGAGTGACACAGAGGGTTAGTTAAATGGTGATTAATCCTAAGCTAATCACCTGACCGATGGGACCCACCGGTTGGTGGCACGGGTGGCGGCTTGTCGCCGGCGACCTCTGGCCACGGCGGTGTCCGCGCTACGATCCACGGGAGCGGCGGCTGAGAGCACCGCGGTGTAGCCTGTGCTCTCCCGCATCTAAGGGGGCAGGTGGGAGGACGCGGGGCGGTCGGAGCTCGCCGGAGTTCGGGCAACGACGGGTTCGACGTTGCGGTGCACTAGGGAACGCGCTGGTGTGTGCTACGTGCTCCTGGTGAGGTACGGAGCACGATTACGTGCTCAGAGGTGAGCTGCGGTAGCTCTGGCTTCGGCGGTGACATGGCCGGCGGCAGTGAGATCTCGGCCTCAGCGGCCAACCTAGATACGACGCACGAAGGAAAGAATGGAGGGGGGGGGAGGAGCAGCAACTCATTGCGGATGCGGTGGAGCTGACGGCGACATTGGGGAGAAACCGGAGCGGTCGGGGCGGCGAAGGGGATCTCCGGCGGCCGGATGTTGAAGACGACGACGGGGACGGCTCCTCAGGGCGTCCGGCGATGCGTGGCTTGATGGAGAGGACTGGGACGAAGTGGCGGAGCTTCTGGGCTCGTCGGAGAGGCGTGGGGTGGCTGATGGCCACGGCAACGACGAGCCGCGGCGACGACGGCGTTCGGTGGTGCGAGAGAGCGAGCCACAGAGGAGGGGACGAGCATGAGAGAGAGTGAGAGGGGTCCGAGGTGCATCGTGGCAACATCCAAGAAGGCCAGGGTGCGAGGGGGAGGGCAGGCAGGCAGGCATCTCGCCATGGCGATCGTGCGCGCGTCGACACGCGTGTGCCTACTGGCAGAGGTTGAAGACGACCGCTTCGCCTGGTGGGCTGGGCTGCCAGCTGGAGGTTGCTGGGCTGCACAGTGCCAGGCCCCAGGTAGGTTCCTCTTTTTATTTTCTTTCTGTTTTTCTATTTGCTGACATTTGTTTTGATTTGGTTTTTGAACCAAATCAATTTTGTTACTTCTGATAAAATTTTGTAGGGACTAAAAGAATTATTCCACACCCCCTCACAAGTTTCTAGAATTATTGGACATATATTAAATATATAATAAATATATATCCAATGCAAATAATTATTGCATTAATTCCAAATACCCAAAATAAATATTTATGAGCTCCTAAAAATATAGGTTTGAATTTTACCTCTAACCAATATTTTCAGAGATAAACATGAACATTTTCTTGGACCTTTTTCGAGCAACTTTTATCTGGGTCATTTTCAAAAAGATTCCTGAGGCTTTCACATGTCCCCAATTCAAATTCATTTGAATTTTAAACATGATGCAAACACCAAGCTAGCCTAGTGCATACCAGAACTAGGGATGTGACAAGTCTGAACTTCTTTTCTATCAACAATATGCAAATTAAACTCTTGTAACAATAGAATCTACTTAATTAGTCTGGGTTTAGCATATTTTTTTCTGTAAGATATTTAATAGCAGCATGATTAGTGTGGATAGTAACTTTAGAACCAATAATATAAGGTGTGAACTTATCACATGCAAACACAACTACTAACAAATATTTCTTCATAGTAGCGTAATTTCTTTGAGCACTGTCTAGCGTCTTACTAGCATAATGAATAACATTCAATTTCTTATCAACTCTTTGACCTAGAACCCCACCAATAACATAATCACTAGCATCACACATAATTTCGAAGGCCAGGTTCCAATCAGGTGGTTGAATAATGGGTGCAGAAATTAAAGCTTTCTTAAGTATTTCAAAGGCTTCTACACAATCATCATAAAAACAAATGGAACATCAAGACAAGATTAATTTCCTCACATCTCTACAAAATCACCAAAAGAAGTTCCATAAATAGAAAAATCATTCATGAACACCTCAACAATCTTTTCACAAAAGTCAGAGAATATAGTAGTCACACATCTTTGAAAGGTAGTGGGTGCATTAGATAAACCAAACACTACAAAAAGACACATCCGTGACATTTTGGGCCGAACGAAACTTGTTCGTGTCATGCTTATGACACTTCTATGACAATAATTGTGACAAAACCCGTATCATCATAGATGTGATGGGATCCTACTTCTATGACAAAAAATCATGACAGAAAATGGGCTTTTCATCCTGGGCACGCCGGAGACGTAGCTGCATGACATTCTTTGGGCCGTCCATGACGGAAAAAACCATGGTAGAAGCGAGGGCGAGGAAAATATCGGGGAGTTCCCGGTTATGGTGGGTGGTCGAGGCCGAGCGATGCATAGAGGGATTGCACATTTCTCTCGTACACGTACACGCGTGTGTGCGAGGCGTTGGGCTCTAATTGAACCTGATCGAGGCGTTCGCCTACTAAACCCGAGCGATTGCACTGCAGGCTATGCGTCACTGAATCTGAGTGATCGATTGATCTGGCTATTAACTGAACCCGATCGAGTGATTCCTTCGCTACTGCTACTTATTGGAGCCAATCGAACCTGTTGCCTCTTGATGAACAGTGAGCGTTGCTGGGGGTTGGATGAACAGGACCCCGTGGTAGTAGCTAGAGGCCGTTGCAGTTGGATGAACATGACCCCGATCGAGCCGGTTGGCGGTGGATGAACAGGACCCCGTGGAGGGCTGGTTGAACAGTAGCCAGTGGAGGGCTGGATGAACAGTAGCCGGTAGAGGGGTGGTTGAACAGTAGCCGGTGGAGGGGTGGTGGAGGCTGGATGAACAGGAGCTCGTGGAGGCAGGAGGGAGACGCCATGGATGAACAGTCGTAGGTGGAGGCTGGAGGAGGTCAACGGTGGATGAACAGTAGCCCGTGGAGGCTGGAGCGAGGCAGTGGACGGTGGATGAATGGTAGCCTGTGGAGGCCCGTTTTGCGATACGCCACACCCCTCCCGATGAACAGGGCCCTTGTTTCAACCGTAGGAGGTCGAAGAGTAGTCCGTTTCCTTTGTTTTGCGGTACGCCACACCCCTCCCGATCAACATGACCCCGTTTTGACCGTAAGAGCTCGAACACAAGTCTGTTTCCTCCGTACTGCGGTACGCCACACCCTTCCCGATGAACATGACCCCATTTCGACCATACGCCCTCGAATAAAAGGCCGTTTTCCTCCATTTTGCGGTACGCCAGACCCCGTTCCGGCTGTTCCGTCCAAGCCGGTTGGCTCCTGTTGAACACGACGCATTCCGGACCTGTGGCTTTGCTCCCGATGAACATGACGCTGTTTCGCCGTTCCGACCCAGCCGCTTGGTTGCCGGTGAATAGGACGCTGTTGCTGTCGTTCGTTGCCTCTCCATGTACACGTGTCATGGCCGTACGTATGCGCGAGTAGCTAGGCGTTTGAGACCCCGCCCGTATGTACGTATGTGGCCATATTTGTTGGCATCTTGTTGTACGTACTTGTACAGGTTTAGACCGGACTGCCTGAACTACTACTACACGTGCCGCTGCTTGCTCGGCCATGGTTCATCGTTGCAGAGAGACCGATCGACCAGTATGTATGTACACATTCACGACCACAATGACAACGCTGCGTACGCTTCGACTAGGTGGGTCCCGACTATCAGGGAGGATAAGGAGGCACTTCCTTATGTGCGAAGTTATTGATGGTGTGTCCCCGCGGTCAGGGGGAGAATCATTTGTTTGCCCGTAATATGGACGCACTTCCTTGCGTGCGAAGATGTAGCTGGTGGGTCCATCTGTCAACCTCACCGTGTAGAGTGCTCTTCCGATGGCTATCGTTCGTTGACCACATTGACCACGCCGCGAGGACATCACCCAGGCGGTGGACGACGGCGAGGCCTAGGAAGGGAACAACGTGGAGCCAGGGAAGACAAGGCAGGTGGATGCCCACGCGAAGGGGAGTACGAGGGTTCACTGGTTCGGCTGCGGTGTGAGGCTGCTATCGCCAGGGAATAACAAGAGGTGTTGGTGAGTAGAGGTATGGCCTGGACAGCGATGGGAGTAGGTTGGGCCGGTGAGTCCTGCGCGACAGCACATCCGACCATGCAGGCGATAGCAGGTAGTACCGCCGGCGGTGGTTTGGGCGGCTGAAGCAAAAATATCTGAGGTTGAATAAGAAGCACGACATCCGTTGGATGGACATCCAACGGCCACTGCTGCTAGAACCGTGTGTTGACTATAAGTTGACAAAGCCTTGCGTACGCGTCAACTTAGTAGGCCCACAAGTGTGTGGCAGAGAATATATAGCCCATTTGCGATTTGTAAGAATGTACATCCCATTTTTGAATTCTAATGGAATTTACTACAACCCATGTACAGTTTATTAAAATTACAACCCATTTTCTAGCTAGGACAACGATTAATAATTTCAACCAACCCCTCAAAACAGAATTTAATAAAATTTCCCACATTTTGATCAGATTCGAAATATTTTTATCCCGAAATTTCAAGTCATCTTAAATATAATTCCAAAATAAATTTGTATTACGGAAAAATCCAATGAAATACTGCGTGCGCAACAAGTAATGAAATTAAAAATTTCAGAATCCAAAAAATATTTTTTTAACTAATTACGGTTTGGTGCATTTTTTAGGTTATAATCCGGTTTTTAAAATTACATCCCATTTATTATTTCTTAAAGCCCATTTTGTTGTTAAGCCTAATGCATCCTTCCTAGGAAACATTTGTAGCCCAGCGGGGCGAAGAATAACTAGTTGACCTGGGCTGGGTATTCCTCAAAAAAAAGTATAGCTAGGCTAGCCATTTTCAGCTTGGAAAAAAATATCTGGGCTGGATATTTGGACGACATAAAATAACAGCCTGGGCTAAACGGGCCACAGCCCGCCTAGTTGATACATGCTCATCTGAACAACAACAAAAACATCGCTCAAGAAAAACTCTGCTCACACCTAAAAAACACAAATACTGCTCAAGCTGTTGGGTCCCAACTGTCGGCCGCTCCTTGTGCAATTCTCTTGTTTATTGACTACATAGGTTGATAATGGTGTGTGATCGTGATGTCAAGAAACGAGGAGGAAGCAAAAATAGTTGTATATAATAAGGAGGCACTTGCGTACGTGCGACTATGGCCCTCGTGGGTCCCCACTATCATCCTCTCGAATTAAAGTCATCTCCTGATTCCTCATGTCCGTTGACCATGTTGACAACGCGAGACGGTGGCGCCACGGCAAGCGCAACAACTCAAAGGACGACGGAGAGGGCCTCGCGGGCCGTACGGATGGTCTGATACAGCGCCCGCTGCTCATTCAGGAAGCCAGGATCATAGGGCCACATGTCCGCGACGGCATTGTCGTTCGTTTTTTCGCCAGTGATTCATCCTTCCGCAAGCCGGTGATCGTTGAGGAGACGGAGGTTGCAGCACACGTCCTTCTGTGCTGGTAGCTCTTCCGCCATTAGGGCGTCGAAGTGCGACTGCACCTGCTCTATGGTGAACACATCATGAACCGGCTTTGGTGGTGGCACCGGCTCCTAGTCGGAAGCCACGTCCATCGTCTGATTGTCGTCGCTTAGCTCACCGAGCTCGCTGGTGAGCCAGCATGTTCGACTATTGGACCGGACCGCTACCAAGCACGAACCTGACCGCCCTGGCCCACCCAGACCGCCTCCCTCGCCTGCGCGCTCTTTCCAGCCAAAACAGGCCGCGCCGCCCGCGCTGCTTCCTGGTGCAGGCGATTGCTTCGTGTTCAAAGGACAGAATACCGTCTGTCTGTCCGTTTGCTGCCCACATTAATGCTATGCGGTTGCCGAGGCGGCTATTCCGGCGCCAACCCGTCCGTCCTTCTACCGCCCACCATTAGTATATACACTACTACGCCGGCCAGAGCCGCGGTCATCCGCCTCCATTCCCTTTATCCTGTCCACACCACTCCCACCATGGCTTCCTCGCGCTCCAGCGCTCTTCGGGATGGGCGGATGATGGGCCAGAGGGAGATTGCAGCCATTGTTGCTGACAGGATGGCCAACAGGCAGCCAGAGGACGACGCCATCCCAATGGAGAACGTGGTAGTCGACGATCCGTCGCCAACCCCCTCCTTCGCGCCATCCTCGCCGATCGATTGCACCATGACCATTGGCGAGGCCCATGCCCAATACATGGACTCGGTGAGGCAGCATCGTGAGGAGTTATTTTGGGACGTTCAGGCCGACGCCACCTACAACCACCCTGTCCTCCAGGAGCACCTGCAGGCGAAGGAGAAGATCATCGCAGAGCGGGCGGAGCAGGAGGCGCTCCTCGAGTCATACCGCTCCGCACGCGAGAGCCGCCTCGCGCGCTGGCGGTACCGCTTTCGGGTGGCGGAGGTTGCATCCGCCTACAAGGAGGACGATGAAGCTGGTGAGGTGCTGTTTGGCGACACCAACAACGAGGAGGAGGACTTCGCGGCTCCACCGAGGCAGCGCCCCGCCGGCAACAAGCCGGAGCACTTTGCCGGCTCCGCCGAGGCCCCGCCCCATCGGGAACGAGGTAGAGAACATCGCCCGCTCCGCCGAGGCCCCTCCAAGCTGGCGGGCTTCACCGGCTCCGCCGAGGCCTCGCCCTGCTACTTCTCGAGCTTGTGATGTATTCCCTCGAAGAGGAAAGGGTGATGCATCACAGTAGCGTAAGTATTTCCCTCTGTTTTTGAGAACTAATCTATCAATCCAGTAGGAGACCACGCGTGAGTCCCTCGCACCTACACAAATAAATAAGACCTTCGCAACCAACGCGATAAGGGGTTGTCAATCCCTTTACGGTCAATTACGAAAGTGAGATCTCATAGATATGATAGTATAATATTTTTGGTATTTTTTTGATATAAGACCAGAAAGTAAATAAAGCAAAGTAAAGTAGATGGAAGATTAATATGTTGAGAATAGACCCCGTGGCCATAGGTTTCACTAGTGGCTTCTCTCATGATAGCAGAATTTTACGGCGGGTGAACAAATTACTGTCGAGCAATTGATAGAAAAGTGCATAGTTATGAGAATATCTAGGCATGATCATTATATATAGGCATCACGTCCGTGACAAGTAGACCGAAACAATTCTGCATCTACTACTATTACTCCACACATCGACCGCTATCCAGCATGCATATAGTGTATTAAGTTCATAAGAACTGCGTAATGCTTTAAGCAAGATGACATGACCTAGAGGGATGAACTCAAGCAATATGACATAAACCCCATCTTTTTATCCTCGATGGTAACAATACAATACGTGCCTTGCTGCCCCTGCTGTCACTGGGAAAGGACACCGCAAGATTGAACCCAAAGCCAAGCACTTCTCCCATTGCAATAACTATAGATCTAGTAGGCCAAACCAAACCAATAATTCGAAGAGACTTGCAATATTATAATCATACATAAAAGATTTCAGAAAAGAATCAAATATTGTTCATAGATAATCTTGATCATAAACCTACAATTCATCGGATCTCGACAAACACACCACAAAAATATTACATCGAATAGATCTCCTCGAAGATCGAGGAGAACTTTGTATTGAGATCCGAAAGAGAGAAGAAGCCATCTAGCTAATAACTATGGACCCAAAGGTCTGTGGTAAACTACTCACAACTCATTGGTGAGGCTATGGTGTTAATGTAGAAGCACTCCGTGATGGATCCCCCCTCCGGCGGAGCTCCGGATCAGGCCCCAAGATGGGATCTCATGGGAACAGAAGGTTGCGGCGGTGGAATTAGGGTTTTCTTTGTTGCCTTGGTGTTTTTAGGGTATATGGATATATATGGGAGGAAGGAGGGCATCGAGGGAGCCAGAGGGGACCCACAAGGGTGGGGGCATGCCCTGGGGGAGGGGGCCGCGCCCCAGACCCTCGTGGCCACGTCCTTCGTTCCATCGCGTGTAATCCAAGTCTTCTGTGAAGATACGGTTCCAAAAATAGCTCCCTCGAAGGTTTCATTCCGTTTGGACTCCGTTTGATATCCCTTTTCTGCGAAACCCTGAAATAGGGAAAAAACAGCAATTTGCAGTGGGCCTTGGGTTAGTAGGTTAGTCCCAAAAATAATATATAAGTGTATAATAAAGCCCATTAAACATCCCAAACATAATATATAATAGCATGGAACAATAAAAAATTATAGATACGTTGGAGACGTATCAAGCATCCCCAAGCTTAATTCCTGCTCGTCCTCGAGTAGGTAAATGATAAAAACATAATTTTTGATGTGGAATGCTAACAAACATAATTCTCAATGTAATTTCTTTATTGTGGCATGAAGGTTCAGATCCGAAAGATTCAAGACAAAAGT
Organism: Secale cereale; assembly: GCA_902687465.1. Lineage (NCBI taxonomy): Eukaryota > Viridiplantae > Streptophyta > Magnoliopsida > Poales > Poaceae > Secale > Secale cereale. The sequence continues at coordinate 600,973,198 of LR738711.1, forward strand.
CTATATTGACATAAGAAATAATAATACTTCAAGCATACTAACAAAGCAATCATGTCTTCTCAAAATAACATGGCCAAAGAAAGTTATCCCTACAAAATCATATAGTCTGGATATGCTCCCTCTTCATTACATAAAATATGCATATCATGCACAACCTTGGTTTCAGCCAAGCAATTGTTTTAATACTCAATTTTTTTCAAATCTTTCAACTTTCACGCAATACATGAGCATGAGCCATGGATATAGCACTATAGGTGGAATAGAGTGGTGGTTGTGGAGAAGACAAAAAGGAGGAAGATAGTCTCACATCAACTAGGCATATCAATGGGTTATGGAGATGCCCATCAATAGATATCAATGTGAGTGAGTAGGGATTGCCATGCAACAGATGCACTAGAGCTATAAGTGTATGAAAGCTCATCAAAAGAAACTAAGTGGGTGTGCATCCAACTTGCTTGCTCATGAAGACCTAGGGCATTTGAGGAAGCCCATCGTTGGAATATACAAGCCAAGTTCTATAATGAAAATTCCCACTAGTATATGAAAGTGTTAAAACAAGAGACTCTCTATCATGAAGATCATGGTGCTACTTTGAAGCACAAGTGTGGAAAGGATAGTAGCATTGTCCCTTCTCTCTTCTCTCTCTCTCTCTCTCTCTCTCTCTCTATATATATATATATATATATATATATATATATATATATATATATATATATATATATATATATTGGGCCATCTTTTTTTTATTTGGCCTTTGCTCACATGGGACAATGCTCTAATAATGAAGATCATCACACTTTTTTTGACTTACAACTCAAAGCTAGAACAAAATATGACTCTATGTGAATGATGATGTAGCATGTCATATGAACGGAACAGTGGAAGGTTGCATGGCAATATATCTCGGAATGGCTATGGAAATACCATGATAGGTAGGTATGGTGGCTGTTTTGAGGAAGGTATATGGTGGGTGTAAGGTACCAGGGAAAGTTACGCGGTACAAGAGAGGCTAGCAATGGTGGAAGGGTGAGAGTGCGTATAATCCATGGACTCAACATTAGTCATAAAGAACTCATATACTTATTGCAAAAAATTATGAGTCATCAAAACAAAGTAATCAACGCATGCTCCTAGGGGAAGGGTTGGTAGGAGTTAACCATCGCGCGACCCCGACCTCCACACAAAGGATGACACTCAATAAATACCTCATGGTCTAACTTCGCCACATAGCGGTTCACCATACGTGCATGCTACGAGAATCAAAAACTTTAACACAAGTATTTCTCAAATTCATAAGTACTCCACTAGCATGACTCTAATATCACCATCCTCATGTCTCAAAACAATCATCAAGTATCAAACTTCTCATCATATTCAATGCACTTTATATTAAAGTTTTTACTACATTCATCTTGGATGCCTATCATATTAGGACTAGTTTTATAACCAAAGCACATTACCATGCTGTTCTAAAAGACTCTCAAAAGTATATAAGTGAAGCATGAGATATCAACTATTTCTACAAAATAAAACTACCACCGTGCTCTAAAAGATATAAGTGAAGCGCTAGAGCAAAACTATATAGTTCAAAATATATAACTGAAGCACATAGAGTATTCTAATAAATTCTAAACCATATTTATCTCTCTCAAAAGATGTGTCCAGCAAGGATGATTGTGGAAAACTAAAAATCAAAGACTCAAATCATACATGACGCTCCAAGCAAAACACATACCATGTGGTGAATAAAAATATAGTCCCGAGTATAGTTACCGATAGATGAAGACGAAAGAGGGGATGCCTTCCCGGGGCATCCCCAAGCTTAGGCTCTTGGTTGTACTTGAATTTTACCTTGGGGTGCCCTGGGCATCCCCAAGCTTAGGCTCTTGCCACTCTTTGTTCCATAGTCCATCAAAGCCATACTTAAAACTTGAAAACTTCACAACACAAAACTTAGCCAAAAATCTCGTGAGCTCCGTTAGTATAAGAAAACTAACCACCATGCAAAGGTACTGTAATGAACTCATTCTTTGTTTATATCAGTGTTAAACCTACTGTATTCCAACTTCTCTATGATTCATATCCTCCAATACTACTCATAGATTCATCAAAATAAGCAAACAACACACGAAAAACAGAATCTGTCAAAAACAGAACAGTTTGTAGTAATCTGTAACTTTCAAATACTTATGTAACTCCAAAAAAATTGAAATAAATTGGTAAACATGAGGAATTTGTCTATTAATCATCTGCATAAAGAATCAACTAAATAGCACTCTCCAGTAAAAATTCACAGCCAAACTCGTGAGCGCTAAAGTATCTGTTTTTTACACCAAGATCATATAAACTTCACACAAGTCTTCCCAAAGGTTCTACTTGCACAAACACTAATTAAAACACGAAACCACATATAAATAGAAGCTAGATGCAATATTTATTCCTAAACCGAAGCAAAAACAAAGAAAATAAAATTGGGTTGCCTCCCAACAAGCGCTACCATTTAACACCCCTAGCTAGGCACCATACAAGAATAGATCTAGGTATTGCCATCTTTGGTAGGCAATCCATAAGTGGCTCTCATAATAGATTCATATGGTAATTTGATTTTCTTTCTAGGAAAGTGTTCCATGCCTTTCCTTAACGGAAATTGGAATCTAATATTCCCTTCCTTCATATCAATAATTGCACCAATCGTTCTAAGGAAAGGTCTACCAAGAATAATAGGACATGAAGGATTGCAATCTATATCAAGAACAATGAAATCTACAGGCACATAATTCCTATTGGAAAAAATAAGAACATCATTAATCCTTCCCATAGGTTTCTTAATGGTAGAATCCGCAAGATGCAAATTTAAAGAACAATCATCAAGCTCATGGAAACCTAACAAATCACACAAAGTTTTTTGGAATCGTAGAAACACTTGCACCCAAATCACACAAAGCAAAGCATTCATGATGTTTAATTTTAATTTTAATAGTAGGTACCCACTCATCATAAAGCTTTCTAGGGATAGAAACTTCTAATTCAAGTTTTTCTTCATAAGATTGCATCAAAGCATCAACTATGTGTTTGGTAAGAGCTTTATTTTGACTATAAGCATGTAGAGAATTTAGTACAGATTGTAACAAGGAAATACAATCTATTAAAGAGCAATTATCATAATTGAATCCCTTTAAATCCAAAATAGTGGGTTCATCACTATGCAAATTTTTAATCTCTTCAATCCCACTTCTAACAATTTTAGCATCAAGATCTAAAAACTCTAAATCATTGGGACGCCTTTTAGCTAAAGTAGACTCATCTCCAGTCCCATCTTTATCAAAATTCATACTAGAAAACAAGGATATAATAGGAGACTCATCAATAACTTTCAGATCTTCATCTTTATTTTCTTGATAACTAGAAGAACACGCTTTCATAAAGCAATATTTTTTAGCACGCATTCTAGCGGTTCTTTCTTTGCTTTCATCAATGGAAATTATCATGGCTTTGAGAGACTCATTGATATCATGCTTGGGTGGAATAGATCTAAGTTCCAAAGAATCAACATCAAGAGTAATTCAATCCATGTTTCTAGCCAATTCATCAATCTTAAGCAATTTTTATTCAAGCATAGCATTGAAATTCTTTTGCGAAATCATAAACTCTTTAACACTAGTTTCAAATTCAGAGGGCATCTTACCAAAATTTCCATAAGAGTTATTGAAGGAATTACCATAATTATTAGAGTAATTACTAGGAAAAGTCCTAGGATTAAATCTTCCTCTATAAGCATTATTACCAAAATTATTCCTACCAACAAAATTCACATCCAAAGATTCATTGTGTTTTTCAATCAACGTGGATAAAGGCATATCATTACGATCAGAAGAAGCACTCTTAGTAGCAAATAATTTCATAAGTTCATCCATCTTTCCACTCAAAACACTAATCTCTTCAATAGCATGCACTTTTTTACTAGTAGATCTTTCGGTGTGCCATTGAGAGTAGTTAACCATAATATTATCTAGGAGTTTGGTAGCTTCTCCTAAGGTAGTTTCCATGAAAGTGCCCCCCGCGGCCGAATATAAAAGATTTCTAGAAGCAAAATTCAAGCCAGCATAATTTTTTTGTATAATCATCCATAAGTTCAAACCATGTGTAGGGCAATTACGTATCATTAATTTCATTCTCTCCCAAGCTTGTGCAACATGCTCATGATCTAGTTGCTTAAAATTCATAATATCGTTTCTAAGAGAGATAATCGTAGTGGGAGGAAAATACTTAGAGATAAAAGCATCTTTGCACTTATTCCATGAATCAATACTATTTCTAGGCAAAGACGAAAACCAAGTTTTAGCACGATCTCTAAGTGAAAACGGAAACAACTTCAATTTAACAATATCATTATCGTATCCCTCTTCTTTTGCATATCACACAAATCGACAAAGTTGTTCAGATGGGTAGCGACATCTTCACTAGGAAGGCCGGAAAATTGATCTTTCATGACAAGATTCAACAAAGCAGCATTGATCTCACAAGATTCATCATCGATAATAGGAGCAATAGGCGTGCTAATAAAATCATTATTGTTGGCATTGGAAAAGTCACACAATTTGGAATTGTTCTGAGCCATAGTGACAAGCCAGCAATCCAACACACAAGCAAATAAGAAGCAAGTGAACGGTAAACACACGGAAAAAGAAGGGCGAATAAAACGGCAAGGGTGAAGTGGGGGAGAGGAAACGAGAGGCAAATAATGTAATACGAAGGATAAGGGTTTGTGATAGGTACTTGGTATATGATTTTTGCGTAAGCCTCTTCGGCAACGACGCCATAAATTCTTCTTGCTACTTCTCGAGCTTGCGTTGTATTCCCTCGAAGAGGAAAGGGTGATGCAGCATAGTAGCGTAAGTATTTCCCTCAGTTTTTGAGAACCAAGGTATCAATCTAGTAGGATACCACGCGCGAGTCCCTTGCACTTGCACAAGCAAATAAGAACTTCGCAGCCAACGCGATAAGGGGTTGTCAATCCCTTTACGGTCACTTACAAAAGTGAGATCTGATAGATAGGATAGTATAATATTTTTGGTATTTTTTTTATATAAGAACAAAAAGTAAATGAAGGAAAGTAAAGTAGATGGAAGATTAATATGTTGAGAATAGACCCGAGGGCCATAGGTTTCACTAGTGCCTTCTCTCATGATAGCAGAATTTTACGGCGGGTGAACAAATTACTGTCGAGCAATTGATAGAAAAGTGCATAGTTATGAGAATATCTAGGCATGATCATTATATATAGGCATCACGTCCGTGACAAGTAGACCGAAACGATTCTGCATCTACTACTATTACTCCACACATCGACCGCTGTCCAGCATGCATCTAGAGTATTAAGTTCATAAGAACAGAGTAATGCTTTAAGAAAGATGACATGATGTAGAGGGATACACTCAAGTAATATGATATAAACCCCATATTTTTATCCTCGATGGCAACAATACAATACGTGCCTTGCTGCCCCTGCTGTCACTCGGAAAGGACACCATAAGATTGAACCCAAAGCCAAGCACTTCTCCCATTGCAAGAACTATAGATCTAGTAGGCCAAACCAAACCAATAATTCGAAGAGACTTGCAAGGATATTATAATCATACATGAAAGATTTCAGAAAAGAATCAAATATTGTTCATAGATAATCTTGATCATAAACCCACAATTCATCGGATCTCGACAAACACACCGCAAAAAGATTACATCGAATAGATCTCCTCGAAGATCGAGGAGAACTTTGTATTGAGATTCTAAAAGAGAGAAGAAGCCATCTAGCTAATAACTATGGACCCGCAGGTCTGTGGTAAACTACTCACAACTCATTGGTGAGGCTATGGTGTTGATGTAGAAGCACTCTGTGATGGATCCCCCCTCCGGTGGAGCTCCGAAACAGGCCCCAAGATGGGGTCTCACGGGAACAGAAGGTTGCGGCGGTGGAATTAGGGTTTTCTCCGTTGCCTCGATGTTTTTAGGGTATATGGATATATATAGGAGGAAGGAGGGCATCGGGGGAGCCAGAGGGGGCCCACGAGGGTGGGGGCGCGCCCAGGGGGAGGGGGCGCGCCCTGGACCCTCGTGGCCACCTCCTTCATTCCCTCGCGTGTACTCCAAGTCTTCTGTGAAGATACGGTTCCAAAAATAACTCTCCCGAAGGTTTCATTCCGTTTGGTCTCCGTTTGATACCCCTTTTTTGCGAAACCCTGAAATAGGCAAAAAACAACAATTTGCACTAGGCCTTGGGTTAGTAGGTTAGTCCCAAAAATAATATAAACGTGTATAATAATGCCCATTAAACATCCAAACCAGAATATATAATAGCATGGAACAATAAAAAATTATAGGTACGTAGACGTATCCCGCCCCGTCGGGAACGAGGCATAGAACATTGCCGGCTCCGCCGTGGCCCCTCTAAGCCGGCAACAAGCCGGCGGACTTCGCCGGCTCCGCCGAGGACCCGCCCCGCCGAGGCCCTGCCCCACCAGCAATGTGGTAGAGGACATTGCCGGCTCCTCCGTGGCCCCGCTCCGCCGAGGCACCACCCCACCGGCAAAGAGAAAGAGGATATTGGCGGCTCCGTCAAGGCCTCGCCCAGCCGGCAACGAGGCTGCGCCACACGGAAAATGAGGAAGAGTAGAAGATGATATGTCATCCCCGCTCGGGTCCAAGTAAGGCCGCCGCTGCGGCCCTCCTGTTGAAGCCAAGCTCGGCGGGTTGACGGCCGATTAGCTTCTTGGCGGTGATGTGGAGTCGGAGAGCTGTTATGGAGAATAAGCTTCTGTTCGGCACGTTGGTCCAGCCGGGCGCATGAAATGGGGGACGGAGATCATAGATTATGTTATTTAATTATTCCTCCAGCGCACCCCTTTTTAGTTGGAGAATGTATGAAATGTAATGAAATCAGGCGTATTTATATGAAATCCAGCAGTGTATGAATGAATTTAGTTCGATCAGTTTGAATTCTTGGATGAACATGCAAAACAATATGTACTAGCATTATTCCCAGGACGCATGGTGATCACCTCGTTTGCAGCAGTTTCACATGTACTCCCTCCGGTCCTTTTTAGTCTGCATATAAGTTTTGTCTGAAGTCAAAGTATCTCTACTTTGGCCCCAATAGAAAACAGAGTTGGTGATGTGGGTGTGCCTGCCATCCTGCAATATAGGCTATCCGATCTATATCTGACGGATAGGAAGGAAACAATGACAATTTGGCACTAAGATACCCGCACTCCTACCAACATTTGCAGATACGGCCTTCTCTCATTCATCCTTATCTCCCACAAGATAAACTAATTTTTTTACGGGAACATGGAAATTCCATTAAACTTCACGCATAGCAATGTTACTGGCTAACAGTTTTACAATGCAATTGGGGGCAGGGACCTCCCAGAAGGAGTCATCAGAACAAGAATGAACACCCACCTTGGCAAGCTCACAGGCTACAGAGTTACAAGTGTGTCGGCTGAAAGAAAAAGCATAGGAATCAAAGTTTTGAATGCATAGGCTTCTAGCTTCCTTCACCGGCACACCAATGGTTGCCTTGTCATATTCATTTTCGTTGATCTTCAAAGCATGTATAAGGGTTCAAGAATCAAACTCAAAGATGATTCGATTTGCCCCAATACTGATCACCCCATCAATGGCAGCAAGGCAGGCTATAGATAAACTACTCATATAGCAGCATCTTGATGTTTCGTGCAACGCACATGCATCTTGCTAGTCCTTACAAAACAATTATCAACATTCACAATGTAAAATCAATGTACTTTCATAGTATATATAGTTTGAGCAGCTTTTTAGTGTGACTGTACATTTTTTATTCACAATGTAAAAAGCAACAAAGGGACTACAAATTTTGAGCAGCTTTTTAGCGTGCCTGTACATTGCAATCAAACTCATAGGCCTGCCAATTCATAGAGAACATTCAAAACAATCGATGATTATGCATCTCAGCGATTCACATGTTAGAGCAAATATTTACTTCACAACTGAAGAATAAAGAGAAATCAATCGATGCTGCTGACAACAAAGGGCGTCCCATTCGAAAATATCAAATGCATGTCTTCTTGCTAACATCAATTATAAATTTTTGACAAGGTTGTCCTATTCCAAAATATCAAATGTGTGTCTTTTTGCGTACATCAATGAGCAATCTTTGACAAGGTTTTCCCATCCAAAATATCAAATGCTTACGATTGTGGAATGGCTGGGGTTTGCGATCAATTTGAACATTGACATGGCACCTCATGCTAAATAAACAAGCTATTCTTTTTGTGCAGTTCCACCAAAATCAACCAAATTCGCGCGTAGCTTGTATGATTTTGCCTTTATATGTTGCAACTCCTTGAACATATCGTCACCTCCTTTCTTGTAGCTAATTTGTAACATCCCAAATTTTCAATTTGGAATGTTATACATAGATCATATTTGCATTTCATGCTTTTTGCATTTTTGTTGTGGTGTTCCTCGAAATTCTAAGCAACTCAAGGACCTACGGAGAGAGTTGAAAATTTTACCGTTTTCGTATTTGAGTTCGCTCGAATACCGGTACGAGGACAGTGTGATTCCAATTATTTTTCTCTCCTAGAACTATTTCTAAATACAAAATATGAGCGGAGGTAATATGACTTCTCCAAAATAACAGAAATATTGGAGGAAAAATGTTAAAATCACTTTTGGATTTTTTCTGGATTTATTTGCGATTTTATTTGCATAGGAAAAATACGCGTTTTTCAAAATTGCATTTAGGTCCGGGCAAAATGTTCACTTTGTCCTAAATATTATTAGAGGACGGTGAAAACTTATTTCGGGATTTTTGGAGTCCGTTTAGTATTTCTTTCGTTAGTTTTTCTGCGCCAGGACTCTATTTATTAAAAAAAGGGAAACCTACTTGGAGTCTTACTAGCTCAGGAGTTTGGGCTTTATAAGTCGCCCGAGCCGGCCCAAGTCACCCCGCCAGCCCCCGCCCGCCCCCTGCCCTAGCGCCTGCGCCGCCGCCCCTTCGCGCCGTCGCCGCCGCCCCTTCGCGCCGCCGCCGCCTCGCCCTGCGCCGCCGCCGCTGCACCGCCGCGCTGCCGCCCTGCCGCGCCGCCGCCGCCCTTCTGCGCCGCCGCCCGCCGCACCACCCCGCCGCCCGACACCGGACCGCCGGACCGCCGCCGCCGTCTCGCCGGAGTTGTCGTGAGGTAGTTATGGTTTTTTTTAAAGAACCGCTCGGTTTTTCGCAAAACCGTAGATCTGTTTTTTTAGATTAGATCGGTTCGGTTTTCACCGGTTTAGTTTTAGCGGACGTTCGTCCGTACGTTCGTTTTAACGAACGATTTCCGTCCGTTAGCTGCAGATAGCGAACGTTCGTTCGTTAGCCTGTTCGTCCGTTTTCGTTTTCGGGGTATTTATCCGCGATTATTCCGATCGCGATTTGTGCCCTGATCTTGTTTTTCGTTTTCTTTTCGCTCGAGAGTCGGAATCAGGTGATTCAAAATCCCAGATCTTCGTCTCGATGCCCTCTTTACGTTTAACCAATTTGAGCAAAGTTTTGGCTACTGTAAAATTTGACTTTAGGCCAATTAGCAAACCGGAGCTCGTTTCTTTTGCAGTTTGAGTTTCGTTGCTTCTTTCGAGTTGATTCTTTTTGCAAACCGGAGTTCTTAAGTTGAACTTTCTGGTTAGATCTGTTATTTGAGTTTTACCCGTGCATTAGTTAAGTACTTATTGTGTGCTTGTTTGTTTACGATAGAGTACCCGGAGTGCGCCGCTTGCTACTTTGAGTCTCTAGGTTTTGCGGATCATCAGCAAGGCAAGTAACACTTTGATCATACTTTCCAAATTACCCAGTTTTCATTGCATTAGTCCAACCCTCACACATTGCATGAGTAGGATCTAATAATTTGTGGGACTGGGAAGTAGATTGAGGTAGTACCTATTACCTGCATTACATTCAAACCTTTGGGAGTTACTTCTACGTTTGCTGTTAGGACATGCTATGCTCGTAGACGTGGATTGGGTGAGTGTATCCATGACAGATGTGAGTTTGTTAATTAACGGTTCAACTTAAGGTGGCAACTTTAACACACATCTGGGTGGATTGAGGCATCTGGGTATTCCAGTGATTGCCTGTTTTTCTTTTGGACCGCCACCCAGGCTCAAAGGGATCATGAGATTTTTCATACTAGAAACTTCCGTGTGCAGCCACATGCCAATATGGGCTCTGGCATAGTTGAGTAAGTTGTGGGAAACCTTTCCATGATGGGCTAGTAGATGTAGAGGGTTTGTAGGTGTACCGGCCTATCTATCTGGTTAAGGGGACCTCTTCGGAAAGACTGTGTCTCGGTCATCCGTTTCTCAAACACCATGCAGTGCGAGAAACCAAACGAAGGTGATCGAGTCTTGTGGGAAAAATGCACAAACCTCTGCAGAGTGTACAAACTGATCATGATTAGCCGTGTCCCCGGTAATGGACGTCTTGAGTATCTAGTACTTGGATTATCATGTGAATCTCATCATGTTACTTTAATTAATATTGTTGGGTTTAATGATGAATTTTTAATTGGGGTTGAGAGGATATATATCTTCTCAACGATGTTTCAACTACCCTGATAGTTAAATTAAATATTCCTTTGAAGTAGGGAAAAATTGGCTTTACGCAAAAACTTAACCATAGAGCTTCCACCAGCCATATTGCATATAGTATAGCTTTACTTTCATTGCATTCTCTTGTGTTACCTTGCCAGCATATTCCATGTGCTGACCCGTTTTTGGGCTGCAACGTTTCATGTTGCAGACTTTTCAGACGACGAGTAAGGTGCCTTTTAGGTCGTGGTTCTATACTCAGTGATGCCTTTGGAGTTGATGGACTCACTTATCTTCCAAGCCTTCCACTGTTATCGTGTTAGATGGCCTTCAGCCATATTTATTGTAATAAGTTCATCGTTGGAACTATCGATGTAATAAGTGTGTGATTGCTACTCTGTTATAAATCCTTCAAGTACTATGCGTGTCAGCATTACTGATCCAGGGATGACACTGATGCACAGAGATCAGACTGTTTGAGGTCTGGTCGCTACAAGATGGTATTGGAGCACACGCTTACTGTAGGACACGACCACTAAGCTAAAGCCCTAGAGCACTATTCACTCTTCTCTTTCTGACTCCTCATCTTTTGTACTCTTTTAGGATGGTGGATGCAAAGTACAAGTTCATGCAACCGGATGATGATACACCATTTGGACAACACGTGAAGGAAGTCACCAGATATCTAAACATTGGACTACCAAGTTTCACCAAAACCTACAATGCCACTCTACCTGAGGAGGAGCGTTGGTTGATTCAAGCCCAAGTACCAGGAAGGACGTTCGAGCCCGTCACTGCACTCATAGCATTTTCTTTTAATGCGCCTACATGGAGCCTAGGCAGGAGTATGGCAGCCCACATTGCTATGGGAAGGATTGGAGAAGTCTACAAGCAGGAGCTAAAGGACACCATCTACCAAATTTGTGGACGCCGAGATGAGAATTGGGATATGATCAGCACCCGGAAGGATAGATCCATTGCAGCCTTCATCCAGGAGTTGAACCATCACATTCGTCGCCAGGAGCACCAGATGTGTGCAGGGATGATAGATTTGAAGAAAGCCCTAAATAGGAATTTGGATCTAGAGGAAGAACTCAACTCTACACACGACGGATACGAGGAGGAGATGCTAATACTTGTGGAGAAGAATGATGACTTGACACGGAAGTTAGGGATACTCATGGGAGAAGAAGACGAGGAAGAAGAACCGAAGGAGATTCCACCGGAAGACTACATCATTATTGACGACGCGGATTCGGAAGCTGATGATAGCAAGGACGAAGACTATGAAGATGAAGCTGGAGCAGATATCATGGAATCCTCTGCCGATCAATATTTTTAGATGACCACCCTGTGACTAGTAGTTTACCACCATATATCAGTTCTAGAGCACTTTTGTAACGATAGTTAGATTTGCAAGACCTTGTTTGAAATTGATTGGTGTGATATGATTGTGTGTTTGCCTCATGTGCATCTGGGTAGTGATTTTCCCTTAGACCTCTTTTCTATTCTAATCTCTTCCCTCTACACCCATCAGATGCCTCCAAGATGTGAGCCCGGATTTGAGTTTCCCACTGAGCTCACCCAGTTGATCCAACAGCAGAACACCCTGATGCAACTTCTTGTCCAGAACACTCAAAACAACCAGAACAACAACCCTCCACCACCACCACCCGTAGACAACCTGACACGCTTCTTGAGGTTGCAACCACCCGTGTTTGCTAGCAGCATCGAACCAATAGTGGCTGATGACTGGCTACGCAAGATTGGAAGGGATTTGACCACCGCCAATTGCTCAGATGCTGAGAAGGTGCGATTTGCCGCACACTAGTTGTCTGGACCAGCCGCAACATGGTGGGAGAATTACACAACCACTTACCCCATAGCCAATGTCACTTGGGATCAGTTTCAGCAAGCTTTTCGTACCGCCCATGTCTCAACTGGAGCCATGAGTATGAAGAAGCAGGAGTTTCGCAACTTGCACCAAGGCAACCGTACTGTGGCTCAGTACGTGGATGAGTTTAGTACCCTATCTCGTTTTGCCCCAGATGATGTGGCCACATATGCCGCTAAGCAGGAGAGATTCATGGAAGGGCTGAACGATCAGATGAGTTTACAGTTGATGGTGGCAACTTTCAATAACTACCAGGAGCTGGTTGATCGTGCCCTAATGATTGAAAGGAAGCATCAACAGATTGAAAGTCGCAAGAGGAAGTATGGGCAAGGAAAGTATAATTCTGGAGTTCAGCGGAAACGCCGTTTTACCCCTAAAACGATAGGACAGTTTCAACATACCCATGGAGGAGGTAGCTCGCACAATCACAATGGCACCAAGAATGGAAATGGAAATGGAAATGGAGCAAATGGTAACCAGAGCCGCCCTACACCGTCCACACCCACCAAGAAGGATTTCAGCCATGTCACTTGTTACAAGTGCGGGAAGAATGGACATTATGCCAATGAATGTCCAGAAGCTAAGAATGGGAACGGCAATAGAAGCGCCGCGAAGAAGCCCAACCCGTTCAACAAAGGACAAGTGAACCACGTGACTGTGGAGGAGGTAGAAGAGCAACCAGATGCTGTTGTCGGTAAGTTTTTGGTTAAGACATTTACCGCAATAGTTCTTTTCGATACTCGTGCATCGCATTCATATATTTCAAGGGGATTCGTAAATAGACATAGGATGTCCACCCGAGTTCTTAAGACCCCCATGTTAGTAAGTTCACCTGGAGCAGATTATATGGCACACCAAGGATGTTTTCATACGCCATTGATCATAGGATGCCATACTTTCCCCTCTGACCTAATAGTCCTGGAGTCGCAAGGATTGGATGTGATATTAGGTATGGATTGGCTATCGAAGTATGGAGGTAACATTGACTGTGCCAGTAAGTCAATTTTGCTCACCACCCCGAAGGGAAAAATGATTAAGTATGTATCTAGGCATTCGCCAATAAGGACTCAAGTACATTCTCTCACGGGAGTTGTTCAGGAGGAAGTGCCAGTAGTGAAGGATTATCCGGATGTGTTTCCAAAGGAGTTACCTGGCATGCCACTGGATAGAGATATAGAGTTTTTGATTGAACTTTTGCCAGGCACCGGGCCAATTTCTAAGAGACCATATAGGATGCCCGCAAAGGATTTGGAGGAGATAAATAAACAGATTAAGGAGCTAGATAAAGGATTCATACGCCCAAATTCTTCGCCTTGGGGTTCGCCAGTACTTTTAGTGGAAAAGAAGGATGGATCGTTAAGAATGGTTGTTGATTACCGAGGGCTGAACGAAGTAACGATCAAGAACAAGTACCCATTGCCGATGATCAATGATCTGTTCGATGGATTGCAAGGAGCTAAGATATTTTCCAAGATCGATCTGCGATCAGGGTACCACCAATTGAAGATCCGAGAGCAGGATATACCTAAGACGGCCTTTACCACCAGGTACGGGTTGTACGAGTATACCGTTATGTCTTTTGGTCTGACTAACACACCGGCATACTTTATGAACCTGATGAACAAAGTGTTTATGGAGTATTTGGATAAGTTCGTCGTAGTGTTCATAGATGATATATTGATCTTCTCAAAGGATGAAGAGGAGCATGCAGAGCATTTGCGTTTGGTATTGGAGAAGCTTAGAGAACATCAATTATATGCCAAGTTTAGCAAATTTGAGTTTTGGTTGAAGGAAGTCGGATTTCTCGGACACGTTATATCTGGAGAAGGAATAGCAGTAGATCCCGCTAAGGTGGACACTGTGACCCATTGGGAAGCACCAACAGCAGTTGGAGAGATCCGGAGTTTTCTTGGACTTGCAGGATACTACCGGAGATTTATTGAGAATTTCTCAAGGATTGCAAAGCCAATGACGGAGTTGTTAAAGAAGGACACCAAGTTCAGTTGGACAGAAGAATGTGAGGCCAGTTTCCAGGAATTAAAGAAAAGGTTGGTTTCATCCACTGTGTTGATTCTGCCAGATCAACATAAGGATTATGAGGTGTACCGCGACGCTTCACGTCGAGGACTTGGAGCAGTTCTTATGCAGGAAGGAAGAGTTGTTTCGTATGCTTCACGACAATTGAAACCTCATGAGTTGAACTATGCCACCCATGATTTGGAGTTAGCAGCCGTAGTGCATGCACTGAAGACGCGGAGACATTTTCTTATTGGAAATCATTGTGAAGTATATACGGATCACAAGAGTTTGAAGTATATATTCACTCAGAAGGAGCTGAATCTCATGCAAAGGAGATGGCTGGAACTCATTAAGGATTACGACATGAGATTGCATTATCATCCCGGAAAGGCTAATGTAGTAGCCGATGCGCTAAGCCGTAAGAGCCATGTCAATACCCTAATGACGGAGAATTTTCCAAAGGAGTTAGCCGAGGACTTGCGAGAACTACGTATGGAGATAGTTCCGAGAGGCTATGTAGCAACACTGGAAATCCAGTCTACCTTGATGGATAAAATCAGAGAAGCTCAGAAAACTGACAAGGAGGTTGTCTCTATAAAGGAGAGGATGAGCGAAGGAAGAGCTAAAGGTTTTCGTGAGGATGAACACGACACCTTATGGTTTGAGGACCGCGTTTATGTGCCTAATGACCGGGGGATCAAGAAGTTGATTCTACAGGAGGCCCATGATTCACCATACTCGATTCACCCAGGAAATACTAAGATGTATTTGGATTTGAAAAACATTTTCTGGTGGACCGGTATGAAGAAAGATATCGCGGAGTATGTAGCAGTTTGTGATGTATGTCAGAGAGTAAAGGCAGAACATCAGAAGCCAGCAGGATTGTTACAACCTATGCCGATACCCGAATAGAAGTGGGAGAAGCTTGGCATGGATTTTATCACCGGATTGCCCAGGACAAAAGCAGGATATGATTCAATCTGGGTAGTAGTTGACCGATTGACGAAGGTAGCCCACTTTATCCCTGTGAAAACCAGATATACCAGTGCAAAGTTGGCAAAGATATACATGACCCGAATTGTATGTCTGCATGGAGTTCCGAGGAGCATCGTATCAGATAGAGGAACCCAGTTTACCTCAAAGTTCTGGAATCAGTTACATGAAACTTTGGGTACCAGACTAGAGTTTAGCACAGCTTTTCACCCGCAGACAGATGGACAGACTGAGAGAGTCAATCAGATTTTGGAAGATATGCTGAGAGCCTGTGCATTAGATTATGGATCTAGTTGGGATGACAATTTGCCGTATGCGGAGTTCTCATACAACAACAGTTACCAAGCCAGTTTGAAGATGGCACCATTCGAGGCATTGTATGGAAGGAGATGCCGAACACCATTGATGTGGGATGAAGTTGGAGACCGACAGTTGTTTGGACCAGACTTAATCCAAGAGTCTGAGGAGAAGGTGAAGTTGATTCGAGACAGATTGAAGATAACTCAGTCCAGGCAGAAGAGTTATGCAGACTCGAAGCGCAAGGAGATAGCCTATGAGATCGGAGATAGAGCGTACCTGAGAGTATCGCCTCTGCGAGGAGTTAAACGTTTCGGAGTTAAAGGGAAGTTAGCCCCGAGATTTGTAGGACCTTACCGTGTTTTGGATCGCATGTGAGAGGTTGCCTATAAGTTGGAATTGCCCGAGGGATTGTCAGGAGTGCACGACGTGTTTCATGTTTCACAGCTTAAGAAGTGCCATGCGGAGATGGCCGATATACCGCTTAGAGACACAGTACCCCTGGAAGCAATTCAGTTGGACAGTGATCTGACCTACAAGGAGAAGCCTGTTAAGATTCTTGAATTTTCGAGCAGAGTCACCCGTAGTAAGGTTATCAAGTTTTGCAAAGTTCAGTGGAATCACCACACCGAGGAAGAAGCCACCTGGGAACGAGAAAATGATCTACGCAAGGACCACCCAGACATGTTCTCTAGCCAAGTCGAATCTCGAGGGCGAGATTCATTCTAAGGGGGGGTAGGTTTGTAACATCCCAAATTTTCAATTTGGAATGTTATACATAGATCATATTTGCATTTCATGCTTTTTGCATTTATGTTGTGGCGTTCCTCGAAATTCTAAGCAACTCAAGGACCTACGGAGAGAGTTGGGAATTTTACCGTTTTCGTATTTGAGTTCGCTCGAATACCGGTACGAGGACAGTGTGATTCTAATTATTTTTCTCTCCTAAAAATATTTCTAAATACAAAATATGAGCGGAGATAATATGACTTCTCCAAAATAACAGAAATATTGGAGGAAAAATGTTAAAATCACTTTTGGAATTTTTCTGGATTTATTTGCGATTTTATTTGCATAGGAAAAATATGCGTTTTTCAAAATTGCATTTAGGTCCCGGAAAAATGTTCACTTTGTCCTAAATATTATTAGAGGACGGTGAAAATTTATTTCGGGATTTTTGGAGTCCGTTTAGTATTTCTTTCGTTAGTTTTTCTGCGCCAGGACTCTATATATAAAAAAAAAGGGAAACCGACTTGGAGTCTTACTAGCCAAGGGCTCTGGGCTTTATAAGTGGCCCGAGCCGGCCCAAGTCGCCCCGCCAGCCCCCGCCCGCTCCCTGCCCTAGCGCCCGCGCCGCCGCCCCTTCGCGCCGCCGCCGCCTCGCCCTGCGCCGCCGCCGCTGCACCGCCACGCCACCGCCCTGCTGCGCCGCCGCCCGCTGCACCACCCTGTCGCCCCGCCACCCGACGCCGGACCGCCGGACCACCGCCGCCATCTCGCCGGAGTTGTCGTGAGGTAGTTACGTTTTTTTAAAAGAACCGCTCGGTTTTTCGCAAAACCGCAGATCTGCTTTTTTAGATTAGATCGGTTCGGTTTTCGTCGGTTTAGTTTTTAGCGGACGTTCGTCCGTACGTTCGTTTTAACGAACGGTTTTCGTCCGTTAGCCGCAGACAGCGAACATTCGTTCGGTAGCCAGGCTCAAAGGGATCATGAGATTTTTCATACTAGAAACTTCCGTGTGCAGCCACATGCCAATATGGGCTCTGGCATAGTTGAGTAAGTTGTGGGAAACCTTTCCATGATGGGCTAGCAGATGTAGAGGGTTTGTAGGTGTGCCGGCCTATCTATCTGGTTAAGGGGACCTCTTCGGAAAGACTGTGTCTCGGTCATCCGTTTCTCAAACACCATGCAGTGCGAGAAACCAAACGGAGGCGATCGAGTCTTGTGGGAAAAGTGCACAAACCTCTGCACAGTGTACAAACTGATCATGATTAGCCGTGTCCCCGGTTATGGACGTCTTGAGTATCTAGTACTTGGATTATCATGTGAATCTCATCATGTTACTTTAATTAATATTGTTGAGTTTAATGATGAATTTTTAATTGGGGTTGAGAGGATGTCTATCTTCTCAACGATGTTTCAACTACCATGATAGTTAAATTAAAATCTATTCCTTGGAAGTAGGGAAAAATTGGCTTTACGCAAAAACTTAACCATAGAGCTTCCACCAGCCATATTTCATATAGTATAGCTTTACTTTCATTGCATTCTCTTGTGTTACCATGCCAGCATATTCCATGTGCTGACCCGTTTTCAGGCTGCAACGTTTCATGTTGCATACTTTTCAGACGACGAGTAAGGTGCCTTTTAGGTCGTGGTTCTATACTCAGTGATGCCGTTGGAGTTGATGGACTCACTTATCTTCCAAGCCTTCCGCTGTTATCGTGTTAGATGGCCTTCATCCATATTTATTGTAATAAGTTCATCGTTGGAACTATCGATGTAATAAGTGTGTAATTGCTACTCTGTTATAAATCCTTCAAGTACTGTGCATGTCAGCATTACTGATCCAGGGATGACACTGATGCACAGAGATTAGACTGTTTGAGGTTTGGTCGCTACATAATTCTGTGGCTGGAGGTGGAAATGCATGATTCGAGAATATTCGATGTATTGTGCATGATGAAGTATAATGGGCACGAGTCAAGCTGAGCACCCCTGTTTGCATAAATACAAAATAAGTGATTAGTAAAGAAAACAATATTATGAATTTTTAGTTTACGCAGGCACCTACATGGTCCATGCAAAGCCAAAAAATGTAACTCACCAGAAAGAATGCTAGAACAACATTGTACTTGCCCATCACATCAAAAAAGATGGAAATCTGTGAGTCCTTCTGAGCTGAAGTTAGTTTGGTCTTGCGGGCAGTAATGTATCAATCCTTCAACTGCTCCTTCTGATGAGAAGATAGACTGGGCTTCTTCATCCTGGCATAATCAGAACTAGTCACTTCACGTACTCCCAGAGGAGGATCCTATTGTGCAAAGACAAGAGAACAACTAAATGCTAGCATCCCTGTTTGCTCGAAAAAAGGAAACTAAATATTTAAAACAACCATTACATTAACAAAGGGAGCAACTGATGAAATGTATAGTCACAAAGAGATCCATCCTCACTGTCCTCATAGGAAATGATATGATACCAAACAAAACATCTCAACTTGAACTATATTATTATTTAATTTTATCCGTGGCAAACCAGTGCATCGATTTATTAGCAGCCTTAGATTAACAT
This sequence comes from Secale cereale, assembly GCA_902687465.1. Lineage (NCBI taxonomy): Eukaryota > Viridiplantae > Streptophyta > Magnoliopsida > Poales > Poaceae > Secale > Secale cereale. Next base: position 600,992,300 of record LR738711.1, read on the forward strand.
GTGAAACAATACCACTTCCTCATGGAAGTAGCTAAATAGTAGCACAACACCAATAGAGATGACAAAGCTTAATCATATGGATGAAATCTGTGGGCCGGTACCAACCTTCGTCAGGGGGCTTTCATGTAGAGCATGCAGATGCAACACTTCTTCGGAACCATCCGTTATTATCTACTGTGGTTGCTAATCTTACTATAAACTCATCGATTAGTGTAATGTTTCCAACATCTTCTTATGCAGTTCCACTAAAATATATGTTATCTTCAAACAAGATCCCTGTTAGCACAAGTAGAGACAATTACATATTACATTAAGAGGGGCATCAAATCACAGTGGCACAACAATTGCTCGTTCCAGCCATTGCAATAAATTAAGATGCAAAACCATATCATTACTTGTGTCGTCATAGTTCTAGTGCTTCATTACAGCACCGGGAGTTGATTTTTGTTCTTCCCCTTCATAACTTGGTTCAATAACAGACAAGCTTCGTCTTCAATGTAAGATTTGGCAAGTCAATTAGGGAGCACAAGTATTGCACTAAACATCAACATTACTTTTTTGAGGACATTAGTAAAATACAGGCAAACCGTTGTGAAATATCATTATCTTACCTCAATGGGATATTACGGTGCACATACAAATTGGAAGTCTGGTCTCCTTTTGTGCAGTTCACTAAAATCAAGCAACATTACCGTATAAGTAGGACAACATATGAAAGCGTACCGCACAATCTTGTGGAAGCAGGCCATTACTGACCTCTCATGATGCGGAATTCAAACAACTCACAAGAAGGAGATCTGAAACAAACTTGCCAACACAGCTAGGAAGTCAGATCTCCACTTGTGCAGTTCCACTAAGATCAAGCAATCAAGCAACGTTGTCGGTGTGACATTTTGGTTGAACCGCACAAAACACTCTTAAAGCAAAAGTGTTTTGTGTAGTGCAACAAAAGGTCGCAATAGCAATGGGGTGAAGTAGATAACCCTGTTTACACAGGTGCAAAGGAAACAATTACTGGCCAATAATGGTGGATGACACAGAAGCCCACAAAAAGAAGCATCTTACTTATCTAAATGGAAAAGAAAGCAAGACAATAGTATTTCTCAAACAGTGGCATTGATTCATATTAACAGACATATTATATTAATAATAAAATTTGATAAGCATGTAATTTGCTTTTAACTGTGGCGTTGCTTCAATTTTCCAGCAGAATTATTAGATTAACAATAGCTAAAGAGTTGTACGGGACAATGGACACACCAGCACCATGTGCATCTGTCGATGTATAAAGGGGTGATGCACAGTCTGTTGCAACAAAGAACGAACCACAAAGGAGCATATTTGTGTTGGTCCCAGTTTTGCTATCTTTATACACCTTTCCCGATATGAGGGCTGCAAATCTAGCCCCCCACCCACAGAAAGATCATCTCGTTACAGATGTGCGCACTGCGTTTGTTATTGTTTTGCCTTTTCGGACAACGTAGGTCCTGGATAGCGAGTCTGTACTACTTCCCCCCCGTCCTTTCCTCTTTGAACCACGTCCTAGATTCATGCTATACAACTTTCCACACTACTTTCCTATTTGATCCAACACCTAGATTCGAGGGCAGAAGCGGAAAAAATCCACATGTAGCTAGAGAAATGCATGTGGATTAAGTAAATTATACCTTAAGTTTCTCGGGGTATTGCTCAGTGGGCGGCCGGAGGCCGATCTGCCCACACTATCTACGGCAGCAAGGAAGAAGGGGTTTGAGGCCCTCCCGCGCCGCCGTTGGGTGAAAGAGATTAGCGGCGCCGATAGTGGATTCCCTCCCTCCCGACGGCAACATCGTTAAGCCTCCTTCCCTTGCCCGGAGGACCGAATCCTACCGGATCTTTGACCAGCAGTGAGGGGGGAGAGAGAGATGCCAATGCAGTCTTGTTTAGATGTGAAGAGGGTGAGAGAGTGTGAAGAGAGCAACTACAAGCGCTGAGGCTCCAGCGTGTATATATAGTGGAGAGAGAGTGTGAAGAGAGCAAACCCTAGAAAACAATCGCCGAGGCTGCATTGTACTCCCTCCGTCTAGGTGCGTTGGGCGCCTAAGGAAGGGCAGCGTGATCTAGGCGCGAGGTGTAACATCCCAAAATTCTAATTTTTGGAAGGTTATAATAAATAGATAGATTTGATTGCTTGCTGATGTGCTGAGTGAAACTGAGTGAAATTCGAAACTTTTGAAAGTTAAATGAGAGGGAATAAAATGACTTTCCCAAAACTTTCACTTTGCATTTTGATCTCCGGGAATTCAAATTCTTTTCAACACAAAACCCTAGATGAAGATAACATGACTTCTTCCATTTATTTTAAATGATAAAGGGCTTTGAAAGGAATTTTGAATTTCATCCTCGATATATTTTCTAATTCAGAAACTTTATGCAACTCAATGATTTTCCCGAGAGAAGATAAAATGACTTCTTCAAATTATAGGAAATATGAGTTGGAAGTTTTTGTGAAATTTTCTGCAACTCGTTTTTTCAAAATTTGAGTTATTTGGGTTTTATTCAAATTATTTTTCTCCGAAAATAAAATATATGGAAAATAGGGTAACATGATTCCCTACAGCAGAAAATTGGAGAGAAATAAATTTGAAGTCTTTTGGTATTTTAAAATGATTGTTATTGGATTTTATTGCAACAGTAGCACTATTTGATTTATTAGAATTAGTGAGCATTTTATTTGATGCTAGAAAAATGTTCATCTTGTAGGAAATATTTTTCTGCAAATTTTGATATATTATATGCTTATATAATATATTGTTTTTATTTTGTTTTATTCTTTTGTCTGTTTGTTTAAAAAAACAAACTAGGCTGGCCCGGCCAAAGGCCGAGCCAGCCCAGCCGCTCGCCCGCGCACGCGCGCCCTAGGCCACTCGGCCCAGCCGCACACCGCCGCTCCGGGCCGCGCCCGACCCGCTCCCCGCTTCGCCTCAGCCGCCGACAGATGGACCCCACATGTCGGGGTCTTCCCCTACCCGCCGCCGGAGTCCGGCTCCAGCACTCCTCGCCGGCGACGCCTTGTCCAGGCGGGACTCCTCCCCCCTTGCCCCTCGCCCAAGTAACCCGACCCCCTCTATCCTATAAATTTCGGGACCCTCGGCCCCTCTCGCCTCCTCCCTCTCCTCGCCTCGAGCCGCCGCCGCGCTCGCCAACCGCCGTCGCCGCCGACGGGATCCAGCACGCCGCCGCCGCTCTGTTCACTCGCCGACGGCCCTCGTCAACACCACCACCGCAACCGCCGCGACCCACCGCCCCTCTCCGCCCCTCCGCCACAGGCCACCGGAGGCGCTGCCACAACCGAGCCCTCGCCGCCGCCGCCGTCTGCCCCTCGCCGCCGACGTGGTAACTGATACGTCCAAAATGTATCTATAATTTCTGCTTGCTCCATGCCTCTTTTGTGTGATATTGCTATGTTATTTATACACTTCCATACACTTTTGATCATATTTGGACTAACCTATTAACTCAGTGCACCCCAGTGCCAGTTTCTGTTTTATGCTGTTTTTGTATTTCAGGTTTTCCCATCACGTAAACTGCCAGAAAAATCCCGGAAAAATTATATAAAAAATCAGCATTCCGGAAGCTTCCACACGGTCGAAGTAGGGCCGGAGGGGGGCCACCAGGGCTCCAGGCGCCCTGGTGGCGCGGCCCCCCTCCTGGCCGCGCCGGGGGGCGCCTGGGCCCCCCAAGCCTCCGCTGATGCCCCCCTTTGGCATATATTTAACACGCGTCCCGAAACCCTCGAGGACGGAACCCTTTTTCGCAATCTCATATCTGTTCCGCCGCCGCCGCGCTTCCAAGATTGGGAGCACCAGGAGAACTCTTCCCGGCACCCTGCCGGAGGGGAGGATCACCACCAGGAGCCTCTCCACCACCATGGACGCCTCCCGGATGAGTTGTGAGTAGTCTCCCTTGGACCATGGGTCCATGACCAGTAGCTATGTGATGTTCTCCTCCCCTTCTTGTGCTTCACTAATTAGACCTTGTGAGCTGCCCTACATGATCGAGGCACATATGTAATCCTTATGCTGTTGCTATGTTGAGTTTGCTGGGATTCGATGGATTGTGAGATTCTGTTCAGATTGTGTTTGAGTAATATATTTGATTCACCTCTTTTATATTTATGTTCGTAAGTAATTCTTGCATGTTCTCCGTTGCTATTTATTGCTTTGGCCAAGTAGTAGGTAGTGACTCCAAGAGGGAACGTTATGCTTGATTGTGGGTTCATGCCCCTCGATGACTAGCTTGAGTGACAGAAACATGAGTCTAGGCGATATGCTGTTGCCACAAGGGGGAAAACAACGGTGCTTGTGCCCGCGGGTGCAAGGATTGTTTACTTTACGCAAAGTTCTTTTAATGCAGTTGTCTGTTGCTTTGAGTTTACACTATGGGTGGGACTCGCAACTTAATACCAGCGAGATGTTCTGGATAGATATCTCAAGGTGGATGATTAGTAGTAGATGCAGATGGATTTCGGTCTACTTGCCTTGCCGTACCGCCCATGCTTTTAACCTCTACCTTTCTTGCAACATAGTTAGCATTGGTTTGCGCACATAATTCTGTCAATTGCCCAGCTGTAATTCGTTTACCTCACATAGCTGTTTTATCGTCTTTTGGGAGAGAGACATCACTAGTGAACATCATGGGACCCCGGTCCATATTACCATCACTGATCACATCCTCTATTTACTTTCTGCTTTACATACTAGTTACAGTTTTTCCTATCACTATTATCACTTGCGTTTGATCCTTTGTAAACGACAAGGCCGGAGGGATTGACAACCTCTCTGTACTCGTTGGGAGCAAAGTTATTTGTATCTGTGTGCAGGTCCAAGTTGATTGCTAATATCTGGCACCGTTAGCAGTTGACACCTTCTTGTTGAAACTAGGAGTCTCAGGGGAAATCGATCCTTGGTATCTTTGCCAAGGGAAAACTACCGCTACACTGCATCTCAAACCTTCCACTTGGGGTAACCAACGAGGGGCGAGAAGCCATCAAGCAAAGTTTTCTGGCGCCGTTGCCGGGGACTCGACTCTGCAAGATAGGGGAGTTGCACGCTATCTTTTACCTTTGTTTTTAGTCTTGTTAGTTTACCTTTCTGTTTTTGCTTTAGTATCTTTTATCGAAAATCACAAAAATAGTTATCTTTCTTGCTTGCTGCTATGGGTTCCACCAAGAACACCAAGTTGTGTGACTTCACTAGTCATAACAACGATGACTTTATCTGCACACCTATCACTACACCTGCCACTTCAGCACCTTCGTATGAAATTAAACCTGCTTTACTGAACCTAGTTATGAAAGATCAATTCTCCGACGCTGGAGATGATGCTGCTTTACACTTAAACAATTTTGTTGAACTTTGTGATATGCAAAAATACCGAGAAGTAGATAGTGATATTGTTAAGCTTAAGCTTTTTTCCTTTCTCCTTGAGAGGAGGAGCTAAAATTTGGTTTCAATCTTTGCCTAGAAATAGCATAGATTCATGGGACAAGTGCAAAGATGCTTTTATTGGAAAATACTATCCACCTGCTAAAATTATCCAACTAAGGAGTAACATAATGAATTTTAAACAATTGGATAATGAACACGTTGCCCAAGCTTGGGAACGTATGCAATCTCTTATCAAGAACTGCCCTACTCATGGTTTGACTACTTGGATGGTTATCCAAACTTTTTATGCAGGCTTGAACTTTACCTCGCGGAACTTGTTAGATTCGGCCGCGGGAGGAACCTTTATGTCAACTACACTTGGTGCTGCCACGAAGCTTCTCGATGAGATGATGACCAACTATTCCCAATGGCACACCGAACGCGCTCCAACAGGTAGGAAGGTAAACTCTGTCGAGGAGATTTCCTCCCTAAATGAAAAAGTTGACTTGATCATGTCTCTACTTTCGAAGCAATTTCCTGTTGATCCTCGTGATGTTCCTTTAAATTCTTTGATTGCTCAAGAACAAGTAGATGTTAACTTTATCTCTAGAAACAATTTTAATAACAATGCTTATAGGAGTAATTTTGGTAGCAATCCTAGACCGTTCCCCTCTAATTCTTATGGGAACAACAATGCTTATCCTAGCACCAAGAACTCCACTACTGAACTAGAGATTATGCTTAAAGATTTCATCACTACCCAAAAAGCCTTTAATAAGAGTGTAGAAGAAAAACAAAACAAACTAGATGATCTCTCTTCGAAGGTAGACAATTTAGCCCATGAGGTAGAATTGCTTAAAATTAGAACTTCTCCTCTTGAGGAGAGGAAGGTCACTCCTATGAATGCTATTCAAGTGCAAATTAATGAAAACATTAGGATGTTGGCTAAACTTAAAGAGAGATGGGCTAGAAAAAGGGAGGAAGAAGATAGAATTAAGAACCTTCCTACCCACCACACTGTTGCTACTATCCAAGTTGTTGAGGATATCCAAACTCTTAGCACCCAATGCACTCCTGGTCCCATTGGACCTATTAATGGTGATGCTATGACCATAGAAACTACCAGACAAGTGAACCTAAAGGACACCACTACCACTTTACTTGATAGTAGTGACCTTGATTTTGATAATTGCACTCTTACCGAAGTTATTGATTTCCTTCACAAGATGTCTAGAGAGCCCCGCACTAGCACGCTTAACCTTGCATTCACAGAGCATATCACTAATGCTCTCATCAAAGCTAGGGAGGAGAAACTTAGAGTAGAAGCCTCCATACCTAGAAAGCTAGAAGATGGTTGGGATCCTATGATTAAAATTAAGTTGAATAACTTCTCTTGCTATGCTTTATGTGATGTTGGAGCTGGTACCTCCGTTATGCCCAAAAGAATATATGATACGCTTAAATTGAAACCTTTTGATTCTTGTTCTTTTGGTGTTCGTCTTGTTGATTCTTCCATAAAGAAACCTTTGGGGAGGATCGACGATGTTCTTATCATTGTCAATGACAATTACGTTCCCGTTGATTTTACTATTATGGATATTGAATGTGAACCTTCTTGTCCAATTATTTTGGGACGTCCTTTTCTTCGCACCGTTGGTGCTATCATTGACATGAAAGAGGGGAATATAAAATTCCAATTTCCTCTCAAGAAAGGGATGGAACACTTCCTTAGAAAAAAGATTAAGTTACCTTTTGAGTCCGTTATACGGGCTAGCTATTCTTTTACTCTTGATAAAACTTGATCTCTTTGCATTATGCCTAGCTTAAAGGCATAAAAGAAAACGCTTTTGGGAGGCAGCCCACAATGAATAAATTTTTATTTTGCTTTTGTTGTGTCTTGATGTTGTTACTATAGTAGCATCATCATTGTATCTTTGCTTTTCAACTTTGTGCCAAGTGTAGCCTCTGATTGCAAGAAAGTTCAAAAGTTGTGACGTGCTGTCCAGGAAACAGATTCTGTTCTTGGATAGAAAAATTCGTATAAAATCACCAGATCATCTTTTTGGTCTGAATTGTTTCTACAGCGTGCTCTATACAATTGTATTTCGGGCGTCTGTTCTGAGTTTTTTGATTGGAGTGGCAGAAGTGCCCCGAAAAAATCATTTACTACCTGCTGTTCTGTTTTTCACAGATTCTGTCCTGTTTTGCCTTTCCTTCATTTTGCAAACCTTGAGCTTGCTTTTTCTTTGCAAAAACCTTTTGGGAATCTTGAGAAACAGTAGACCTTCGAGAATATCTTTATTTCCAGCAAGGAACAATTATTTTATTAAGGGTACTAACCTCGCTAATCAGATTATGATGAGTTATGTATGAAGGGAGTTTTCAAGTGTGCGAGGGAAGATGATAAAAAGATTCAGGAGTGTCAAGCGCTCAAGCTTGGGGATGCCCCCATGCACCCCCAAGAAATATTCAAGGAGACTCAAGCGTCTAAGCTTGGGGATGCCCCCGTGCATCCCCTTCTCCATCAACATTATCAGTTCGTCTTTCGTTCCACTATATTTTTATCACTTCATGTGTTATGTGCTATGCTTGGAGCGTCTTGTTTTTAGTTTTCGTTAGTTTGCTTTAGCTTTTCATAACGAGTTGGAACTCAGCTTTCTTTGTGTGGGAGAGAGACACGCTCCACTTCAACCTAGAATACAACATAGAATTTTGATGTTTATCTTTGTTGTGTATGTTCTTGGTCTTTCAATAGCTACTATCATGTTCAGCTCTTAGTTTTCATGCTTATCTTTTTAAAGAGCTTTTGTTTAGTTGGTCGCTTGAACTCTCTTTAGTTATCATACTTATCTTATTAAGAGAGTTTGCTTCTGTTGCATTGGTCGATATGTCTATGATAAAAATGCTACGTGCATAATGGCGCTTAGTAGTTCATGTTTTCTTATGGTTAGTCTCAAATAGCTGGGGGGTTCCCAATGTGTTATTGGAGTACCAACATGATTTGTTTGCCTATGATGTGGTATGGTTTAGTAATATCTTCCTTCAAGAATTTACTTTGATTGACTTGGCGTATGCTCACGCATATTTAAGACTGTAAAGAAAGTCTGTCAAGCCTTGATGATCTTTAATTTCTGAGTAGCAATATAACTTCCATGCCTGATTCAATGTTGCTTTGTCGCTCTGCATGATTATGACCGTCATTGCTCTCTTAGTTGGTCGCTCCCAGTCTTTTGCTAACCTCCACCTATACTAAGCGGACTGACTGCTTGTGCATCCAAAATCCTTTAAACCAGTTATGCCATATGAGTCCACCATACCTTCCTATACATGGTATTTACCTGCCATTCCTAACGAAGACTTTCATGTACCATCTCGAAATTATTCAAAAAAAAGCATTTCTCTTTTGTGCCTCTATTTTAGTTCATGAGGAAGTAGTAGTTAATTCATGATCTTTTTAAGTTGGACAAGCTTCACCCCGGGATTGCATGTCTAATGTGCAAACCCATAATACGAGAAGGAACTGGCAAAGAGTGCGCCCGGCTCAAAAATAATATAACAAACAAACCCTCCTTCACGCTTTGTTCATGAGAAATCAGAAAACTTTGGCAGTGATAAACAAAGGAGATTAAGAGGATGTGATCGTCCTCATTCGGGAGCCGTTCCTCGAAACTTATCCAGCTCGAGAAGTAATTGAGTTATCTGCTAGCATTCGTTGACGAAACATGCATATCCAAAAAAATAATTTTTATTTCTGTTTTTAAAACCAAGAGCTCTGGTACATGCTTTGTCTTTGTTTCCGACCACGGGTTTTCAACCTTGCCAACAAAAGCCACGGTTCGAGAGTCTCCGCCTTCTTTAAGCATCAACTACTAAGAGCATGATTGTCATTCTGAGTGTAATGTGCATTGTCCCAAAGTAGCATTGTCTTTTGCATGATTCTGATATCGTTTATTCTGAAATCATTGTGTCTAGTCATCACTTAAACCTTGGAGGTGCCCCTGCATTTATGTTTTGCTTCACTAAAGGGGGCAAGCGAGATATCACTTTATCATATTTGCACACCATGCTCATTACAAATCTATTTGATGTTTCAGTATCATATTGTAAAACTTTCAGTTCTTTGTGATTTTCTCATAAGGCAACTTAATTACTACAGATTCATTGTCTCAGTAAGCTTTTGTCATATGACTATAAAAAGTCCTTATATGGTTAATAGCATGTCACCACAGAAATTATGCTTGTTATCATTTACCTACTCGAGGACGAGCAGGAATTAAGTTTGGGGATGTTGATACGTCCAAAACGTATCTATAATTTCTGCTTGCTCCATGCCTCTTTTGTGTGATATTGCTATGTTATTTATACACTTCCATACACTTTTGATCATATTTGGACTAACCTATTAACTTAGTGCACCCCAGTGCCAGTTTCTGTTTTCTGCTGTTTTTGTATTTCAGGTTTTCCCATCACGTAAACTGCCAGAAAAATCCCGGAAAAATTATATAAAAATTCAGCGTTCCGGAAGCTTCCACACGGTCGAAGTAGGGCCGGAGGGGGGCCACCAGGGCTCCAGGCGCCCTGGTGGTGCGGCCCCCCTCCTGGCCGCGCCGGGGGGGGCGCCTGGCCCCCCCAGGCCTCCGCTGATGCCCCCCTTTGGCATATATTTAATACGCGTCCCAAAACCCTCGAGGACGGAACCCTTTTTCGTGATCTCATCTCTGTTCCGCCGCCGCCGCGCTTCCAAGATCGGGAGCACCAGGAGAACTCTTCCCAGCACCCTGCCGAAGGGGAGGATCACCACCGGGAGCCTCTCCACCACCATGGACGCCTCTCGGATGAGTTGTGAGTAGTCTCCCTTGGACCATGGGTCCATGACCAGTAGCTATGTGATGTTCTCCTCCCCTTCTTGTGCTTCACTAATTAGACCTCGTGAGCTGCCCTACATGATCGAGGCACATATGTAATCCTTATGCTGTTGCTATGTTGAGTTTGCTGGGATCCGATGGATTGTGAGATTATGTTCAGATTGTGTTTGAGTAATATATTTGATTCACCTCTTTTATATTTATGTTCGTAAGTAATTCTTGCATGTTCTCCGTTGCTATTTATTGCTTTGGCCAAGTAGTAGGTAGTGACTCCAAGAGGGAACGTTATGCTTGATTGTGGGTTCATGCCCCTCGATGACTAGCTTGAGTGACAGAAACATGAGTCTAGGGGATGTGCTGTTGCCACAAGGGGGAAAACAACGGTGCTTGTGCCCGTGGGTGCAAGGATTGTTTACTTTACGCAAAGTTCTTTTAATGCAGTTGTCTGTTGCTTTGAGTTTACACTATGGGTGGGACTCGCAACTTAATACCAGCGAGATGTTCTGGATAGATATCTCAAGGTGGATGATTAGTAGTAGATGCAGATGGATTTCGGTCTACTTGCCTTGCCGTACCGCCCATGCTTTTAACCTCTACCTTTCTTGCAACATAGTTAGCATTGGTTTGCGCACATAATTCTGTCAATTGCCCAGCTGTAATTCGTTTACCTCACATAGCTGTTTTATCGTCTTTTGGGAGAGAGACATCACTAGTGAACATCATGGGACCCCGGTCCATATTACCATCACTGATCACATCCGCTATTTACTTTCTGCTTTACATACTAGTTACAGTTTTACCTATCACTATTATCACTTGCGTTTGATCCTTTGTAAACGACAAGGCCGGAGGGATTGACAACCTCTCTGTACTCGTTGGGAGCAAAGTTATTTGTATCTGTGTGCAGGTCCAGGTTGATTGCTAATATCTGGCGCCGTTAGCAGTTGACACCTTCTTGTTGAAACTAGGAGTCTTAGGGGAAATCGATCCTTGGTATCTTTGCCAAGGGAAAACTACCGCTACACTGCATCTCAAACCTTCCACTTGGGGTAACCAACGAGGGGCGAGAAGCCATCAGTAACTGCGGCTGCCGCCCCCTCGCCGTCCGATCTGGATCTGACGTCCCAGATCGGCTTTCGTTTTTTTGCTCTTTTCAAATCATTTTCCCCTAATTAGTGAACGTTCGCCGGTTTAGCCCTTGCAGCGAACGGTTTCAGCCTGTAGTTTTTTTGCCACGTGTCCAGGGACCTTTTTATATCTGTTTTATTTTTAGTTTAGTCCCTAAACTTAAAACCTTCGTAACTTTTTGCTCGTTGGTCCAAATCCAACGAAACCAACGCCCACGTCTTCGTTACGATCCCCTCTTTCCAGTAAAACAACTTAAACATGTTTTTGAAAGTTTAAAATTTGAATTCAACTAGTTTTTGATTCAAACTTCTTTTTGTCATAACTTGAGTTTTATAACTCCTTCTTAGTTGATTCTTTTTGCAAATCGAAGCTCTTGACCTAAAATTTCTGATAAGGACAAATTCACATAATTTTGGTACTGTTAGAAATGATTTTCTGTTTCAAGAGTCATTCGTTTGTTTTTGAAGTTTTTCGAAGGGTTTTATTCATTTTTTCTGATCTGCTGAGTGATTGCTTACGTGTGGTTACTATTGTTTGTTGACGATAGATTGAACGGAGTGTGACGAGTAGATCTATCACGGGTTTTGAGTGCGAAGAGTATACGTCAACAGTACAAGGCAAGTTCACACTTTGATCATACTTTCCAATACCGAGTTTTCATTACATTAGTCATATCCTCAAACACTTGCATGAGTAGGATCTCTTAACATGTAGGTCTGGGAAGTAGATTGAGGTAGAACCTATTACCTGCATTATTTTCAAACCCCTGGGAGTTACTTCTACGTTATGCTTAGGTTGCCATGCTATGCTCGTAGACGTGGATTGGGTTTGAGAGTATCCATGACAGATGTGAGATTGTTAATTAATGGTTCAACTTAAGGTGGCTACTTTAATACACATCTGGGTGGATTGGTTGTGGCACCCTGGAGCACCCAGTGATTTGTCGGGCACCTGGAGAAACCAGTGTTGTCCTAGGGGATCCCGGAGGAACCGTGTGATCACCCTATTGGAATGCCACCCAGGCTCAAAGGGATCATATAATATTTTCTTGCTAGAAACTTTCGTGTGCAGCCACAATGCCATTATGGGTTCTGGCATAGTATGAGTAAGTTGTGTGAGCTCTTTCAGTGGTGGACTAGCAGATGTAGGGGAAATTAGGTGTACCGGTCCACCCGAGGTAAAGAGTGAATGCTTCTGAAAGACTGTGTCTCGGTCATCCGTTTCTCAAACACCATGCAGTGCGAGAAATCCAACGGAGGAGATCGAGTCTTGTGGGGAAAAGTGCACAAACCTCTGCAGAGTGTACAAACTGATCATGATTAGCCGTGTCCCCGTTTATGGACAATCTTGAGTATCTGGTACTTGAATTACTGGTTGATCTCATCACTCTAAAATTAATTTGTTGGGTTAATGATTACTTTAATTGGGATTGAGATGGAGGAACCATACTCAATTGTTCATGAAATAAATTTAACAAAGTAGTTGAATAAAATGCATTCCTTTGTGGTAGGGAAAATCAGCTTTATGCAAAAACAGCTTTACAACCTCCACCAGCCAAATATGCATGTAGTTGTAGGCATTGTTTATCATTATCATTACAATGTGAAATTTCTAGTACATTCAATGTACGGAATTAATCGACGAGTAAGTGTTACGTTAGGGTTGCGCTGTCTACACTCAACTTTGCGGTTGGTGTTGATGGGAATCCAAAACTTTTGTTACTTCCGCTATGAATGATCGAGGTAATAGTATTTACGTTACCTTACACATGTGATTTACCTCTGTTATAAATCCTCAAGTACTGTGTGTGTCAGCATACCGATCCAGGGATGACACTTAAGCACAGAGACTTGATCCATTCGGGTCGGGTCGCTACAAGATGGTATCAGAGCACATGTTGACTGTAGGACGTGACCCTAGAAACTGGCCAGCCCATAGGAAAGGATTTCTTTATTTTTTTTAAAGATCCTTTACCTCTCTTCTTTTTCCGAGTTTTGTCAAATCCTCCCTCTTATTTTAAATAGTTAGACAATACCCTTTACCATTTGGACCACTTCGGAGTAAAGAGGATTTCAACATACATTGGAAGTGTTGAAGCTACAACAATGGATACTCCGAAGGATTGAAGAGTTGATGGTTTTGAAGAGATGTTGACCATTAGAAGACAAAACCCCTGTTATGTACTTACGTTAGATGCGACGATTGTGAGCCGTCATTTGTTTGATGTTTTTCTGATGGCCACAAACTAAAACCGTCTTTTCAAAACTACTGTTTGTATTGAGTGTATCTCTCTCCCCATCTTCCGAATCTCATCCCAAAAACCCTTGAACCCAACAGAGTATGATTGAAGATAGACTTGAAGTCTCTGGACCAATGACCCAACCGGAGGCAGAATTATGGATACAAAACATGGAGGACCACTTTAGGAAAAATTTGGTTGCAAGGAAGTATGAGGTCCAATACGCTCTTCAGTACTTTACAAAAAGTGCTGCAACATGGTGGAAGATGCATCAAACCATACAAGGATGTAATGGAGCAGGAAGTTGGGAGGAATTCAGGAAGACTCTGTTAAGATCCCGTCTCATCCGAGAGTGTGGTGACAAGCCGAAGATGAAGCATTGTGCCTGCAGGATTTGCGGAGAAATAGGACACACCCAGGAGGAGCACAAGGATGAATGCCCTAATTGAGAAGGAAGTCACCTAGCTGAAGAATGCCCAACTAGGCAGATTACTTGTTTCTTGTGTGAAGGGACTACCCACTACCCTGCTCAGTGTCACATTTACCCCATGGTACAACGAACTGTCCAGTAGAAGAAAGAAGCAATGAAAGAAGTCCTCGAGGAAACCTTAAGGGGATCCACGATGGAGGAAGATATTGACGACCCTGATGAAGAAGGACTAGACATATATTACTCACGTGCTTGCTACTCATGTGGAAAAGAAGGACATCTTTCACGGTATTGCACGAAGGAAAACCAAGAGTATCTGGGGGACTTTCCGACAGAAGAAGTGGAGTTTGATCCACAAAAGATAGAAGAATTGATAGGAACGAAGAAGTCGAGGAAGAGAAAGAGCATGTGTCCCCAGAAGAACTCAATTTCTGCGGAAAAGGACCTGAGTCGCCTCACATGTTATAGGTGCAATGATTTAGGTCATTATGCTAACCACTGCCCAACCAGGAAGCGGAGAACCCAGTGAACCTGGACAGTCGCCAAGAAGTCCTTAGATTTGTCTGATGCCATTAGTTTACACTACAAGGAAGTAGAGCTTTTTGCCAATAGAAGGTTCAGACCGGAGGAAAGATGATCAGAGTAGTTGAGATCTAGATATTAAAATGAAGCATGTAGCTAAATGCGGAATACACCTTTATTACAATGTTGAGTTGAGTATGGAAATAACATTGTAATAGTTTGTGAAGCAATAGAAGTTGATATTTCTTTGGAGTCTAAGAAGGAGATGTTATGAGTTGTTGGATGATTATGAGTGCCCCTCACCCAGACCAAAACCTAGAACCCATGAACCAGCTGACCCCAAACCTTTCTCGGACAACCAACCACGTTTACCCAAGGATGTTCGTATGTTGTCCTGAGAACCCCTTCTGTCTTATGCCTACAAATGACAACCCTATATGAGTCTTTTCTCAAGGGCCCGGAAACGATCATGACCCTGACTAGCGACCAGGATTACCCAAAGATCCTGAAGGACATGATGAAGCATATTCACCTAGAAGGAGATGCAGTTTACAAGGGTTATCCCTTCATGGAGAATGGAGTTGAACTTTGGTACGTGGAGGTACACCTCCATCGTGTGAAAAGAGTTTGCCCAAAGACTATGGGTCAATACTTTTTCATCTCCCGAGTAGCACGAACAACGTTCTTCGACTCTGTTCGTGAAGCTGCTATGGAGGCCATACATCAGATTGGAGAAATGCTCGAAGCAAGACTTCATTATACCCAGGAAAGCCTGAGTAAGGTGCAGGCAGAGATGATGGAGATGAAGCACACGACCAATAGGACGAAGCAAAAGATTGATGATTTTAAGAATCACATTGCACAATTCCCTTGGGGCTGAAGCATCCTTAGCTAGGACAAAGGAATAAATATGGAGGAATGGTTGTCCATACCAGACTATGTGGATAATAGCATTTGTAGTGATGCACCCTTGGAAATTGAGATTTTGAATACTGGTTCAGGATGTAATAAGAGATTTGATACGAGGAGAATATGGATTACGGATGAGCCGGTGCATTTTGTTTAGGGCGATACTTTTCTGTGTGAACCCCGGACCAATAGGAAAGAAACTATTGCCCCAAATAGTGGAGTTTGCACCAGTAAGTTGGAGTTTATGGTTGATATGGAGCTTACCCCAAGGATATGAAGGAAATGAGTACAATTGGATTTAAACAGGGTGTAATGCTGGAAGTATGGAGCAATAGTGACTCCAAGGATGAATTAAGGATATAAAAGTTCGGAAGTAGACCCAAGCCAAGGACCTAAGGAGGCTACGTAATCATAAGGGAACCACGAGACTTATCAAAAGTTATGTGTTTTTGCTATAGTAAAGCAAAGCACTATGTCGGAGATTGTCTCAAGGAGAAGGAGATTTGTGCTAAGTAGTTGAGTTCAAGCATGCAATGGAAATGCAGTAGATCGTAGTAAGTTGAGAATCAATACAGTTATCATCATGCCTTTGATTTTGGATTTTATGATTTGTTACTACAGAAGTGATGAGTGAAGACATGATGCTTGGAATAAGATTTGAAGAGAACCAGTGTTATTCATTTTAAGTGTGGTAGAATCCAACACCATTACCCGAATACACTAGCTAGTGGTTAGATACGTCAGACTTGGAAAGGACTACCCAAGGATGAGTGTGAGTAATTACACTCAGTTTGGTACCCAGAGAAGAAAGGGATACCACACAAATTGGATGGATTTAAGAAAACCCAAGGAAGTTGGATGTCGGAAGAATTATCAGTTGCAACCCAATGATGAGACCAAGTGTTACTAGTGGTGAGATGATCCATAACCCACTGGCCCCAAGACTTGTCAAGGAAGCAAGCACACTCTTGCGAAAGGAAAACCCCTGGTAGAAGTTACGACTTCGTCAACAGACGATCGTATAGGTGTTTACGCAAAAACCCGAGGGTTGTGAAGAAACGATAGATGTTTTGTTCAGCTTGCAGAATCAATGGAATTATCCGAACTTAGTTCGTCGAAAAGAGAAAATTCTGCAATGCTTGTGAGGATGACTGAGTGATAGATTACGAGATTCACTAAACCATATACAAGGTAATGATTTGGGTGCGGGATGGATTGATCACCATACCGACTTACTCTTATTATTCGCCTCTGTTATACAGGATGGTAAATCTGAGTGACTTACCTATAGTAGAGAGACGATGATGACAAAACCTTGTTTAAACCTTAGAATGGTATAGAAAATTTTTCCCTTGTACACGGCATGCTGTTGCCAACCGTAGGATATACAATGAGGATGAAGCCCATACCCATTTTCTGCAGGGACCCGTTAATTTGTTTGATAACCACCATGAGATATCGATAGTTGTTAGTATTGGCGCCAGACCTGTCCGCTAAGAAGAACCAGTCTCAGAAGAACCTTACCAGGATGAAGGACACAAGAATTGAGGACAAAGGTTAGACCCCTAGAGAAGGAGCCCCGAGAAGGAATTACCCTAAAGATCTGAGAAGACCAACACCCTCAACCCAAAGAATGGAGTACCTGATTTTGGTGGAACAGTAACCATGATTCTAAGTGTGGTAGCACACTAGACCGTACCAATTAGTGGATGGTTAGAAGACCCCCCAAACCCTAACCTACTTCTTACTAGCCTCTCCGAATCTCGAGGACGAGATCCATTTTAAGTGTGGTAGGTTTGTAACATCCCAAAATTCTAAATTTTGGAATGTTATAATAAATAGATAGATTTGATTGCTTGCTGATGTGCTGAGTGAAACTGAGTGAAATTCGAAACTTTTGAAAGTTAAATGAGAGGGAATAAAATGACTTTCCCAAAACTTTCACTTTGCATTTTGATCTCCGGGAATTCAAATTCTTTTCAACACAAAACCCTAGAGTGAAGATAACATGACTTCTTCCATTTATTTTAAATGATAAAGGGCTTTGAAAGGAATTTTGAATTTCATCCTCGAAATATTTTCAAATTCAGAAACTTTATGCAACTCAATGATTTTCCTGAGAGAAGATAAAATGACTTCTTCAAATTATAGGAAATATGAGTTGGAAGTTTTTCTGAAATTTTCTTCAACTCATTTTTTCAAAATTTGAGTTATTTCGGTTTTATTCAAATTATTTTTCTCCAAAAATAAAATACATGGAAAATAGGGTAACATGATTCCCTACAGCAGAAAATTGGAGAGAAATAAATTTGAAGTCGTTTGGTATTTTTAAAATGATTTTTACAGGATTTTATTGCAACAGTAGCACTATTTGATTTATTAGAATTAGTGAGGATTTTATTTGATGCTCGAAAAATGTTCATCTTGTAGAAAATCTTTTTCTGCAAATTTTGATATATTATATGCTTATATAATATATTGTTTTTATTTTGTTTTATTCTTTTGTCTGTTTGTTTTTTTAAACAAAAAAAAACAAACAAACCAGGCCGGCCCAGCCAAAGGCCGAGCCAGCCCAGCCGCTCGCCCGCGCACGCGCGCACTAGGCGACTCGGCCCACCCGCACACCGCCGCTGCGGGCCATGCCCGACCCGCTCGCCCGCACCCGCTCCCCGCTTCGCCTGAGCCGCTGACAGGTGGACCCCACCTGTCGGGGTCTTCCCCTACCCGTTGCCGAAGTCCGGCTCCAGCACTCCTCGCCGGCGACGCCTTGTCCAGGCGGACTCCTCCCCCCTTGCCCCTCGCCCAAGTAACCCGACCCCCTCTCTCCTATAAATTTCGGGACCCCCGGCCCCTCTCGCCTCCTCCCTCTCCTAGCCTCGAGCCGCCACCACGCTCGCCAACCGTCGTCGCCGCCGACGGGATCCAGCATGCCGCCGCCGCTCCGTCCACTTGCCGACGGCCCTCGCCAACACCACCACCGCAACCGCCGAGACCCACCGCCCCTCTCTGCCCCTTCGCCACAGGCCACCGGAGGTGCTGCCCCAACTGAGCTCGAGCCGCCGCCGCCGTCTGCCCCTCGCCGCCGACGTGGTAACCGCCGCTGCCGCCCCCTCGCCGTTCGATCTGGATCTGACGCCCCAGATCGGCTTTTGTTTTTTTCTCTTTTCGAATCGTTTTTCCCTAATTAGCGAACGTTTGCCGGTTTAGCCCTCGCAGCGAACGGTTTCAGCCTGTAGTTTTTTTGCCACGTGTCCAGGGACCTTTTTCTAGCTATTTTATTTTCAGTTTAGTCCCTAAACTTAAAACCTTCGTAACTTTTTGCTCGTTGGTCCAAATCCAACGAAACCAACGCCCACGTCTTCGTTACGATCCCCTCTTTCCAGTAAAACAACTTAAACCTGTTTTTGAGAGTATTAAAATTTGAATTCAACTAGTTTTTGATTCAAACTTCTTTCTGTCATAACTTGAGTTTTATAACTCCGTCTTAGTTGATTCTTTTTGCAAATCGAAGCTCTTGACCTAAACTTTCTGATAAGGACAAATTCACATAATTTTGGTACTGCTAGAAATGCTTTTCTGTTTCAAGAGTCATTCGTTTGTTTTCGAAGTTTTCCGAAGGGTTTTATTCGTTTTTTCTGATCTGCTGAGTGATTGCTTATGTGTGGTTACTATTGTTTGTTGACGATAGATTGAACGGAGTGTGACGAGTAGATCTATCACGAGTTTTGAGTGCGAAGAGTATACGTCAATAGTACAAGGCAAGTTCACACTTTGATCATACTTTCCAATACCCAGTTTTTATTACATTAGTCATATCCTCAAACACTTGCATGAGTAGGATCTCTTAACATGTAGGTCTGGGAAGTAGATTGAGGTAGAACCTATTACCTGCATTATTGTCAAACTCCTGGGAGTTACTTCTACGTTATGCTTAGGTTGCCATGCTATGCTCGTAGACGTGGATTGGGTTTGAGAGTATCCATGACAGATGTGAGATTGTTAATTAATGGTTCAACTTAAGGTGGCTACTTTAATACACATCTGGGTGGATTGGTTGTGGCACCCTGGAGCACCCAGTGATTTGTCGGGCACCTGGAGAAACCAGTGTTGTCCTAGGGGATCCCGGAGGAACCGTGTGATCACCCTATTAGAATGCCACCCAGGCTCAAAGGGATCATATAATATTTTCTTGCTAGAAACTTTCGTGTGCAGCCACAATGCCATTATGGGTTCTGGCATAGTATGAGTAAGTTGTCTGAGCTCTTTCAGTGGTGGACTAGCAGATGTAGGGGAAAGTAGGTGTACCGGTCCACCCGAGGTAAAGAGTGAATGCTTCTGAAACACTGTGTCTCGGTCATCTGTTTCTCAAACACCATGCAGTGCGAGAAATCCAACGGAGGAGATCGAGTCTTGTGGGGAAAAGTGCACAAACCTCTGCAGAGTGTACAAACTGATCATGATTAGCCGTCTCCCCGGTTATGGACAATCTTGAGTACCTGGTACTTGAATTATTGGTTGATCTCATCACTCTAAAATTAATTTGTTGGGTTAATGATTTCTTTAATCGGGATTGAGATGGAGGAACCATACTCAATTGTTCATGAAATAAATTTAACAAAGTAGTTGAATAAAATGCATTCCTTCGTGGTAGGGAAAAATCAGCTTTATGCAAAAACAGCTTTACAGCCTCCACCAGACAAATATGCATGTAGTTGTAGGCATTGTTTATCATTATCATTACAGTGTGAAATTGCTAGTACATTCAATGTACTGAATTAATCGATGAGTAAGTGTTATGTTAGGGTTGCGCTGTCTACACTCAACTTTGCCGTTGGTGTTGACGGGAATCCACAACTTTTTTTACTTCCGCTATGAATGATTGAGGTAATAGTATTTACGTTACTTTATACATGTGATTTACCTCTGTTATAAATCCTCGAGTACTGTGTGTGTCAGCATACCGATCCAGGGATAACACTTAAGCACAGAGACTTGATCCATTCGGGTTGGGTCACTACACAAGGGGAGTGGGCAAAGGGCACATGCATGCAACAATACTCGTGCTAGTTAATTGCCAGTTGATTTTTTTTGCTCGGGCTGACCAATAATCAACTATGGAGTAACTAATTGTGCATGCGTTGGACTAACACATACCACAGGTCATCAATTTTCATTCAGACGACATTTAAAAATGGCCGCACGGAGAGTCAAAATGAGAGATTGTGTAAAGCGAGGCTGGTTTAACTACCTATGCAACTAAAACTTTTGGAAAAGATGGATTCTTTTAGACGCCCTACGCACCTGGACGACGGTAGTATATAGTTGGAGTGGTTTTCTTTTTATCTCCATAAAGTTCGTTTTAAATTGTGCAAGAAACAAAACTCTTTATTTAATGTATATAGTTGAAGTAGTGAATAATACTAGGGCAATGCTAATAGGTGAACAAAATTTAACGCTCGAAGGACTCAACTCGCAATTAACGCTGCACGCCTCCTGGTCACGCATACTATCGTTCACGTGTGGTACACGACCCTCTGAAGTGAACAACAGCTGCCACACCCGCTCCTGACCATGCTGGCCAACCCAAGGCCCATCCATCGCCCGCGCGCGCTTCCCGCCCGAAATGGTCAGCGCCACTCCAGAGAATCTGTGCCGTATTCATGCCCGGGCAGAGCGGACGTGACCTCTCACTAGCGCATGCGTTAAAGGGAGAAGCGGATTCAAGAGTGATGGTTGCTTCGTCTGTCCAACTTAAGTTGGGTCTATGTGATTTGACGACTCATTAGCCATTGTCACTGACGTGGTACGATCGTGCTGAGTCTCAGTTGCACTGTACACTTTACTTTGGTGCATGATATATTTGTACGTACTATAGTTTCTCAGCGAGATATATTTGTACTATGCCATAGAGCTTCCTTCTTTTGTTTCATGTATCTTGCATCCAAGGTTGCAAAATTTTGTCAAATACAAAGGAGACTAACATGCATGCTATTGGATCTCAATGATTCACATATCATAGCCAACATGCACCCCTTCGTTCCAAAATAAGTGTCTCGAATTTATGCCACACAGTTGTAGTACTAAAGTTGACACTTATTTTGGAACAGAGACAACTAAAGAAAAAAACGATCCATGCAGTCCCTAGACCTCGAACCTTAAACCCTAGCCATGCTTTAATTTGCTGACGACGTTGAACCTTATGAAGAAATGAAGTTTGCAACCCTTTGACCATTGGATCATTTTGTGCAGTTTCACTAAAATTGAGATGCGCATCCTTGTGGTGAAGAAATTGAAGAAGTGTGATTAGAATAAGACTAGTGGGACTAGTTGATGAGACATAAACTCATCACAAATAGAGTAGAAGCCAGTAGAGGTACATGTGGGGCAAAGAAGTAGAGAAATATCCACATGGAGCGATGTGGGAAGCTGGGGCAGTGGTGCAAGTCGGCTGTAAAGGAAGTTGTACCTGAGGGATGTCAGGATGAATCTAGAGGAGGGCGGCAGGAGGGGGCAACTGCCCACGTCGCGGTAGTGAGCAAGGGACGAAGGCAACTGCACCGGACTTGTTAGAGAGAACGGCGGGCACCCCTGATCGGGACGCACCGACAGTGGGTTTTCGCCGTCGGCGACGGCGACCGCATCTACACAAAGCATCCACCCCTCCCCCCGTCGGATGTGATCCGCCCGGATGTTAGAGATGTGGCCACAGTCGTCTTGTGTGAGAGAGTGTGAAGAGAGCAACCCCAGCAAGCAACCGTGCAGGCTCCTTGCTATGTATATAGGGGAGCGGTTTCTTTGTCCCTCCATATGAACCAATTTATATTGCGTACGTGCCACTGAAGAAAAACTAACTTTATCTGAAATAACGCGGCACCGCTCATGCGTGGTTCCCGACCCTGCATTAAGTGAGTAACTGTAGACGCATCAAATTATCACATGGGCTTGATCGTACAGAAATGAGCTCCACCGTGTCACGTGTGTGGTTGGGGAAGAGGCAAAGAGTGGTACTAGTACTACGTGCATGGGTGCGTGCACCTCTTCTCTTCAAGAATGGTTATTAAAATAGCCAACTACTCTACCACGCGGTTATTACATGGGTGATGTCTGCTAGCACTACGTCGGTATTTCCCCAAGGAGGAAAGGATGATGCAGTATAACAACGGTAGGTATTTCCCTCAGTGATGAGACCAAGTATATCGAACCAGTAGGAGAACCAAGCAACACAACGTAAACAACACCTGCAAACAAATAACAAATACTCGCAACCCGATGTGTAAAAGGGGTTGTCAATCCCTTTCGGGTAACGGACGTGATAGAGTTGTAAATATTGTTAGATCAAATGCCAAAATAAGATAAATTGCAGCCAGGTATTTTTGGGTTTCTTGTTTAATAGATCTGAAAATAAATGCAAAGGAAAATAGATCGCAAAGGCAAATAATATGAGAAAGAGACCCGGGGGCCGTAGATTTCACTAGTGGCTTCTCTCGAGAAAATAGCAAGCGATGGGAAAACAATTACTATTGGTCAATTGATAGGACTTCAAATAATCATGATGATATCCAGGCAATGATCATTATATAGGCATCACATCCAAGATTAGTAGACCGACTCCTGCCTGCATCTACTACTATTACTCCACACATCGACCGCTATCCAGCATGCATCTAGTGCATTAAGTTCATGGAGAAACAAAGTAATGCAATAAGAATGATGACATGATGCAGATAAGATCTATTTATGTAGAAATAGACCCCATCATTTTATCCTTAGTAGCAACGATACATACGTGTCGGTTCCCTTTCTGTCACTGGGATCAAGCACCGTAAGATCGAACCCACTATGAAGCATCTCTTACCATTGCAAGATAAATAGATCAAGTTGGCCAAACAAAACCCAAATATCAGAGAAGAAATATGAGGCTATGAGAAATCATGCATATAAGAGATCAAAGAAGACTCAAATAACTTTCATGGATATAAAAAGATAGATCTGATCATAAACTCAAAGTTCATCCGATCCCAACAAACACACCGCAAAAGAGTTACGTCATATGGATCTCCAAGAGACCATTGTATTGATAATCAAAAGAGAGAGATGAAGCCATCTAGCTACTAACTACGGACCCATAGGTCTACAAGGAACTACTCATACATCATCGGAGAGGCACCAATGGAGATGGTGAACCCCTCCAAGATGGTGCTAGATTGGATCTGGTGGTTCTGGACTTTGCGATGGTTGGAATAGAATTTCATCTACTCCTTTAGAGTTTCATGAATATCTGAGTATTTATAGAGCGAAGAGGCGGTACGGGAGGCCACCAAGGTGGGCACAACCACCTGGGCGTGCCGGGGGGCCTGGCGTGCCCTAGTGGGTTGTGCCCCCCGTCGGTGTCAAAACCGGCAGATCTCGGGTAGGGGGTCCCAAACTATGCATGTGAGGATTGATGGTAACAGGAGACTGGGGACATGATGTTTACCTAGGTTCAGGCCCTCTCGATCGAGGTAATACCCTACTTCCTGCTTGATTGATCTTGATGAATATGGGTTTACAAGAGTTGATCTACCTCGAGATCGTAATGGCTAAAACCCTAGGAGTCTACCTTGTGATTGTTGTTTCTACGGACTAAACCCTCCGGTTTATATATGCACCAGAGGGACCTAGGGTTGTACATGACCATCTTGCAGAGGAAGGAAAGTATTACACCCGGACTCTAAACTTGCTATTTTACACATATGGGAGTCCTACCCGGATACGGGAGATGGTCTTCAGCAATAATCTTCACGGCCCACCAGTCCGGCCCATAATGAGCACTCCGGCCACCCGAGGACCCCTTAATCCAGGACTCCCTCAGTAGCCCCTGAACCAGTCTTCGATGACGATGAGTTCGGCTCGCGTACTATCTTATGCATTGCAAGGCGGGTTCCTCCTCCCGAACATATTGAACTGATATTCCTTGCACACATGTACTATGTCTGGCTCTGCATGATTAGTACAACCCTTAGCCTTGGAGGGAGGGCATCGAAAAATAGACACAGTGTCTTTACTGGCAACTTTTTTGTGAAATGTAAGGTTTGACACTTTAATATATCGAACCGTTTTCTTGGCTCTAGTTTCGCGTTTCGAGGTATAGCCCCATTGGCACATCTTCTCGAAACATAGATCGTGCCCGCTTATTACGGGATCCTTATCAATATGACGTGAGCATCCCAACCGCGCCATACGCACGACTTCGTTGGGAACCGGCGAGGTTTGCGGCTGGGATGGGGGGACGTTTAGCATTCACCGCTTATAAAAGGATACAAATCCTTCCCCTTTAATCCCACGCTCTCCTCAAGCCCTAGCTTTCCAATCTCCTCAGCCCCAGCGCCCACAGATCCTGTGTCCACAACCCTCAACTCCTCCACCACCGCCTCCCTTCCCAGCAATGGCCGGATCCGGTTCCAAGCGTAAGTGGGAGGCTTCCACAGTCACAGAGAAGACCGTGAAGAGTCTGCGGAGCGCGGGCTATCTTGCTGACGACATAGCTCACCGGGTTCCCGACAAGAACTAGGTGATTCCCATCCCTAAGCCGGTTGAGAGGGTGTTTTTCCTCTCTCACATTATCTGGGGGCTGGGGTTTCCTCACCACCCCTTTGTTTGGGGCATGTTGTTCTTCTACGGGCTGGATTTCCATGATCTAGCCCCGAACTCAATCCTCCACATATCAACTTTCATAGTGGTATGTGAGGTGTTCCTCCGTGTCCCCCCACAATTCGGCTTATGGCTCAAGATATTCAATCCGAAGCCAAAGGTGGTCGACTGGCAACACACAGATTGTAGAGGAGCCATGGTGAGCAAGCTCCCCAATGCCACGTGGCCCAAAGGGGCTTTTGTGGAGACAAACAAGGTTTGACAGCAGGAGTGGTTTTATATCATTGAGCCCTGCGATGCAAAGTGGGCGGAGACGCCCGCATTCAGATCTGGACCACCGGAGAGGCTAACCTCGTGGAACGAAAAGAGACCGGATTGGGGGTCTCAACCGGAGGTGCTAGCCCTCCAAAATCACATCCTAGCATGATAATGAAGGGCACCGTCCTCACTAATGTGATTCAGGTAATGCTCTTCCACCGCGTACTTCCCGGCCAACTTCGGGACTCCCATTTATGGGAGTTAAATTTAGAAGAGCCCCGGCCCTTGAAGAACCTCTTCGGCACCACACATGAAGACATCTGGAAGCAGCTTTTCAAGGCCCAAAAGGGGTGTCCGACGGAGACCGAGCACAAAGGCTTTAGCAGCGTGCTCACTACTTCCGAGTTAATAAGAATTTCTACTGAATACATACCCCGTCCATATTTCAATTATAACAGGAGTTAAAGTTTTTGCGTTCAATCCAGGCCTGGAGAAAAAAGGCGGAGCAGATCAAGTGTCCGGCTCGTCTGCCCGAAGACCCGGAGATGCCCTAACTGACGGAAATGTTGGTTCCGGCGCCCTACAAGGCGCCCGGAGAAGAAGGCCAATAAGAAGGGCAAGGAGGTCAAGAGCAACCTCCGCCCTAAGGGTCCCGTGGACATAGTGTCAGGGGAGACCGACTCCCACCCCTCCTACGACCAAGAAGAGGAGGAGGAGGAAGAAGAAGAAGACTCCCCTGTCAAGGCAAAGGGGAGGAAGAGAGTGGCCCCTGCTGACGCAGGCAAGGCCACGCCTAGGAAGAAACTGAACATTCCAGACTGTTCGGACTCAATGTCCGAACACAGTTACCGGGTTAAGCCCAAGATCAAGCCCCCGGCCGAATTGTAAGTACTCAGACAATAACTGCTTATGTTTGGTTGAAATAGTTTTTAGTGTTTAAACAATGTCATTCTGTCTTTTATATAGTCCTGCGCACGTACTCCCCGAGGCTTCACTATTATCGGGGAATTCTCTTGCGCCGGGAATGGCGGAGAGCAAAACGCCTCCACGGGGCTCGTCGCCCATCTTAGGGGACGCCGAGGTGTCCTTTCTACAAGCTCCCCATGTTCGAGCAGGTGGGAGCGGGGCGGACGAGAGGGCGCCCGAGGTCAATCCCTCGGACGCCGTCAGCCAAGGGGGAACAAT
The DNA here is from genome assembly GCA_902687465.1 of Secale cereale. Classification (NCBI taxonomy): domain Eukaryota; kingdom Viridiplantae; phylum Streptophyta; class Magnoliopsida; order Poales; family Poaceae; genus Secale; species Secale cereale. The sequence continues at coordinate 601,018,874 of LR738711.1, forward strand.
CCCCTTGGCAACCGACGACGTGGGGTCCAAGCAATCAGGGCCCCCGCCGACCACCGTTCCGGAGCCCAATGCGTCTCCAGAACTAAGAAGTCAGCCCCCTATGAAGGGGGAGGGAGCAACTGCTCCAAAGGCGCCCGTCGTCAATCCGGAGGCGCCGAACACTCTGGAGGAAGCATTGCGAGGTGCTTCCATCATTGTGGAACACCGCACTCGGATGAGTGCGGTCATGTATAAGATTAAGTCCATCAAAGGCGGGCTGAATGAAGCCTTTAATAGCCTACTAACAGGCTTTGAGGTATGCGACGTAATGTTCTCAAAAGAACTTTTGCATTATATATATATATATATATATATATATATGTAGAGAGAGAGAGAGAGAGAGTAGCCCCTGATGCTTTGTTTGCTTATGAACAGAATCATACAAAGGATCCATGTTATAGCATGTAACAGAGCTGAACTGTGTACTTTGTTTTTGAACAGGCTTCGCTAGTAGTGGCGTCTGCCCAAGCCGCAGAGGTTTCCGAGCTCAATGAGAAGCTTAAGCTAACTGACGAGCAGCTCGACCTCGTCAACAAGCATTTTGATGAAACACAAGGTATGCGGATTGTCAAAGAATTGAAATTTTAAGACACTATATGTGTGAGCATGAGCTTATTTGTGTTATATGATTTGTGTAACAGCTGACACAGCTAAGGTCGAGGCCCTTAAGGGTGAGCTTGCAAAGGCCAAGGAAGAGGCCCAGGCGAGCAGCACAGCCACTGATAAAGTGACTGCCGACCTGAAGGCCGAACATGCCGTGCGTCAACAACACGACTCTCGGGTGGTCGAAGTCGAGGACGAGCTACGAGATGCCATTCGCAAGTGCGAGGCATTGGAGAAGACGACTTCGGAACAAGCATCCGAGCTCAACACGATAGTCAATGCTACCAAGGAGGCGCGGAGCGAGTCGTGCAGTGCTCACGAGGAGATAAAACAAGCTCGGCAAATAACAACTTGTAAGACTTTTCTCTTGTAGAGTTTCTTCGGAGGTTGGAGGTATCTTGCACTGACGCGATTATGGAGTTCTCCAGGCGTGTTTGCGGATCTCCCGATGAGCATCCCCGACACCGCCCAATACTTCCGAGCCGATGAGGGGAACAACACGGAGAAGCTGTTCTGGTCGCAGTTTCTTGCGCCAAATCATCCGGTGCCCCTCAATTATCAGATGAAGCAGCTGGTCGAGATGCATAATATGGCGGGTACGGCCATGAAGGACTTGATAGTCCGGCTATGGCCCGCTGGTCCAATCCCAAGTAGCTACTTCGGGTTGGTGAAGCGACTCGTCGACGCGAGTCCGTGGGTCGATGCTGTTAAGTGTTCGGCCTGCATAGAAGGTGCTCGAATGGCCTTCACCCGCATCAAGGTGCATTGGGCGAAGATGAAGGACACAGAGATAGCAACTGCTGGCCCGCCCGAGGGCAAGAATCACCGGAAACCGGAAAGGTACTTTGGTGATGTCCTAGAAGGAGCCTGCCTTGTAGAGGGCTAGTGCTCAAAGGATATAATATTTGACTGATTGTATTCGGATTATAATAACTAAGCTTGTGTACCGATGTATATAATTTTTGCACTTCTGTTTTATATGCGACTTTTCCTCTTGTGCGGCTGTTTTACTTAGATTTGAAAGTTTCCAGTCGTCGGATTCAGCCCCCATGTAGATACTACAGGGGTGTTCAGTAGTACGCGTTAACACTCTTTATCCAATGTCTTGGTCCATAACGGAGGTGTCCGTGGAGCGAACGAGGCAATCATACTATGCGGCTTTATTGCTTTCACTTAGCCATAGGAGCTTGACTTGTGGGGTTAAGTACTATCCCCTAGTGCGTGTGTGGCTTTCCGAACTTTGGTGCCCACTTTACGCGGCTGGGCAAAGACCAGCCCCTCGTATAACACGTAGTAGATCACTATCGATCGTAGTATGACACTAGGTCACTGAATCGCTTGGCCGGCTCTCACTTCATAATGACAGCCAGTTTTCGACTTTCTCTACTGAGGTACTTGACCGGACAAACCAGAAGTACAATCACAGTAGTTCTCCTTTACTACCTTAGCCGAACAATGCGGAATGTAAGGTGGCAAGCACAGGAGCCGGGCAGCCCAACTATAGACCCAAGACATGATTCAGAGCCGATGCATATAATGCAATATCCGGGACGCTGAATAGTTCCCTATAGGTGTTCGGACTTGGAGGTGTGCCAGGCCGAATACAAGCCCTGGTGTTAAGTCCAGGTATTAAGGCACATGTGGATATCTAACATGGAGAGAGAACACATGTGGTAATAAGAAAAAATCCAAGCAAATTGGAACCAAACTGCTTCTTTTATATCCCGTTCTAAAACGGTGAACCTTGTGGTTACAGATAATGCCGATAACTTCTTTGGGCATTTTACATGCCACCAGAAGAAAAAAGTAATGAAATAAAATAGAGAAAAGGGTTTACACAGAGCCTGAATCTAAAAAGAAATGTCAAAGCGGGGCCCTGCTGCACGTCTGCGCCGTTTTCTCCTTTGTAATGTGTCCTTGAAGAGGGGAATTATGTGGCCGCTTGTAGAAAAGGAAAAATAATTCTAGAAAATAATGTCCTGCACAGCCGTAAGTAATGTTGGTTCTTTTAATGAACCTTAAAAAGAAAATAAATTTTAGAGTCCGAATAGGGTCAAGCCGAACTATGGACTATTTGTATGTCGTGTGCCCCCAACGCCACCCAAGGTATTTTTAAGGGCATAATTTTGTACGCGAGGTACGTATGCCACCACCCTATGAGGTGGACGACAGGGGCGTAACTGCTAATGGAGCTCAGGTTCCTCTGAGCTGCCGCATTGCAGTGTGGACCAGACACGTTTAGCCGTGTATGTGGTCTTGACAACCAATGAACTATTCGGCTTGAATAAGCCGCTTTGGACCTCGGCTGCTAGGGGCGCTGTGTCTTCCTCCGTACGGAGGGAGCACTCCATGTTTCCGTTGACCATGATGACGCGTATGGTCCGGGCATTTTGAGCTTTAAGTAGGCATAATGCGGGACCGCATTAAAGCGGGCTAAGGGCGTTCTTCCGAGTAGTGTATGATAACCACTTCGTAAAGGAGCGATGTCGAAGAGTAACTCTTTGCTTCTGAAGTTATCAGGAGAGCCGAATACGACTTCTAATGTTAATGAGCCCATGAAGCGGGCTTCTACGCCTGGTATCACTCCTTCAAAGGTTGTGTAGCTGGGCTTAATTCTTGACGGGTCTATCCCCATCTTGCGGACAGTGTCTTGGTATATTAGATTGAGACTGCCGCCGTCATCCATAAGGACTCGAGTTAGATGATATCCGTCGATTATAGGATCGAGCACTTGTGCCGCTGAACCTCCGTGTCGGATACTGGTTGGTGATCCCTGCAATCAAAGGTGATCGGACAAGCCGACCATGGGTTGAACTTGGGGGCGACAGGCTCTGTGGCATAAACGTCCCTGAGTGCGCTCTTGCATTCCCTCTTGGGGATATGGGTAGCGTAGATCATATTCACGATTTTTACCTCTGGTGGAAATTTCTTCTGTCCCCCGGTGTTTAGCTGGCGAGGTTCATCCTCGTCTTCACTCTGAGGTCCTTTCCCCTTGTGTTCCGCATTTAACTTGCTGGCTTGCTTGAAGACCCGACAATTTCGGTTAGTATGATTTGCGGGTTTATCAGGGGTGCCATGAATCTGGCAAGGACTTTCTAGTATTTTGTCCAAGCTAGATGGATTGTCTCTGTTGCCTTTGTATGGCTTCTTCCGTTGACCAGGCCTGGAGCCGCTGAATCTGGCATTCACTACCATGTCATATGTGCTTCCAGTATTGTTTTGACGCTTGTTATTATTGCGCCTTGGCTTGTCATTTCCATCACTAACTTCGGAGGTGCCAGGGTCGCTAGTGCTATTGCTGCTACGAGCTAGCCAGTTGTCCTCGCCCGCGCAAAAGCGGGTGATGAGTGTAGTAAGGGCTGCCATTGTCCTCGGCTTCTCTTGGCCGAGGTGTCTAGCCAGCCATTCGTCTCGGACACTGTGCTTGAATGCCGCTAAGGCCTCGGCATTCGGACAATCAACAATTTGGTTCTTTTTAGTTAAGAACCGATTCCAAAGCTTGCGGGCTGACTCCCCGGGCTGCTGGATTATGTGGCTTAGATCGTCAGCGTCCGGGGGGCGGACATAAGTCCCCTGAAAGTTAGCCTGAAAAGCGTCCTCAAGTTCTTCCCAACTTCCAGTGGAGTTATCTGGGAGGCTGTTTAGCCAGTGCCGAGCTGACCCTTTCAGCTTGACAGGTAAGTATTTAGTGGGGTGGAGGTCATCTCCACGAGCCATGTGAATGTGAAGAATAAAGTCTTCTATCCATACGGCGGAGTCCGTCGTTCCATCATACGCCTCGATGTTTACTAGTTTAAACCTTCTGAAAATTCATGATCCATCACCTCATCGGTGAAGCAAAGAGGGTGTGCGGCACCCCTATATTTTGCGATGTCATGGCTTAATTTGGACGATGTCTGTGTTCGGTGTTGATTCCGAATTGATTGTGGCCGACTTGTTTGGCTTGATAGCCGCCCTCCCGTATGGGAGCACATTCCCTCGATCCGTAGATTGATCTGGCCTGGCTAGCTTTTTTATTCAAGTCCTGACGTATATCGTACTTATGTCCCTAAGCCACGGTATCCCTTCCTTTACGATGGGGAGGTGTGAGCTGGTGTATGGCATTGCTGGCCGCTTTATCCCATCCACGAGGTGGTCGGTCCGGTTGATCGGCCTTGTCGTACTTCAGCGGTATTGGCGCAATGGCCTCGTCGTCGAATTGGGGCGGTAGTTTGCGCTTGGGATATCTCTTTGTTTGGCGCTCACGGTCGTATCTTTCTTCAGCGTCTAGCACTTCGTTCCATCTGTCATTGAGCGTATCCTGTTCAGCTCTAAGCCGCTACTACTGCTTCTTCAGGTCCTTGCTGTAGCAATGAGCTATTGTTTAAAACGTTTTTGTTCGAGTGGTTCTTCTGGGATGGTGAAATCGTCGTCCCCTAGGCTGACGTCCTCTTGAGAGACAGGTTGATATTTGTTGTCTTTGGTATCGCTGTGATCGACCAGCGGTTCAGGACTGCGTTCGCCATCTTCCCGTTCGTCCTGCTCTACCGCTGGTTCCACCGGGTCATTGGCTTGCTCTGGATCGTCAGCGTCTGCGGTGACAGTGTTACTCTCCTTCCCTTTACGGGATCGAGATCGACGTTTCTGAAGCCGATGTTTAGGAGGTTCATCGACGGGCTTATCATGCTCTGGGTTTGTATCGCTACCGTCTTCCTTCTCATTGAGTGTATCCACCATATATACATCGTATGTGGAGGTAGCCGTCCATTGCCCTATTGCAAGCGGGTTTGCACTTAGATCGGCTTCTACGTCATGGTCCATCCCATCGATGTCTTCGGAAGCATAATCTAATAGATCGGTTAAGTCTTCGACCGTGGCTACCAAGTGGGTGGTCGGTGGGAAGCAAAATTCCCTGTCCTCAGCCCCCAGTTCAAACTGGGTATAGTTCAGCTGGGAATCCTCTGTTAAGGTGAGAGATTTTAGTATGTCCAATGTTTCGTTTAAGGGCGAGTGCTGGATGTGTGTTCGGGCATCTGTGGGGCAAGGTTCGGTGAGAAACGCTTGATCGAGCCAAAAAATCATGGATCTCGAAAGTTCCGAACTCGTAATCGGGGACGAGTCCGGTGTTCTAGCGGCGGGGGGAGCGCCGCCCAATGCTGGGTCTATGAGCAGCTCGAGCGCCGCTAAGTCTGCGGTTTCCACGACGGGGTTGATCTTCCCATCCTCAGAAGAAGCGATCTGCTTCGGATCTAGGGCCAAACCTGTTGCACGTGTTGTCCCCTTGATGGGGTCCGATGACAGATCTAAAATGTCTTCATCGTGGAGGCAGGGAGCAACCGCCATGGGTGCGAATCCGTCGAAGATTAAATCTCCACGGACGTCAACAACATAGTTCAAGCTTCCAAATCTGATCTGATGACCATGGGCATAGCTATCAACCTGGTCGAGTTGGCCTTCGTTTTGGGACAAAGCACGAAGCCGCCGAACATGAAAAGCTGGCCGGGGAGAAAAATTCCCTCAGCGGTGGCGCCATCATTGGTGACGAAGTGAGCCATTAATCCTTCGGTCGACGACATAGTGGAAGTCTCAATGAAAGCACCAATGTCGGCGTCAAAACCGGCAGATCTCGGGTAGGGGGTCCCGAACTATGCGTCGGAGGATTGATGGTAACAGAGGACTAGGGACACGATGTTTACCCAGGTTTAAGCCCTCTCGATCTAGGTAATACCCTACTTCCTGCTTGATTGATCTTGATGAATATGGGTTTACAAGAGTTGATCTACCTTGAGATCGTAATGGCCAAAACCCTAGGAGTCTAGCCTACGCAATTGTGATTGTTGTTTCTACGGACTAAACCCTCCGGTTTATATATGCACCAGAGGTACCTATGGTTGTACATGACCATCTTGCAGAGAAAGGAAAGTATTACACCCGGACTCTAAACTTGCTATTTTACACATATGGGAGTCCTATCCGGATACGGGAGATAGTCTTCAGCAATAATAATCTTCACGGCCCACCAGCCCGGCCCATAACGAGCAATCCGGCCACCTGAGGACCCCTTAATCTAGGACTCCCTCACACCCCTCGGGGCACCAACTAGGTCCAGCTCTGGCCCATTGGGTGTCTTCTGGTCCATAAAAAATCTCCAAAAATTTTCGCGGTGTTTGGACTCCGTTTGATATTGATTTCCTACAATGTAAAAACATGCAGAAAACAACAACTGGCACTTGGCACTATGTCAATTGGTTAGTACCCAAAAATGATATAAAATGAATATAAAATGATTGTAAAACATCCAAGAATGATAATATAACAACATGGAACAATCAAAAATTATAGATACGTTGGAGACGTATCAACATCCCCAAGCTTAATTCCTGCTCGTCCTCGAGTAGGTAAATGATAAAAACAGAATTTTTGATGTGGAATGCTGCCTATCATGTCATATCATATTCTTTTCTTTATATCATGGACATTTGGAATTTTATATGGTTCAAAGCAATAGTCTAGTTTTGACATGAGATTTAAATACTCAAGCATATCAACAAGCAACCATGTCTTTCAAAATATCAATGCTAAAAGAAGTTATCCCTAGCCCATCATGCTCAACCATTGATCCATTCATGAAACACACTCGCATATTAGTTACATCCAATGCTCAAGTACGATCATAGTGTTTCCTAGTTGGTGCTTTATAAGAGAAGATGGAGACTCAAATTCAAAAATAAAAATTGCATAAGTAAAAGAAAGGCCCTTCACAGAGGGAAGTTGGGATTTGTAGAGGTGCCAGAGCTCAAAGCTTAAATGGACAGATAAAATTATTTTGGGAGGTATACTTTTCCCACCAACGAAAATGAATCAAGGTTCCCAACACTTTCCATGCTAGATATATCATAGGCGGTTCCCAAACATAAAATAAAGTTTATTCCTTTTCACCAAACTTTCACAAGCCATGGCTAGCCGAATCCATGGTTGCCTTCCATACCAACACTTTCCAAGGAATTTATTATTTGGCAACATAAAGTAAATTTGTTTTCCATTTCGGGACTGGACATCCCGAATACCTTTGCCTTACTCTCGTACAATGACAAGTGAATAAACACTCATCGTGAGAATAATACATCTAGCATGGAAAATATTGGCCACCCCTCACCGCCTCGCGAGCGGTATGGGCACACAAAAGGGAAATTTATTTTGAAAATTAGGTATGGCACATACAAATTTGCTTAGAATGGCAAGGGAATACCGCATATAGGTAGGTATGGTGGACTCATGTGGAAAAACTGGGATAAAGGATTTTGGATGCACAAGTAGTGATCATACTTAGTGCAAAATGAAGGCTAGCAGAAGACTGGGAAGCGACTAACCATGAAACGAATAATCTCATAAGCGAGCATTGAGCGTAAATAACACTGAATAATGCACCACAAGTAGGATGTAATTTCATTGCATGATTATTAACTTTCGTGCTTGCATAGGGAATCACAAACTTTAACACTAATATTCTTACGAAAGCATAATTACTCATTAACATGACTCACATATCATATCATCATGTTTCAAAACTATTACACGGAATCAAGTTTATTTTGTCCAATGATCTTCATGAATTTTTTTATTATATCTTTCTTGGATATCTATCACTTTGGAACTAATTTTTTATGTGTTGCTTTTGATAAGCTCAAACAAATATAAGTGAAGATCATGAGCACAATTTTTTTCTTTCTCTCAAAATAATTTAAGTGAAGCAAGATAGAATTTCTTAAAAAATTACTAACTCTCAAATAAATCTAAGTGAAGAAAGAGAGTATTTCCTCAAAAATACTAAAGCACACCATGCTCAAAAAGATATAAGTGAAGCACTTGAGCAAATCCATAGCTCATAAAAATTAAGTGAAGCATAGAGAGCTATTCTAACAAGTCATGGCACAATTTTGGATCTCTCTAATAGGTGTGTACAACAAGGATTGATAACTAAAAAGGAAAAAAACAAAACAAGCAAAGACTAATGTCATACAAGACACTCCAAGCAAAACACATATCATGTGACGAATAAAAATATAGTTTCGAGTAAAATACCGATGGTCTTTAGAAGAAAGAGGGGATGCCACTCGGGGGCATCCCCAAGCTTAGTTGCTTGCTTCTTTTTTAGATAATGGCTTGGGATGCTGGGGCATCCCCAAGCTTAGGCTCTTCTTACTCCTTATTGCTTCATCCATCGTAAGATAACCCAAATCTTGAAAACTTCAATCACACAAAACACAACAAAACTTTCGTGAGATCCGTTAGTATAAGAAACAAATCAGTAATATAAGTATTGTAGAAAACCAATTCATATTTTGTATTTGTATTATATGTACTGTATTTCAACTTTTCTATGGCAAAAACTCATCAAAGAAAACCATATAATCATCAAAACAAGCACATAACACAATAAAAACAAAATATGTCAAAAACAGAACAATTTGTAGTAATCTGGAAGTTTTGAGTACTTATGTAACTATAAAAATCTTGAAACAAATAGGGCCACGTGGGAAATTTCTATATTAATCATCTGCAAAAAGAATCAACCAAAAAGCACTCTTCTATTAAAAACGAAATTTTTTCTCGTGAGCGCAAAAGTTTCTGTTTTTCAACAAGATCAAATCTACTAACACCCAATCATGATCCTAAGGCTTTGCTTGGCACACACCTTTATTCAAACCACAAAACACATCTAAACAGAGGTATTAAATGGTATTTTATTGAAAACATCTAGGAAATCAAAAAGCAAAAAGATACAAGTTGGGTTGCCTCCCAACAAGCGCTATCGTTTTACACCCTTAGCTAGGCATGATACCAAGATTTCAAGTGTTGTCATCCTTGTTGGTTGTTCCATAAGTTGCCCTCATTATAGATTCATAAGGAAATTTGATCTTAGTTCTAGGGAAGTGTTCCATACCCTTTCTCAAGGGAAATTCGAATTTAATATTCCCTTCTTTCATATCAATCATCGTGCCAATAGTGCGCAAAAACGGTCTACCAAGTATAATAGGACAAGATGGATTGCAATCGATGTCAAGAACAATAAAGTCTATGGGTACATAGTTCTTGTTTGCAAGAATAAGAACATCATTGATCCTTCCCAAAGGCTTTTTAATAGTAGAATGCGCCAAATGCAAATTAAGAGAGCAATCTTCAATGTTGGTAAGACTAAGAACATCGCAAGGAGATATCAAAATCGTGGAAACACTAGCACCCAAATCACACAAAGAAAAACACTCATAATTTTTAATTCTGATTTTGACAGTAGGTTCCCATTCATCATGCAACTTTCTAGGAATTGATACTTCTAATTCCAACTTATCATCTAAAGCTTTCATCATAGCATCAACAATATGTTTAGTAAAAGCTTCATTTTGTTTGTAGGCATGGGGTGAATTAATCATGGCTTGCAACAAAGAAATACAATCAATCAAAGAACAACTATCATAATTAAAGTCTTTGTAATCCAAGATAATGGGCACATCACTAGTTAAAGTCTTGACCTCTCCAAACCCACTTTTATCAATTTTCTCAACAAGATTTTCAATCTCCGAAATATTGGGACGCCTTCTACCTAAAGTTGACTCTTCTCCGGTCCCTTTATCATAAAGTTGAACTTGACTAAACAAAGAATCAATAGGAGAAACACCAATCATTTTAATATCTTCATCATTTTTATGAAAGCAATCACTAGAAAACAACTTTTCTAAAAATTCTCATTTAGCTCTAAGCATGGCGGTTCTTTTCTTACTTTCATCTATAGAAACATAAAGAGCTTTAATAGATTCTTCAACTTTAGGCACAAAAATTTTCAACTTGAGATTTTCTACATCATGAGAAATTCTATCAATACTCCTAGACATATCACAAATCTTATTCAAATTTTCTTCTATGGAAGCATTGAAAACCTTTTGAGTATTGACAAATTCTTTAATGTTATTTTCTAGATCAGAGGTGTTCCTATTATTATTGTAAGATTTATTTCCATAGGTATTACAGTAATTATTAGAGGAATTACTAGGAAAAGGCCTAGGATTAAAAAATTACCTCTATAAGCATTGTTGTTAAAATTATTTCTAGAGATAAAGTTCACATCTATAGCATCACTGGTTTGCTCAATCAAGGTATACAAAGGCATATCATTAAGATCAATAGGGGCACTTTTACTAGCAACCATTTTCATAAGAGCATCAACTTTTTCACTCATATAATCAATCTCAACCGAATTAACTTTTTTGCTAGTCGGCGCCCTTTCGGTATGCCATTGGGAATAATTCGCCATGATATTATCAAGCAATTTGGTGGCTTCACCCAAAGTAATTTCCATACAAGTACCACCCACGGCAGAATCCAAAAGGTTTCGAGAAACAAAGTTCAACCCCACATAATTTTTTTGTATGATCATCCAAAGATTAAACCCATGAGTTTGGCAATTCCTTAGCATCATTTTCATCCTTTCCCAAGATTGTGCAACATGCTCATGTTCAAGTTGCTTGAAATTCATGATCTGGGTTCTAAGGGATATATTTTTTGCGGGCGAAAAATATTTAGTGATAAAAGCGTCTTTGCATTTGTTCCAAGAATCGATACTATTGCGAGGCAAAGAAGAAAACCAAATTTTTGCATGATCTCGCAACGAAAATGGGAATAATTTCAATTTCTCAACATCATTGTCCACATCTTTTTTCTTTTGTATATCGCATAATTCCACGAAGGTATTAAGATGGGACGCGACATCCTCATTAGGAGTGCTGAAAAATTGATCTTTCATGACAAGATTCAACAAAGCAGTATTAATATCAGAAGTCTCCGCACTAGTGGCGGGAGGAGCAATCAGAATGCCAATGAAATCATTGTTGTTGGTATTGGAAAAATCACACAACTTAGTGTTCTCTAGCATCATTTTTGAGCAATTTTAAATAAGAAATCAAGTGGACAATAGATCCGAACGGAAAACGGCAAACGGTAAAAGAGGGCGAATAAAACGGCAACTATTTGTGAAGTGGGGGAGATGAAAACGAGAGGCAAATGTCAAATAATGTAAATTGCGAGGAGATGAAATTGGTGACTAGGAACCTGGTATATGTTGAAGGTGCTCCCAGGCAACGGCGGCGGGAATTAATTTTGATGTCTGCTAGAACTACGTGGTATTTCCCCAAAGAGGAAGGGATGATGCAGTATTGCTGCGGTAGGTATTTCCCTCAATGATGAGACCAAGTTTATCGAACCAGTAGGAGAACCAAGCAACACAACATAAACTGCACCTGCACACAAATAACAAATACTCGCAACCCGACGTGTAAAAGGGTTTGTCAATCCCTTTCGGGTAACGGACGTGATAGAGTTCTAAATATTGATAGATCGAACGCCAAATAAGATAAATTGCAGCAAGGTATTTTGGGTTTTTGGTTCAATAGATCTAAAAATAAAAGCAAAGGAAAATAGATCACAAAGGCAAATAATATGAGAAAGACACCCGGGGCCCGTAGATTTCACTAGTGGCTTCTCTTGAGAAAATAGCAAACGGCGGGAAAAACAATTACTGTTGGGAAATTGATAGAACTTCGAATAATCATGACGATATACAGGCAATGATCATTATATAGGCATCACGTCCAAGATTAGTAGACCGACTCCTGCCTGCATCTACTACTATTACTCCACACATCGATCGCTATCCAGCATGCATCTAGTATGTTAAGTTCATGGAGAAACGGAGTAATGCAATAATAATGATGACATGACGTAGACTAGATCTATTTATGTAGATTTAGACCCCATCATTTTATCCTTAGTAGCAATGATACATATGTGTTGGTTCCCTTTCTGTCACTGTGATCAAGCACCGTAAGATCGCACCCACTACAAAGCACCTCTTCCCATTGCAAGATAAATAGATCAAGTTGGCCAAACAAAACCCGAATATCAGAGAAGAAATACGAGGCTATAATAAATCATGCATATAAGAGATCAAAGAAGACTCAAATAACTTTCATGGATATAAAAAGATAGATCTGATCATAAACTCAAAGTTCATCGGATCCCAACAAACACACCGCAAAAGAGTTACATCATATGGATCTCCAAGAAACCATTGTGTTGATAATCAAAAGAGAGAGAGAGAGAGAGAGGAAGCCATCTAGCTACTAACTACGGACCCATAGGTCTACAAGGAACTACTCACACATCAATGGAGAGGTACCAATGGAGATGGTGAACCCGTCCATGATGGTGTCTAGATTGGATCTGGTGGTTCTGAACTTTGCAGCGGCTAGAATAGAATTTCATCGACTCCTTTAGGGTTTCTGGTATATCTCAGTATTTATAGAGCGAAGAGGCTGTGTCGGAGGCCACTGAGGTGGGCACAACCCACCTGGACGCGCCAGGGGGGCTTAGCACGCCCTGGTGGGTTGTGCCCCCCTTGGGGCACCAACCAAGTGTAGCTCTAGCCCATTGGGTGTCTTCTGGCCCATAAAAAATCTCCAAAAAGTTTCGCGGTGTTTGGACTCCGTTTGATATTGATTTCCTGCGATGTAAAAAACATGCAGAAAACAACAACTTGCACTTGGCACTATGTCAATAGGTTAGTACCAAAAAATGATATAAAATGACTATAAAATGGTTGTAAAACATCCAAGAATGATAATATAACAACATGGAACAATATAAAATTATAGATACATTGGAGACATATCAATGGGCAAGGAGTATATGCAGTAATAAAGACTAGTGAGCCGTCAAATCACGAGGCCCACCTTTCTCTACTATGTTTGACGGAGGAAGCTGACATTATTTCACTCCTCGTTGAATATCCATCCGCTGCTACCTCCGTAAATAAATAAATAAAACCACTGGTACCTCCGCGGCATGGTTAATAATATAGCCATGTCAATCAGGACGTAAGAATGTCATTCACTGATATAAATAAAAACCCACTGCTACTAATGAAATGCTGCACGTCAACCACGTGGGCGAGGGGCGAGGGAGAGTGCGTACTACTACATCTGTTTCAATATGGACTACATACGGAGCAAAATGAGTGCATCTACACGCTAAAATACATCTATATTCATTAGTGCTTGGAGTATCTAATAGTATTTCATGTTGAAATCTGCTAAAAGACCTATATTTCAAACAATATGATAATATCTCTAACCAAGGTAGGGACGAGGAGTATATATACGTCTAACGGAGGGAGTAGTAAAATTTTCTGGTCCTGTGAGCCACCGCGCGCGTGAGCAAGGGAGCGGGCGTAGGCGAGATGTATCATACATGCCAGCTAGACTTTTTGGATGATGTGGCGCACAATTAAATGAGGAAAGAGAGGGTATGATATCATATCTTGATACAAGTACTCCCTCCGTCCAAAAATACTTTTCATCAAAATGGACAAAAAGGGATGTATCTAGAACTAAAATATATGCTAATTTCCATTACAACCAGCTTCTCCTCGTCCTGCGAGCCACCGCGCGCGTGAGCGAGGGAGCGGGCGTAGGTGTAGTGGGCGGGGGAGAGGGCGTACTAAGCAAGCTTCTCCACGTCCTACGACTCTGCGAGCCACCGCGCCCGTGGGGGAGAGGGCGTACTAAGCAAGCTTCTTCTTGTTCTACGAGTTGACATGACATATCAAAATTAGCACAGAGCATCTCCAGTGTATAGAACCTTGCCTCTAAGGTAGGCCCCACAAGGTTTGCCTTTTTTTAAAATAACACGTCAAGTCACAATTTGTTTGTTCACCCGTGGTACACGATCCTCCATCAAGTGGACAACTAGTACACGTGTTAAATTACCACGTGGGCTGCCTTTTCATACGGAAATGAGCTCCACTGTGTACCCACGTGGGTGTGGTTGGGAAAGAGAGCTAGCGGAAAGAGACGGGCGCCGTGCGTCCACCTCTTCTCTTCATGCACGTGCCCCACCTACGTGGGGGGGTGTGTGTGAGAGAGATACAAACCTAGAGAGATGGCGTCCATTCCTGAGTGCTTTTTTGTTAGGGGTTTCATGAATGTATTTGTGGGAGTATGTGTCAATGCTATATCAAACAAAAATGTGACACATGCAATGTGTGTGAAATAGAGGCCTGTCTATATCATATATAGAGGGGCGATCCACGAGAAGAGAGGGATGGGTCATAGATATCGATAGAGTTGAAGAGAAGATCAAGTGTGTGGGTGCGAGATCGATGAAGAGAGCCATCAAAATTGTGTGTGTGCACGTCAAAGATATAGGGCGATTGGCCTACCGGAACGTCAGAGGGTGGAGGGAAAGTTTGTATGTGGCAGGGAGACATGACTAGAGCGCTCGATGTATCGGTGTGTGTGGGTGGTGGGGGCGGGGGTGATGCAGAGACCTAACTAAAGAGGTAGATCGAGTCGTATATGTGTGGAGAAGGAGAGACCTAGCTATGTCTTGAGGGAGATCGGTCGACATCCATACACACATTAAGGACGGGAAATAGGTTGGGAGAGAGAGAGGTAGAGTGCCGGAGGGGGCTACTAGACAAACTGAGGGTACAACTGCAATATCAAGAAGAGAGGGGATGTGTTTCCGCGCGTGTGTGTGTGCGTGATAGATGTGTCGGAAGGCATGCATGGATAATGAAGGGGGGCCATATGTGTTTGGTTAGCAGACCTAACTAGATCAGTAGATCAATTGTTGTGTGTCACAGGAAGGGAGAGACATAACTAATTAGTTAGATCGATCGGCGCGTGGTGGAAACAAGTTATAAACGACCTAGATAACTATATGTATAGTGCGAGACCGGTTGGTGTACATCCATTAGTTAGAGGCAAATAAGGCCGAGAGAGACAGATAGAGATAGAGAGATGGAGCTAGGAGTGTTGGAAATATGCCCTAGAGGTAATAATAAAATGGTTATTATTATATTCCCTTGTTCATGGTAATTTTCTATTGTTCATGCTATAATTGTATTATCCGGAAATCGTAATACATGTTTGAATACATAGACCACAACATGTTCCTAGTGAGCTTCTAGTTGGCTAGCTCGTTGATCAATAGATGGTCATGGTTTCATGGCCATGGACATTGGATGTCATTGATAACAAGATCACATCATTAGGAGAATGATGTGATGGACAAGACCCAATCCTAAGCATAGCACAAGATCGTGTAGTTCGTCGGGTAAAGCTTTTCTAATGTCAAGTATCATTTCCTTGGACCATGAGATTGTTCAACTCCCGAATACCGTAGGAATACTTTGGGTGTGCCAAATGTCACAACGTAACTGGGTGGCTATAAAGGTGGACTACGGGTATCCCCGAAAGTGTCTATTGGGTTCGCACGAATCGAGACTGGATTTGTCACTCCGTGTGACGGAGAGGTATCTCTGGGCCCACTCGGTAAAACATCATTATAATGAGCTCAATGTGACTAAGGAGTTGGCCACGGGATGATGTGTTATGGAACAAGTAAAGAGACTTGCTAGTAACAAGATTGAACAAGGTATAGGGATACCGACGATCAAATCTCGGGCAAGTATCATACCGGTAGACAAAGGGAATTGTATACGAGATTAATTGAATCCCCAACATCGTGGTTCATCCGATGAGATCATCATGGAACATGTGGGAGCCAACATGTGTATCCAGATCACGCCGTTGGTTATTGACCAGAGAGATGTCTCGGTCATGTCTACATGCCTCCCGAACCCGTAGGGTCTACACACTTAAGGTTCGATGATGCTAGGGTTATAGGGGAAATATGTATATGGTTAGCTAATGTTGTTAGGAGTCCCGGATGAGATCCCAGACGTCACGAGGAGTTCTGGAATGGTCCGGAAGTGAAGAATTATATATGGGAAGTCCTGTTTCAGTCACCGGAATAATTTCGGGGTTATCAGTATTGTACTGGGACCACCGGAAGGTGTCCGAGGGTCCATCGGGTAGGGCCACCTGCCCCGGTGAGCCAAGTGGGCTGAGTAAGGGAAGGAACCAGCCCATGGTGGGCTGGTGCACCCCCCAAGGGGCCCTAGGTGTCTAGGGTTAGAAACCCTAGGGGGTGGGGGCGCCTCCCACTAAACTTGGGGGGCAAGCTCCCCCTTGACCCCCGCCCCCCATAGATGGGATCTAAGGGGGCCGGTCCCCTTCCCCCTTCACCCTATAAATAGAGGGGGGGTGATTGGGCAGCCGCACAACATCCCTGGCGTAGCCCTCCCCCTCTCCAACACCTCCTCCTCCTCCGTAGTGCTTGGCGAAGCCCTGCCGGAGAACCAAGCTGCTCCACCACCACCACGCCGTCGTGCTGCTGCTGGAGTTGTCTTCCCCAACCTATCCCTCCTCCTTGCTGGATCAAGGTGCGGGAGACATCACCGGGCTGCACGTGTGCTGAACTCGGAGGCGCCGTTGTTCGGCACTTAGATCAGAACCGACCGTGACCTGAATCGCTGCGAGTACGACTCCACCAACCACGTTCTTGTAACGCTTCCGCTTTGCGATCTTCAAGGGTATGAAGATGCACTCCCCCCTCTCGTTGCTGGTTTCTCCATAGATTGACCTTGGTGATGCGTAGATTTGTTATTATTTCTGCTACGATCCCCAACAATGGTATCAGAGCTAGGTCTATGCGTATATTCTATGCACGAGTAGAGCACAAGTTGTTGTGGGCATCGATTTTGTCAATTTACTTGCCGTTACTAGTCTTATCTTGATTCAACGGCTTTGTGGGATGAAGCGGCTCGGACCAACCTTACACGTACGCTTACATGAGACTGGTTCCACCAAAGATGCACTAGTTGCATAAGGTGGCTGGCGGGTGTCCATCTCTCCCAATTTAGTTGGAGCGGATTCGATGAAAAGGGTCCTTATGAAGGGTAAATAGAAATTGGCATATCACGTTGTGGTTTTGGCGTAGGTAAGAAACATTCTTGCCAGAAACCTATAGCACCCACGTAAAAACTTGCAACAACAATTAGAAGACGTCTAACTTGTTCTTGCAGCATATGCCTTGTGATGTGATATGGCCAAAAGGATGTGATGAATGATATATGCGATGTATGAGATTGATCATGTTCTTGTAATATGAATCACAACTTGCATGTCAATGAGTATGACAACCGGCAGGAGCCATAGGAGTTGTCTTAATTTATTGTATGACCTGCGTGTCAATGAAAACGCCATGTAATCACTTTACTTTATTGCTAACCATTAGCCATAGTACTAGAAGTAATAGTTGGCGAGGAAACTTCATGAAGACACGATGATAGAGGTCATGATGATGGAGATCATGGTGTCATGCCGGTGACGATGATGATCGTGGCGCCCGGAAGATGGAGATCAAAGGAGTAAAATGATATTGGCCATATCATGTCACTATTTGATTGCATGTGATGTTTATCATGCTTTACATCTTATTTGCTTACAACGAAGGTAGGTTAAATAAGATGATCTTTTAGTAAAATTTCAAGAATTGTGTTCCCCATAACTGTGCACCGTTGCTAAGGTTTGTTGTTCCAAAGCACCACATGATGATCGTGTGTGATAGGCTCCAACATTCACATAAAACTGGTGTAAGCCAGATTTACACACGCAATACACTTAGGTTGACTTGACGAGCCTAGCATGTACATACATGGCCTCAGAACACGGGAGACCAAAATGTCGAACATGAGTCACATAGAAGATATGATCAACATGGATATGTTCACCGTTGATGACTAGTCCATCTCACGTGATGATCGGACACGGCCTAGTCGATTCGGATCATGTATCACTCAGATGACTAGAGGGATGTCTATCTGAGTGGGAGTTCATTAAATAATTTGATTAGATGAACTTAATTGTCATGAACATAGTCTAAATATCTTTACAATGTCTTGTAGATAGAATGGCCCACGCTAATGTTGCCCTCAACTTCAACGCGTTCCTAGAGAAAACCAAGCTGAAAGACGATGGTAGCAACTATACGGATTGGGTCCGTAACTTGAGGATCATCCTCATAGCTGCCAAGAAAGCATATGTCCTTGAAGCACCGCTAGGTGACACACCCATTTTCCCAGCAACTCAAGACGTTATGAATGCCTGGCAGTCGCGTAGTGATGATTACTCCTTGTATCAGTGCGGCATGCTTTACAACTTAGAACCGGGGCTCCAAAAGCGTTTTGAGCAACACAGAGCATATGAGATGTTCCAAGAGCTGAAAATGGTTTTCCAAGCTCATGCCCGGGTCGAGAGATATGAAGTCTCTGACAAGTTCTACAGTTGTAAGATGGAGGGAAACCGTTCTGTCAGCGAGCATATACTCAAAATGTCTGGGTTGCACAACCGCTTGTCTTAGCTGGGAGTTAATCTTCCAGATGACTCGTCCATTGACAGAATCCTCCAGTCGATCCCACCTAGCTACAAGAGCTTTGTGATGAACTACAATATGCAAGGGATGGAGAAGTCCATTCCTGAGTTGTATTCAATGCTAAAATCAACGGCAGTGGAGATAAAAAAGGAACATCAAGTGTTGATGGTGAATAAGACCACTAAGTTCAAGAAAGGCAAGGGTAAGAAGAACTTCAAGAAGGACGGCAAGGGAATTGTCGTGCTCGGTAAGCCAGTTGCTGGGAAGAAGCCAAATAATTGGCCCAAGCCTGAGACTGAGTGCTTTTATTGCAAGGGAATGGGTCACTGGAAGTGGAACTGCCCCAAGTACTTAGCGGATAAGAAGGCCGGTAACGTCAAAGGTATATATGATATACATGTTATTGATGTGTACCTTACCAACGCTCGTAGTAGCTCCTGGGTATTTGATACCGGCGCAGTTGCTCACATTTGTAACTCTAAGCAGGAGCTGTAGAATAAGCGGAGACTCACGAAGGACGAGGTGACGATGCACGTCGGGAATGGTTCCAAGGTCGATGTGATCGCCGTCGGCACGCTACCTCTTGTCTACCTTCGAGATTAGTTTTAAAGCTCAATAATTGTTATTTAGTGCCAGCTTTGAGCATGAACATTGTATCTGGTCTCGTTTAATGCGAGATGGCTACTCATTTAAATCCGAGAATAATGGTTGTTCTATTTATATGAGAGATATGTTTTATGGTCATGCCCCGCTGGTCAATGGTTTATTTTTATTGAATCTCGAACGTGATGTTACACATATTCATAGTATGAATACCAAAAGATGTAAGGTTGATAATGATAGTGCCACATACTTGTGGCACTGTCGCCTTGGTCATATTGGTGTCAAGCGCATGAAGAAACTCCATGCAGATGGACTTTTGGAGTCTCTTGATTATGAATCATTTGACACGAGCGAACCATGCCTCTTGGGCAAGATGACAAAGACTCCGTTCTCCGGAACAATGGAGCGAGCAACCAACTTGTTGGAAATCATACATACTGATATGTGCGGTCCAATAAGCGTTGAGGCTCACGGTGGCTATCGTTACGTTCGCACCCTCACTGATGACTTAAGTAGATATGGGTATGTCTACTTAACGAAACACAAGTCTGAGACCTTTGAAAGGTTCAAGGAATTTCAGAATGAGGTAGAGAATCAACGTGACAGGAAAATAAAGTTCTTATGATCACATCGTGGAGGAGAATATTTGAGTCACGGGTTTGGTACGCACCTAAGGAAATGTGGAATTGTTTCACAACTAACGCCTCCTGGAACACCTTAGCGTAATGGTCTTTCCGAACATCGTCATCGCATTCTATTGGATATGGTGCAATCTATGATGTCTCTTACCAATCTACCACTATCATTTTGGGGTTATGCTTTAGAGACTGCCGCATTCACTTTAAATAGGGCACCGTCTAAATCTGTTGAGACGACACCGTATGAATTATGGTTTGCGAAGAAACCTAAGTTGTCGTCTCTATAAGTTTGGGGATGCGATGCTTATGTCAAGAAACTACAACTTGAAAAGCTCGAACCCAAATCGAAAAAATGCGTCTTCATAGGATACCCTAAGGAAACTATTGGGTATACCTTCTACCTCAGATCCAAAGTCAAGGTCTTTGTTGCCAAGAATGGATCCTTTCTGGAGAAAGAGTTTCTCTTGAAAGAAGTAAGTGGGAGGAAAGTAGAACTTGATGAGCAGTTAGTTCCCCCTCTTGAACCGGAAAGTAGCGCAGCACAGTAAGACCTTTCTGTGGTGCCTGCACCGACTAGAGAGGAAGTTAATGATAATGATCATGAAACTTTGGATCAAGTTGCTACTGAACTTTGTAGGTCCACGAGGACACGTTCCACACCAGAGTGGTACGTCAACCCTATCCTGGAAATCATGTTGTTAGACAACGGCGAACCTTCGAACTAAGAAGAAGCGATGGCGGGCCCAAATTCCAACAGATGGTTTGAAGCCATGAAATCCGAGATAGGATCCATGTATGATAACAAAGTATGGACTTTGGTGGACTTGCCCGATGATCGGCAAGCCATAGAGAATAAGTGGATCTTTAAAAAGAAGACTGACGTGAATGGAAATGTGACCATCTACAAGGCTCGGCTTGTCGCTAAGGGTTATCGACAAGTTCAAGGAATTGACTACGATGAGACTTTATCTCCCGTAGCGATGCTGAAGCTCGTCCGAATCATGTTAGAAATTGCCGCATTCTATGATTATGAGATCTGGCAAATGGACGTCAAAACGGCATTCCTTAACGTATTCCTTAAGGAAGAATTATATATGATGCATGCGGAAGGTTTTCTCGATCCTAAGAATGCTGACAAGGTATGCAAGCTCCAACGCTCCATCTATGGGCTGGTGCAAGCATCTCGGAGTTGGAACATTCGTTTTGATGAAGTGGTCAAAGCGTTTGGGTTCGTACAGACTTATGGAGAAGCCTGTATTTACAAGAAAGTGAGTAAGAGGTCTGTAGCATTTCTCATATTATATGTGGATGACATATTGTTGATGGGAAATGATATAGAACTTTCGGAAAGCATAAAGGCCTACTTGAATAAGTGTTTTTCAATGAAGGGCCTTGGATAAGCTTCTTACATATTAGGAATCAAGATCTATAGAGATAGATCGAGACGCCTCATTCTATAGAGATAGATCGAGACGCCTCATTGGTCTTTCAAAAAGCACATACCTTGACAAGATATTGGAGAAGTTTAATATGGATAAGTCCAAGAAGGGGTTCTTGCCTGTATTGCAAGGTGTGAGATTGAGCACAGCTCAATGCCCGATCTCGGCAGAAGATAGAGAAAGGATGAGTGTCATCCCCTATGCCTCAACCATAGGTTCTATTATGTATGCCATGCTGTGTACCAGACCTGATGTGAACCTTGCCATAAGTTTGGTGGGGAGGTACCAAAGTGATCCTGAAATGGAACACTGGACAGCGGTCAAGAACATCCTGAAGTACCTGAAAAGGAATAAGGATATGTTTCTCGTTTATGGAGGTGACGAAGAGCTCATCGTAAAGGGTTACGTCGATGCTAGCTTCGACATAGATCCGGATGACTCCAAGTCATAAACCGGATACCTGTATATTTTGAATGGTGGGGTAGTCTGCTGGTGCAGTTGCAAGCAAAGCGTCGTGGCGGCATCTACATGTGAAGCAGAGTACATAGCTGCTTCCGAAGCAGCACAGGAAGGAGTCTGGATGAACGAGTTCATCACCGACCTAGAAGTTATTCCAATCGCGTCGGGCCCAATGACTCTCTTATGTGACAACACTGGAGCTATTGTCATTGCCAAGGAGCCCAGGTTTCACAAGAAGACCAAGCACATCAAGCATCGTTTCAACTCCATTCATGGTTATATTCAAGATGGAGACATAGATATTTTTAAAGTACATATGGATCTGAATGTCGCACATCCGTTGACTAAACCTCTTCCACGAGCAAAACCTGATCAACACTAGAACTCTATGGGTGTTCGATTCATCACAATGTAACTAGATTATTGACTCTAGTGCAAGTGGGAGACTCTTGGAAATATACCCTAGAGGCAATAATAAAATGGTTATTATTATATTTCCTTATTCATGATAATTGTCTATTGTTCATGCTATAATTGTATCATCCAAAAATCATAATACACGTGTGAATACATAGACACAACATGTCCCTAGTGATCCTCTAGTTGGCTAGCTCATTGATTAATAGATGGTTACGCTATCATGGCCATCGACATTGGATGTCATTGATAACGGGATCATATCATTAGGAGAATGATGTGATGGATAAGACCCAATCCTAAGCATAGCACAAGATCGTGTAGTTCGTCTACTAAAGCTTTTCTAATGTCAAGTATCATTTCCTTAGACCATGAGACTGTGCAACTCCCGGGTACCATAGGAATACTTTGGGTGTGCCAAACGTCACAACGTAACTGGGTGGCTATAAAGGTGCACTACAGGTATCCCCGAAAGTGTCTGTTGGGTTGGCACGAATCGAGACTGGGATTTGTCACTCCGTGTGACGGAGAGGTATCTCTGGGCCCACTCGGTAAGATATCATCATAATGAGCTAGATGTGACTAAGGAGTTGGCCACGAGATGATGTGTTACAGAACGAGTAAAGAGACTTGCCGGTAACGAGATTGAACGATGTATAGGGATATCAACGATCGAATCTGGGGCAAGTATCATACCGGTAAACAAAGGGAATTGTATACGAGATTAATTGAATCCCCGACATCGCGGTTCATCCGATGAGATCATCGTGGAACATGTGAGAGCCAACATGGGTATCTAGATCTTGCTATTGGTTATTGACGGGAGAGATGACTCTGTCATGTCTACATGCCCCCCGAACCCGTAGGGTCTACAAACTTAAGGTTCGATGACACTAGGGTTATAGGGGAAATATGTACGTGGTTACCGAATGTTGTTCAGAGTCCCGGATGAGATCCCAATTGTCACGAGGAGTTCCGGAATGGTCCGGAGGTGAAGAATTATATATGGGAAGTCCTGTTTCAGTCGCCGGAATAATTTCGGGGTTATCGGTATTGTACCGGGACCACCGGAAGGTGTCCGGGGGTCCACCTGGTGGGGCCACCTGCCCAGGTTGGCCAAGTGGGCTGATCAAGGGAGGGAACCAGCCCCTGGTGTGCTGGTGAGCCCCCAAGGGGCACTAGGCTCCTAGGGTTAGAAACCCTAGGGGTGGGGGCACCTCCCACCATGCTTGGGGGGGCAAGCCCCCCCTTAGCCGCCGCCCCCCTTAGATGGGATCTAAGGGGCCGGCCCCCTTCCCCCCTTCATCCTATAAATAGAGCGGGGGGTGAGAGGGCAGCCGCACGACATCCCTGGCGCAGCCCTCCCCCTCTCCAACACCTCCTCCTCCTCTGTAGTACTTGGCGAGGCCCTACCAGAGAACCAAGCTGCTCCACCACCACCACGCCGTCGTGCTGCTGCTGGAGTTGTTTTCCCCAACCTCTCCCTCCTCCTTGCTGGATCAAGGCGCGGGAGACATCACCGGGATGCACGTGTGTTGAACGCGGAGGCGCCGTTGTTCGGTGCTTAGATCGGAACCGACCATGATCTGAGTCGTTGCGAGTACGACTGCACCAACCGCGTTCTTGTAACGCTTCCGCTTTGCGATCTTCAAGGGTATGAAGATGCACTCCCCCCTCTTGTTGCTGGTTTCTCCATAGATTGATCTTGGTGATGTGTAGCATTTTTTTGATTTGTGCTACGATCCCCAACAAGGAGGTGGTGCGAGGGGCGTACTATATAGGCTTCGGGTGAGGAGTGTGCGATTGTGAGATCGATGAAAAGAGGGGCGAGAGTTTACACATGTGTAGGACCGTATGAGAGATATGCAAGGCATGGTCAGAGAAAGGAGGAGATGGAAAGTGTGTGTGCATGTGGTAGGGAGACATCGCTATAGAGGTTTATCGATCGATGTGTGTCGGAAAGAAGGAGTTGTGGAGACCATGGGAGAACGGCATAAAAAATAAATGAATGTGCGCGATGGATAGAATGATGAGGGAGGCGGAGGGCGAGGAGGGCATGTGCATGCACAAGAGAAAGTTAGCACTAGCTACAAAGTTTGGAGGATTGCGTGGGTGTAAGAGACTAACAAATATCATAATTTGATATGAAAGTGGATTCATATATTTGAATAAGAGATCATAGTGTTATAAACCTATGCATGCATGAATATAGCGGTGATACGCGTGGTGTGGTTTTCGACATGTTATACTATAATGTGATAATGTGTGGTGTTTGTAACTCATAGCTAAATATCGAACAATCTAAATCATACTATTTATCGAACAATCTCACACTTTTTTTGAGTCTGTGATAACGTGTGGCGTTTTCAGCTCACAACTAAATATCGAACAATCTAAACCATACATTATGTGATATCCAACAAGCTCACATTTTATTTGAATTCATCATAATGTGTGGCGTTTGCAACACACAGCTAAATACTTGTAGGCGTAGGGGCGGGGCACCATACATTTTGTGATAAACACATTATACATATGAGACATGGTTTAGATTATGAAGGTCTAGCTAGAGCTTGAAATGCACTGTGATTTGAAATCAACATAAAGTGGATTCAAAAAATCGAGTTCGTGTTCATATACTACACATAGTTCATATCTGACTCGACAGTAATCATATAGTACACATAGTAATATCTATCTCGACAGTAATCGAGTTCAAGTTCATATAGTACACATAGTTCATATCTAACTCGACAGTAATCATGTGGTGTGCTGTGAAGATAATATACAAACGATGGTTTAACTTGACAATAATGATGATTGGTGATCTTGTTAGAATAGAGAAACAAATTAAAATGGTTTAACTTGACAACAATCATGATTGTAGATCTTATCCAAATAGAGAAACAAATTCAAATTTATTTCATATTGCAGCTAGTAGTATACATTTGGAATGCCCTAAAATGTTCATTTGAGTAGGTTACATGCATTATACAAACATAACATGGATTCAAAACATTGAATGGCATTTGTAGTAATTCATGCAGCAAGACGGGACAAGACACTCTCTTGTGTTGTGCGAATTGATTTGGTAGCGTACTGTTCTCCTGAAAATTAACATGCGCCTTGTTATCCCGAAATTTGAAGCTATCTCTTTGTCTCATTGTGCTCGGAAAACTACCTCCATCTCAACTCGCGCGTTGCCATCCCAAAATTACAACGCGCGCGTAAACTCCCACCTCCTACGAAATTTTGACAAGAGAAATTCCCGTGATACCCCCTGAACGGAAAGAACCGCCTAGTTCAAATCGGTGTGCGTATTCTCGTAACTTACCCCACATTTCGGATAAGCGCGTCCCTAAGCCATGGTTCCCCCCTCCCATCCCCTCCGCTACCCCCATTCCAACACCAAGGCCGTGAAAACCCACGAAGCCCCACACCCTCCTCTGTCGTCCACCGCAACACCTCGACCTCCCTCATCCACCGCACCGGATGAGGATTCGTCATCGATATCGTCATCCCGCTGGTTTAGCCACCCAGTCCTCCACCTCCAAGGAGCCGCCCCGATGATCCCCTCGTCTTTTGCGCCACCTCCATTCCCTCACCGCCGGAAGAGCATCATCATCACCGATTCCTCGGATGAAGCCGCGGCCTAATCGGCGCCACCAAAGAGGTTCTACAGTAATTGCTGCATTTTCTTCTTGCTTCGATCTCACGGTGCTGCCATCACTTGGTCCCGAGCCGCCATGGCGAGCTCCATCTATGGCGGCATCGCCGACCACTTCCTTTACGGTGTCGCTCCCTCGGCAACGACGTCCACATCAATCAGAGCTGCTACTGCTTTGGCTCTCGCTCGCGCTGCTGCTCTGCTCTTGCTCTTCGGTCCCCTGCCTGGTCTGCTCTTGATCTTGCTTGCGATCTTGCTCTTGCTCTTGCTTGCGCTGCTGCTCTAGTCTTCCTCGCACTACTGCTGCAAGAGCAACAGATCCTACTCTCGCTCGAGCCCCTGCAGCTGCTACCTGAGATGCTGCTACACGACCAGCTGCCCCAGTTTTCGCCTGCGCTACTGCTCTGGGCGCTGCTGCTGCTACTCCTTTTCTGCTACCAGTGTGTTTAGTTTCGACAGTAAAATTCAGTTTCGACAATAAAATTTAGTTTCGACGGGTAAATTCAGTTTGATAGTTAAGTTCAGAGATGAGCGGCTGATGTATTTTACATCTAGCACTCTATGGTTATGTGTTTTGCATCATCTATTGGAGATGCTATTAGAATTCCACTCACGTTAACGTTGTCTCTCTTGTCCTGCTTCAGCCTCGCCATCGTAAAAATCACCGGAGTTGCTCCAACGATGAAACCCTCCATCACAGCCGAGCAGTACCCTTGGCTCCATCTCCAGGCGCCTAAGATCTTCTTCCCCTCCTCCGACTGCCTCATCAGCCACAGCATCCTCAGTGACCAACCCAATGATGATGCGATCGACATGGCTTCGGCAAAGAGGTTGTACACTTGTTGTATCACTTTTTTACTCTACATGTTACATATATTGTCCACTGAGCGCACGTAGTAACGTGAAATACGGTTAGTTTCTCCTATATAACATCAGTGAGGTACCAGGCAACTTAGCTATCCGTGGTGGGCTCTCTTGAAAGGAATCATTGTTTCTGCGCGTTTGAGCTGTGCATTTCTAGATGGGCCTGAGATTTGAGCTAGCGGGGCAGTGGCCTGGGTCCAAAGTAGTATAAGTAGCACAAAAACAATGGTCGAGTGTAGGCTTTTCCCTGTTCAAGCCTGCCTACTACAATCGCTAGTGCTTGAAAGGAAAAATGAAGGAAAACCATAGGAATTGGAAAGTTAACTATGGTACTACTATTCATGCATTTGGTTCAAAGGAATGGAGCAAAGCAAAACTATAGGATTTGTTCCTTTAGTGTCTCCCTGTTATAGATATGTGTCAAAGAAAACCTTGTGTGGTTTGTCCCACTCCTGCTGCGCTGTGATCCACCCCAGCTCAGGTGCTCCAACGACGGAAGGGTTCACCACAGCAGGGATCCGCCCTCCAAACTGTCTTTCGCCGCCTCAGATCTTCTTCCCCACTGCCGACAGCCACGACAACCCCATTAGCATCATCAACTGAGCAAAGGACCTTGAGGACTACACGGGTACGCAAGAGAGGTCGCACTCTTTCGTGTCTCCTTACGTTATGCATCGCTTATAACATGATGACATGCTACTTTATCGTCATGTTCACCAATTAGACTCCGAGTCAGGTCCAAACTGATGCTCAAACATGTTTTTTTAAATGGTTGTGGGGTACATATTGGGCCAACAATCAATACTATCTGTCTACTATCTGATTAATCTTTGGTGTCTACTGTGAGTTTCATGTTGGGTGGAAACAAACATTAAAGGAGCCATTATATGTATTTTTTAACTGAAGCTATTATCTGCCTGTTATCAATTCTTTTGGGTCTATCCATAGTATGCACTCCTTACGTAATCTCACTATGTTTTATTCCAATGCATGTCAGTTATTGTACACAATGGTACTGAACATGTAGAGCAAAAGAGATGAGCCTTGCGTGGCAATAACATTTCATGCAAATGTCGCTCCATGGTGGGCGCAAAAGCAACCTCCCCTCCCCCATTCCAGACTATAATCAAGAGGAAGATAACTGTTCAGAGGGGGATTCAGAGGGAGCAGATGTGATGCCCCTGATCTAACCGTACACTAATCATGCACGCAAATGTGTACGACCAAGATCAGGGACTCACTGGGAGATACCACAACACAACTCTGGACACAAATTAAAATAATACAAGCTTTATATTACAAGCCAGGGGCCTCGAGGGCTCGAATACACCCGCAGACCTAGCTACCTCCTTAAAAAGGCAGGAGCTCCCATGGCGGGTGTCCCTCCTCCGGCCGGCTTGGCGACCGTGCGCGGCGGCGCACCAGGCCACCGGGCCTTCACCCCCGCCTTCCGACGGGTGCAGTGGCCACCCAGGTTCAGGCCAGATCTGTCGCCCTATAACAACGGGGCAGTGGACCCAGTCATCTTGCTCCAGGCTTACGAAGAGGCCGTCTCGGTGGCCAGCGGCGACAGCAAGGTCATGGCCAGCTCGCTCCCCATGGCACTCACCGGCGTGCCGCGCGCCTTGTTCTTCAGCTTGCCAGAATCGTCCGTGGCGTCCTGGGAGGATCTGCGTGACCTCTTCGTCGCACGCTTCGAGGCGCCGGCGCCCCACGTTGTCGCGGCCCTCCTCGGCGGCTCCCAAGCACCACCCTTCGACCGCCACATCAAGCAGATCTTTCGCCAGGCGGGCGTCGCCTGCATACGCCAGGGGGCTCCTCCTGGATGGGTGGCGCCCAAGGCCGACCTCACCTTCGACTCGGGGGACCACCCCGCCTCCACCGCGGGCTCAGGCGCTATCCCGATGCTCTGCACCCCCACCATCTGCAACATGGCAGTCACCAAGACCCTCATCGATGGTGGGGCTGGCCTCAACGTGCTCTCGGTGGAGGCTTTCAGCTTGCTTCAAGTGCCACTCGAGCGGCTGCACCCCACCAAACCCTTCTCAGGAGTCAGCAGCGGTTTCACCAGCCCTCTGGGGCAGATCCGCCTCCCGGTCACGTTCGGCACCCGAAACAACTACCGCACCGGGCTAATCGACTTCGACATCGCCCGAATCGGCCTCCCGTACAACGCCATCCTTGGGTACCCCACACTAGCTCAGTTCATGGCTGCGACTCATCCGGCCTATAACCTCATGAAGATGTCAGGGAGTAGCGGTGTCCTCACTGTGGTGGGGGACACCAAGGAAGCTCTGGTGGCCCTCAAGCTCGTCTTCCAGACTGCTGCGGTGGCGCAACCGTCTAGTGAAGCCGCCCCTGGAACCGAGGGGGCTGCACCGGCCAAGTAGAAGCAACTTTTCTCTCAAGACCGAGCCGAGACAAGGCAGGTGCCCGTAGATGAAGACGAGCCGTCGGGTGTCACCTTCATCATAGGCGCTGGTCTCCCCAAAGCTCCAGAAGTGGCGCTGGTTGGGTTCCTGCGCGCGAACAGGGATGTGTTCGCTTGGGAACTCAAGGACCTGGTGGGAGTCCCGGGGGAGGTGATCGAGCATCACCTAAACGTACGCCCCAATATGTGCCCCGTGAAGCAGAAGGTCAGGCGCCAATCTACGGAGAAACAATCCTTCATCATGTAGGAGACTCGCAAGCTGGAGGCAGCGGGTGTCATCCGCGAGGTCCAGTACCCAGAGTGGCTGGCAAACCCCGTCGTCGTGCCTAAGAAAGGAGGAAAAGAGCGCATGTGCGTCGACTTCACCAACCTCAACAAGGCTTGTCCGGAAGACCCGTTTCCTCTGCCCCGCATCGATCAGATCGTCGACTCCACCGCCGAGTGCGACTTGCTGTGCTTCTTGGACGCCTTCTCGGGCTACCACCAGATCAAAATGGCACTTCAAGACGTCGAGAAGACTGCCTTCCTCACCCCCTATGGAGTATACTACTACACTTGCATGCCGTTTGGGTTATAGAATGCAGGGGCCACCTTTCAGCGGTTAATGGACATCGCACTGGGAAAACAGCTCGGGAGGAACGCTGAGGCGTACGTAGATGGCATCATGATGAAATCTCAGGGACAACCCTCATCGTGGACCTGGAAGAAACCTTCGCGAACCTGCGCAAGGTAGACCTATGGCTCAACCCGGAAAAGTGCGTGTTCGGTGTCCCGTCAAGCAAGCTTTTGGGCTTCTTTGTGTCGCATCGAGGGATCGAGGCAAACCCCGAGAAGGTCAAGGCCATAGAAAAGATGAGTCTGCCCAAGAACCTCAAGGAGATGCAGAAACTGGCCGGCTGTGTAACGTCGCTTGGGCGTTTCATCTCCAAGCTAGGCAGAGAGCCCTCCCTTTCTTCAAGCTGATGAAAAGAAAGGGCCCGTTCGAGTGGACCACTGAGGCTGATGCGGCGTTCGAAGACCTCAAGAGATACCTCACCAGTCCATCGGTGATGGTGGCACCCAAGCCCTAAGAACCATTAGTGCTTTACCTGGCCGCAACACCACATTCAGCTAGCGCAACGCTGGTGGCTGTTCGAGAGGAGCGTCAAGACAAGACCTTGCAACCCAGGGACGGCACTCCCAAGGCCCCATCAGGGCCGGAGGGTGACCGCGTCCTGCAAGACGACTCCCCTGAGGCCACTGCTACCCCAGCTGACGACCAAGCCCCTGGAGCACCTTTACCTAGTCAGACCACACAGCCGCAGGCGAGTCCGGACTTCACCCTCGTCGAGCACCCGGTATACTTCGTCAGCATGGTGCTCCATGATGCCAGGGCACGCTACCCCATGCTGCAAAAGCTCTTGCTAGAGCTCCTCGTCGCTTCGCGCAAGCTGCGCCACTACTTCCAAGGCCACCCCATCAAGGTCGTCTCAGCTTACCCTCTAGAGAGGGTACTCCAAAGCCCAAACACAGTAGGAAGGGTCGCGGAGTGGAACATAGAGCTGCAGGTAGTCCAGCTAGAGTTCAGCACCACCAGAGTCATCAAGGGGGTTGCACTTGCTGATTTCATGGTAGAATGGACCGACGCCCTAGGACCCGAAGCAAATCAGGGCAGGTCCCTCTCGCAGGGGAGCGAAGCGCCAGTTGGCTGGGTCATGTACTTTGAGGGCACGTTTGCCCACCGGGGCGCGGGGGCTGGGGCCGTGCTCATCTCGCCCACTCAAGACAAGCTCTACTATGAAGTGCAGCTCTGCTTTCAGCGAGTCGATAAGGTCTCCAACAACATCGCGGAGTACGAGGGCCTCATCGCCGGTCTCAAGGCGGCGAAGGCCCTGGGGGTGAAGCGCCTCGTCATCAGGGGCGACTCCCAGCTCCTTGTCAACTTCTCCAACAAGGTATATGAGCCGAGGGATGAGCATATGGAGGCATACCTCACGGAGGTACGCAAAATGGAGAAGTAGTTCCTGGGCCTGGAGCTGGAGCATGTTCCCCGCGGCACCAATAAGGAGGCCGACGACATCGCCAAGAGTGCGTCCAGGCACCTGCCCCAAGAGCCGGGTGTCTTCGAGGAGAGGCTCCTCAGGCCCTCGGCGACACCCCAGCGAGAAGGGCCGGCGAAGCCTCAGGAGGAGCTCCCCCAGCCACCAGCCTCGGGAGCCCCCACCTACGGCCCGACTTCAGGAGCCCGCTTGCTCCTGGCGCTCGAGCCTCAGGAGGGATGCTGGACCGAGGAACTCAAGTCATACCTGGTGCAAGGAGCATTACCGGAAAAGGAGGAGGACGCCGAACGCGTGGCCCGACAGGCTACGACATACTACATCCAAGACGGTGAGCTTTACAGGAAGCGACCAAATGAAGTTTCTTTACGATGCATCTCCAGGAAGCAGGGAGGCGAGCTGCTAGCTAACATCCATGCCGGGGACTGCGGACATCACTCATCATCGCACACCTTGGTCGGCAAGGCATTCCGAACTGGTTTTTACTGGTCCACGACACTCAACGATGCCGCAGAACTGGTAAAGTCTTGCGAGGCTTGCTAGTTCCATGCCAAGCAGATCCACCAACCGGCTCAGGGCCTCCAAACCATCCCACTCTCCTGGCCGTTCGCGGTCTGGGGGCTAGACATCCTGGGCCCATTTCCTCGAGCGCCCGGGGGCTACCGATACCTCTACGTTGCTGTCGACAAGTTTAGCAAATGGGCTGAGGTGGAAGCTGTCCGAACCATCCCAGATGGCTCCGCAGTCAAGTTCATCAAGGCCCTCGTAAAACGGTTCGGGGTCCCTAACCGCATCATCACCGACAACGGCTCGCAGTTCACTAGTAACATTTTCAAGACATATTGTGCTAACCTTGGAACACAGATTTGCTACGCCTCTGTAGCACACCCCAGGAGCAATGGCCAAGCCGAGCGTGCCAACACGGAGGTCCTGAGAGGCCTCAAGACCAGAACCTTCAAGAAGAAGCTCGAGGCTTGCGGGAGGGGTTGGCATGACGAGCTCCCGTTCGTGTTGTGGTCAATCCACACCACTGCCACTAAGCCGACAGGCAAGACCCCATTCTTCCTCGTCTACGGAGCCGAGGCGGTCCTTCCTCATGAGGTCAGGCATCAGTCCCCGCGAGTCCTAGCGTTCGACGAAGCGCGGCAGGGCGTTGTGCAAGGAGTGGACCACGTGCTGGGGAGGAGCGCCGGCGTGACGCATCACTCCGAGCGGCAAGATACCAGCAGGCGTTGCGGCGGTACCATTGCCGTAGCATCAGCACCAGGACACTCGAGGTAGGTGACCTCGTCTTGAGGAGAGTCCTCTCTAGGTAAGGGTTGCACAAGCTCTCACCTATGTGGGAAGGCCCGTTCAAGATCACTCAGGCATCTAGACCTGGCGCCGTCCGCCTGGAAACAGGGGACGGCGTCCCGGCCCCGAACGCGTGGAACATCCGGCACGTCCGGAGGTTCTATCCGTGAAACAAGGCCCTTGTGCCTGAGAAAACTAGGCTCCGTGCCTACGAGGAACAAGGCCCTTGCGCCTAAGAAGACTAGGCTCCATGCCAGCGAGGAACAAGGCCCTTGCGCCTGAGAAGACTAGGCTCCGTGCCTGCGAGGAATAAGGCCCTTGCGCCTGAGAAGACTAGGCTCCATGCCTGCGAGGAACAAGGCCCTTGCGCCTGAGAAGACTAGGCTCCGTGCCTACGAGAAACAAGGCCCTTGCGCCTGAGAAGACTAGGCTCCGTGCCTGCAAGGAACAAGGCCCTTGTGCCTGAGAAGACTAGGCTCCGTGCCTGCAAGGAACAAGGCCCTGGCGCCTGAGAAGCCAAGGTCCAGTGCGTGTGAAGCAAGGCTCACGCCTGTGAAGATCTCTGCTTGTGACACTCTCACGTAATAATGAGTGGGTCTGTACATGCCCCGGAGTCTCCGGAGAGCCGCCCTCGGGCCTCGGGGGCTCCCTCCCACGTCCTAGTGGCAGCACTTAGCTCCGCGCTGGTGAGAAGACTAGATTAGGTGCCGGACGCGGCCGTTCATTTGGTTTCTGGAGTTGGCTTGCCCCATCTTCCCTTTTTAAAGGATTCTAAAAGGTTCTGGCATTTCTCGATTGCTTGGTTTTGATTTCCCTTTGTGGCCCTTCTCTCATTTTTTGGGAGAGCGGCAGTTGCACGGTGCTCCCCCTTTTAGCCTTCACGAGGCGCCCAAACCAGGGCTTGTGATTGACACGCACCCCATCCTCATGTTTGTGCCCCACGGGTACCGCGACAAGGGGCGTCCTACCATGCTCAGCCCACGTTAAGGGCCTCGGGCAGTAAAGGATAATAACCACCTAACGAGTTTTTGCAGCCTCACGAAGGGTCAAACGTCACGGATGAAGGCAATCCCAAGTGCGTCAATATAGGTCTCCTCGCCCTAAAAGCGCGTAACACACAGATTGCGCAACAATGGACAGAGACACTAAGCATGGTGTTGAATATCATAAAGTCATGGTTACATGCCCTTCTAGGGCTCCATACTTATTTGTTCAAGTAATGCAGGGGGAAAGAAAAACCAAGAACGGCAGGCGATGACCCTTGAGGCGCAACTACTCCCGAGGACCTGCACCCCGAGCTCAGCCCGAGTCCTCCTCACGCTTCACCTGAGCGTGATGGCGAGACGACCCAGCACCACCTTCCAGGCAAGCACGGAGGCGGGGCGGCTGGTCGTAGCCACCACTGCTGGAGCTGCTGCTGAAGGAGGAGCCGCCGTAGCTGGGCAAGCTGCGTCCATCACCCAGGCCAAGCACCTCGCCGCCTCCGTTGTCCTCGGGTGGCGCCCATCTTCCCCAAACACCCTCACAAAGAGGATCGAGTCATCGCCATGTCTGAAATGAAGGGTGCACCGTCTGCCCAAGCCGCGCGCGCGGGCAAACGTCCGCCAGCCACGAGCCAAGGTCACGGCACCTGAGGTGGAGACCTCCACCACGACCCACAAAGCCCTGCTGCAACAACCATCTTCTTGCAGCCAAAAGCCTCCGAAGCTCGCGGCGAGGAGTTCGCCGGCAAGGGAGCGCGGGAGCTGGAGCCGGGTGCCGACTAGGCTCTCCGACCACACGACAAACTCCAACATCACCTCCGCCAAGTGGAGGCGCGACTGAGGAGGCATGGTGGTCCCAGAGCGCCTCCCTTCATTCACGGGACCGCCGGCGCCACGACAGCCCCCACCGCTCGAAGGGCCGCCGGCACGATTTCTAGGAGCGGCAGCCGGCACCATGGGGCCCCGCTCACGCCCGCTAGCCGCTCCTGCAGGAGTCGCAGCACGCTTGCGGGGATGGCCTCGTCTCCTCTTAGCCGGTGGTGAGCCGGGCCCCTCTTGCCAGGCCTTCCCCTTCTCCACGGACGAGAACTTCCTGGGCGGTGCCATAAGCGAACTGGTCAAATAAAGGGCAAGGGAAAAAACGAGAGGAACGAAGGAAGGAGATGGGCGGTGAGAACCCCCCACTTGCCCCCTTATTTATAGTTAGGAGAAGGCCAACCGTCGGCCTCCATAATCGTAGGTAATGATGATCCTCTACGCATGCAGGGACTTGTCAAGTCGTGCAGTCGCCGAGGCTGCATGGGGAAGTGGAGACGCCCACGTCCCATCAATCACCACGCGTCAGTCAAGGCCACGGGCTTTTGGGGCCCACGGCGTTTCGCACTTGACCCTTGGCTTCGCCGCGAAGCCAAGCCTGATCGCACCTTGGGCCCCGGGGCTACTGTCGGCGTTTTGGGAACGGGGGTACCCAGACTTGCCTGCCTGCGGCCCAGGGCGTGGCTCACCAGGTAGCCTCGTACGGCCCGACATCTTTGGCTACCACTCAAGACCCTCGTGAGGGGCCTAGCCTCACGAGGCGAACGACGTAAGGCATCTCCTGGGGCGGCCTCACTAGGCCGGCTCGTGAGGATCGGAGATATCGAGGCGAGGGACACCTCGCGAGGTCCTTGTGACGTGAGGGGTGACGACCAAGGCCAGGCGGGCACCAGCGGGCGCAGAGTGTCAGTTTCCTCTTTGGTGCTAAAGGAGTAGGTGCAGGCGAAGAGTCTCGAGGCATCAGACAAAGGTTTGCATATCGGTGCAATAAGACCAAGACCACCAGGACAGCAAAACAGAGGTCATCGTGGAGCCCACGATGGCGTCACCACCAGAACCTTTGGCAGGCGAAGACCACCTTTTGTTTGGATAGCTTGTACTAGCTGCCCCCTTCAAATTTGGCCGTTGTGGGATCCCTTCCCGCTCAATATTTGGGAAGAGGACCCGGGCCACTATAAATAGGACTAGCCACCACTATTGGGATCATCTCATCCGGAGCTGATCAGATAGAAGGCCGCACACCACAAGCTCACCCGAGCACAAGAACCCCTCTCCTCAGGAGGCAGTTCATCCTTGTACTAGTTCTTCATTAGCCTACAAGGCAATCCACCACACCACACTGGATTAGGGTATTACACCACAATGGTGGCCCGAACCAGTATAAACTTTGTGATCGGATGAGCTAAGCCTAGGGTTTTTGAGTAGACGAGCTAGGGTGGAAGGAGAGATCTTCGTGCGCACCCCAGAGTTCAAACCTTAAGGGTTTTACCGGAACCCGAGATCCGACAATGTGCGGTGCCGGAGCCTGGTCTTCGATCCTGTTGATCGGGTCTTCTGATAATCCAACGGGGCAACAGGAACAAGGTGGGGGGTCACTGGTGGGTCAACAACCAACCTGTACTAAGCAGTTAGGGTAAACATGTAAGGTATGGAAGCAGGTACCAACAATAGGCCATGCATCAGAATAGGATCATACAAAAATAGTAGCAATTCTAATGCAAGCATAAGAGAGAAGGGAATGGGCGATATAGGAATGATCAAAGGGGGTTGGCTTGCCTGGAAGCTCTGTTGCAAAGGTAGAAGGGTCGTCCGAGACGTAGTCGATCACAGGGGAAACATCGGTCTCGGGGTCTACTATAACGCCCAAGATGCGACTATATCTCCTACATGTCGAGGAACGACTTAGAGGCATAATCGCATTTTGGTATGATTGCAAGATGGTCATCTTCACACATTCCCCTGTACAAGAGCAAAGGGGAAAACAATATAGTTGGCTTACAATCGCCACTTCACACAATGCATAAATAAGTCATACATTCATCCAGAGTACACACATAGTCTGACTACGGACGAGTCCAAATGAAAAGAAGATAACCACTCACTATGCCCGATTGGCCCTAGTAGGAACCACTACTGATCGTCGGCGTATGTCACGTACATACGCCCACGGTCCTCATTGAACTCCCACTTGAGTTCCTGGCCATCACTTGTATCGTACCCGGCTGTTGCTGCATTTGTGTTTGTAGTAAACCGTGAGTCACGAGGACTCGGCAATCCCATTCCCGGGTATCAAAACTATCAAAGCTTTTGGGTAATGAGAAAGTGTACAAGTGGGCTGCTGCAAGCACTAAGTGTAGATGAGGTGGCTAGCTTACGTATCATCATAGCGAGAGGAGAAGTGAAAGCCATCGGTCGTGAACTAAATCATGATCACAAAATGATCCTGTCTACCTACGAGTCATCCATAACCCAGCCGTGTTCTCTTCCCGACCTCCCTCGAAAAGAGACCATCACGACTACTCACACGGTAGTGTATTCTGTTGAGTTTTTGGTGTCAAGTTATCTACAACTGGATATTAACAATTTCCAATCTGCCACATAACTGCGGGCACGACTTTGGAAAGATCATAACCCTGTAGGGGTGTCCCAACTTAGCCCATCACAAGCTCTCACGATCAGCCGGGGCAACAACTCCATGTTGGGAAGGCCCGAGTATTCTCGGAATCCTCTGCACAAGATATTTCGACAATAGCAAAACTAATCCAGCAAGACCTCTCAATGTGCCGACACCCAGATAGGAGCCGCGCGTATGTCATCTTGGGCCACATCGGATAAGCTAAGCCTACAGGAGCCAGAATACCCCAAGTTTCCAAGGGGGGGCCTGCACGGTGCTCTAGTTCAGACCAACACTCAAAACGAGCATTGGCCCGGGGGGTTGATTAATAAACCCTCGGGTTAATTACTCCCCCGACAAGTTTTATTTATTAGGCAAATGGTAAAACCAAAGTTGGATCTTGCTGGAAAAGCTTTACACAAAGTGAATTATCAAGGGGGGCCCATATACCCCAACTGTGTTAGAAACGCAAAATCAAGGAACATAACACCGGTTTATCGGTTCCTAAGGCAACATGAGTGGAACAAAACATCGAGCAAAAGGCTAAGCCTTCCACCCATTGCCAAGTATATAAGGTGTATTAAATTAAGTAGAAATATTGTGATATTTCCAAAATATCCAATCCTCATGGAGCAAACTTCATCTTCCCTTGCAACTAACAACGCTATAAGGGGGCTTGAACAGGGCGTAACTTAGCCAACCAATGGTTTGCTAGGCAGGTGATTAGAAGTTTTATGGCAAGTTAGGGGCTGACATGCAAAATGATAGGTATTGTGACAAAGCAATAGAGC
Organism: Secale cereale; assembly: GCA_902687465.1. Classification (NCBI taxonomy): domain Eukaryota; kingdom Viridiplantae; phylum Streptophyta; class Magnoliopsida; order Poales; family Poaceae; genus Secale; species Secale cereale. The sequence goes on from LR738711.1 coordinate 601,056,876, forward strand.
GAGGCAACTAGCATAGCAAGAATAGAGGTGATATCAAGGAATGGTCATCTTGCCTGGGGTCCCGCAAGGAAGAAGAATGAGTCCATGAAGAAGACAAACGGATGAAGTCGAACGAATCGTCACAACTCCGGAACGAAACCGAAGCTAACGAGAGAAACATACAGGAAATAAGAAAACAACATGGTAAACACACAAGCATAAACATGGCATATGATGTACAAACAAGTATGATGCATGTCTGGTTTAAAGATGCATGGCATGGCAAAGTGCACAAACAATACTACAAATTAAGCGGAGGTCAATATGCAACGAGTTGCATATTGACAAAACACCACATTCTATTTATTTAGTTGACTCTCGTTTATGGAGACAACATATTAAATGTTAATTAACATGGCAAGAGGTGAAGCATATGTAAACTAACTATCTACGCATTTTAAATGATGCCAGAAATAACAATAACAATTACGAAAACTCCCCATGTCATTTAGCAATTTTTAATGCAAACAACAATTTTAACCATTTAAATGTTTTTATCATGATGCGGATTACATTTGCAAGTTCTATGCAAATTTTTAGTTAAAATTTGACATGAAGATGATATGGAGTATTTCTCGCCACAACGGAAAGAAAGGGGTGTCATGGCGGCGGAAACGGAAATGATGCCACGACAACGTTCCGGGTTTTCACCACTCGTTGAGATGTCGAGCAAAAGAAGGGCGGCGTGAGCGTGTCATGCAAGATGGAGGGGTGCTCCCGGATACCGGGTTCCCACGTGACGACGACATGGCAACAAGGAGGAACGTGCAAGCCACGGCTCGGACACGGCGCAACACACGGTCATCTCATACAACATGCATCCATTCACGGGCGTCGTCTCGACGGTATACCTTTGGAGCATGCGTATTCGGAGCGGATCGAGTAGGTGGACGAAGAGGAAGTAGACGTTCTCGAGACAATCATAGTGGAAGTAGTAATACACGGCAACGGTAGTTGTACACGGGTCTTTGGCGACGGTAGTGGAACACGTTTTCGTAGATGTCACAGCTGCGGTAGTCGTTCGGCATCGATCGTCGAGGTTCTTGCCGTTTTGACGTTTTCGGAGACGGCGGTAGAGGTACTTGGGTGCTTTTGGCGACGGTAGTCATGCATGCTCGTAGATTAACTTGATGGGACCCATGTGTAGTCGTTCGCAGAGGTACTTGGTGAAATCCATGGGACAGTCTTGGTGGCAACAACCCGCTGTGCTGATGCAGCAACGACTGCTGGAGAGGCCATGGTTGTAGCCAAGTGGGCTGGACGAAGGCAAGCTTGACGGGGCACAGGAGCAGGCAAAGGAAGTGTGTGCAGGGGCGGTGACGGGGCTAGCAGAGCCACGGGAGCCTTGTTTGTCGACACCAGCGAAGAAGATGGCCGGCACGGGTTCATGGGGCCACGGATCTGGTCGAACTCATCTCATTCAAGGGCGCAGAAATGAAGCACGGGGCGGCGTCGTCGGCCGGCAATCGCACCGGTGGCCGGCGCGGTCGAGGCGAAGGTGGCCGGCGGCGCTAGTTGGAGGAGGGCGCCAGGCAGAGGTGGAACCGGGCGGCGAGGCAGAGTGAGGAGGAGGCTGGTGGCGCTGACGAGGCGGCGGCGGAGCAAGGTGGTGGTGGTGGATGCAGGGCGGCTCGATCCGGCTGGATTCGGCGGCTCGGGGTCGGGGACGAGGCTGGAGAAGCGAGGATGAGGCGGGTTGACGGGGTGGCGCGGAGCCAGTGGGACAGAGCAGCAGAGGGACGGCGGGGGCAGAGGTGGAACTGGACCGGCGGTTGGGAGCTCGGGTACAGAGCAGCTTGGAGGTGGCGCTCACTGTTGCGGCAGACGGCGGTGCTGGCGATGGAGAGGAGGAGGCACGACACTGGTCGAGGCCAGACGACGCGGAAGGAGGCGCCGGATCGGGAGGCGCGGGTGCGACCTCCTCGCCGAGTGCGAGCAGGGCAGCGGAAGGAGGGCGAGAGGGAGAGGTGGAGGTCGGGAAAGATGGGGATTCGGTCGGGGCTAGGTTAAGCAGGGGCACGCTTGGGCCTTGGGCCATGGAGGTTAGAGATGGGGAAAAAGCCAGAGGCCTGGTCCACCCCCTTTATTCCTCTCTTAAATTCATTTTCTGTTTAATAATAAACATGAGTTACAAGAAAAGACCAGGGAGTTAGGAAAAGGGGTTAGCTAATAATAAAATATACCTAGAACCCTGGAATTGTGGGCTATTTTAATAAAATTCTTTGGCAATTTTTAGAGACTAGTAATTTATGCAAGTTTGAAAATAACTCAAACTTGAATAAATCCGTAGGCTAACCGAAGCACTTCCAAAAGACATGAAAATTGGAGGAGGTGGTCTTGGCATGATCTAGTATTTATAGGAAGATATTGAACATTTTCTGGAACAGGAAAATGTCACATGCAATAAACGAGTGAAACTTGAAAAGAAGAAGCTAGAGGGGGTGGTGTACTTGATGAGGGATTTGGTGGCAAGAGGAAGATGCAAGTGTGTTTTTGTGATTCCAAAATAATGGAATATTTATAATAGTTCCAAAATTATTAGAAGGATATCTTATAAAGAGAAATCACCTAGTGAATTCCCTTGATTTAAATGGATCGAAGATCCATGCAATTTTTTTAGTTGAGTAGGAAAGATTAATGACATGATGGCATGATGACATGATGCAAAGCAAAAATAAAATAGAGCAAGCAAATAAAACACACGACGAAACTTGGAATAGCTGGAAGTCTTCTGGGGCATCGGTCTTGGGGCGTCACAACTCTCCCACACTATGAGAGGATCTCGACTCGAGATCCTAGGGATGGCACCGGAGAGAAACGAAAAAGGAAGAGGTAAAACAAAGTTGCTTCTTTTACAAACGAGTGAAACCATGAACTTTGTGAGGTTGAACAACTTGAATGAAAGAATAGAATCAAGATGAATGCGATTGCAAACACTCCATTAGCAAAGAGGAACAAGGAACATTACGAGAACCTTGTAGGTTAATAGACATGAACCAAGAGCTCGAGGGTCACGAAAAGAATTTAAAAAACCCACTCCGTTAAAAAAAGATAGAGAAGGAATAATAATGAAATAATTCGGACAACACTCCGACCGAAAATGGAAGGAATTTAACATGAACTAGACAACATGGGATGATGCTTGATGAAATCAACAACACGCTGCCTTCGAAACAATTGAAAGAATGGCACAAGGGGTAAGAAAGATTTCAGACAACACTCCGGTTGAAAAGAGAGGCAAAACTTGATAAGACGAGAGAACTTGAACGGAGGACACAACACTCTAGTTGAATGGATAAGCGAAGTAAAGAACATGATCTCAATAAAACAAGATGATGGTTTGGAGAGAGCAACATCACAATGCCTCCGGAATGAAAGAATAGATGCTACATCGTTGGAAAGAAAAGAATGGAGAAGAAAATTACAACTTCTCCCACAAATGAATTTGGAAAGCATCCTCACAAAGATGGATTGAATGGGGTTGATGGAAAATCAACAACGAAAATAATAAGCTTGTTGTGGCCTTATGGGAAACATCTCAAAATTGAGGTGAAATTCTGCCACTACGAAATGATTTATTTGAGATGAGCGAAGAGATGAAAACTTCTTTCACCGAGAGGATAAATGGAGAACTTGGGTCATTTATAAGCACCATAATTAGCAACAATCCTTGGGGAAAAGCTTTTAGGTGAAATACAACCCAAGATAACTCCAATGAATAAATTGAAGGGTTGAAAATATCTCCTGAACGAAGAAAATGATGGGTTTACAAATTTCATTGTTGATAACTTGTGAATCATGAAACATGAAAGAAATTTTCGAGACTGACATATCACCACCTCAAAAGATAAGGTAGAAAGAATTGCACTTTGAAGAGCAAGCAGAAGAATACTTGAGCTCCTCCAACAAGAACCACCATGAAGAACTCCGGTAACAAAAGGATGAGAAGTGAATGATGAAAAGAATAAGATTGAAGCCTTGCAATGATTTAGATGGATCTTTGCGATGAGGAAAATTGAAAGATCTTATAACACCAGGAGACAAGACGAACTACTTGAAACCAAGAATTTATTCCTCATGAACAAACTCTGGAGGAAGGGATTAATCACTTCGTGTAAATAAGAATAAAATTTAATGTATGCTTATCCTTCACCAATTTAAATTGATGAGAAGCAATGAATTTGCATACTACTTATTCACGTAGAAAATGATTAAAGAGAGATATAGCACAAACTCAACGGACCACAGGTAGGATTTTCGATGGATTGATCCGATAACAAAGGAAGAGGAATGTTGGACGAACCACCGTAAGAATTGAAACGAATGAAGAAAAGAGAACGAATCGCCAGTAAGAATTAGAAAAGAACAAAGGCACTTGAGGAAACTTAGATACAAAAGAACGAAGGGATCACGAGCAGAGTAGAGAATACTTGAATGATGCACCGGAAGAATTATGGAGACGAACGAAGAGGCATCAATTAAGAATAGTTGGAGGACGAATTTGAAAACTGAGAACGAAGAAATCTTCTGAAATGATGGCCTTCAGAGGATCACAATGGAAACAATTCATGAAATGCTTTGGATGATATGAAAAGATTTACGACAAACGGAATAATTTGAGAGAATAGCATGAATCTAGAACTACGAATCTTCAAGAGAAAGGACCAAAATTTAAGAGAAATTCTTCTTCGGTCTTCAAACTGAGAATGACAATGAGGCACCACCAAAATTGTTGATACGCTCCCGAATGAAGAATGAAAATGTTGAAGCAACGGTAGAAAGAATTTGAAAGCAATCTTGGAGAAGGCATATGACTGATGAAAATTCATTCTTACGTCACACTTGAAAAGAATTTGAGAATAACTCCGGAAAATTAGAAGAGTCGGGTAAGATCCTGGGAAAAGACCTGTGGGTTAGGGCCCACTAAAAAAACACCATTGGGAAAGATTGCTTGGGAGAGATATTGCATTGGTTGAATTAAATGGCTTGAATGAGAAAACAACCTCAAAATAGCTTGAACGGATTAAGAATGAAAACACGAATCTTCTCGGATATCTTTAACACTCCGGAGAAGATTTAGTGGCAGTTGAAAAAAACAAGAGAGGCTTGATAAGGAATTCCAACATGGGAAAACATGTGAAATAACAGGAAAAGATATGATCAATACAGAAGCTTGGATTTAGTCCACCGGAGAAGAATATGAGAATTAATAATGATTAACTTGAAATTCTTGAGCATCTTCGCGATAAATCACCGGATAAGAACATTGAAGGAAAAGAACGAAGAGACTTCACATGAATATAATGGATACTTGATTAAGAATTCTGGCTCCATAAAGAAAAAGGGTTGGAGGATGGGGAAAAACAAAGACCACTTGGGTTGAATGAAATAGACACCGTTGAGAAAAACCAAGACTTGGTCTTGCTCATATTGAAATGATCGGGTTAAGTTGAAGAGAAGCACGCCGGTTGAAAAGAATTTACATGAACATATCGATGATCAAGAAGCATTAGCACTCCCATAGAAAAATGAGAACATCGATTAGGAAAGGTATGGAATCAACACTTGACTTCGAAGCAACTCAAATACCACAATCAAAACAAAACAAAGGATTTGGCCTGCGAAAGAAGCCGGAACAAACATATGATAGAGGTTTCGTCCAAAGAATTCGTGATGAGCCCCCCGGGCACGACGTTACAAAGGACATTCCATCCCTGAATCAGCATAGCCAAGGATTCATTAAGATGCAACCCCCAGTGTAAAATCGACCATGACAAACGAACCACTAGACGTTGAACCCCAACCTCATATCATGCATTCGTTGGAAGATTGCCTAAGAGCTACTTGAATTCCCACCTATTAATTCCCGAAGCTTTCTGGTTATGCAATCTGGTGTTGGGGATATAGAGGAAGCACCGTATAACACACAACTAACAAGTCCTACATCCAGCTGTATCCATCTGTCAACACATAACCAGGCATGTTCGGAAATCGTTTACCTCAGACCTTCGAAAAGCATCCGCTATACTAGCTGTGGCAATACTCCCGAAGTATCCCCTCAGTACTGGGTGACACCGGGGTTATCTCACCACTAGACATGCATAGAAGCATTTTCGATGTCGGCCACCTCTGGTATTCCGGAACTGTAACGATACAATTGTGACGACAACACCTCAAAGCTCAACTCCCCGGGACACTGCCACAACCCCTAAATGACAGGAGGCACCAAGAACAATGTTCTCATCACAACGGAACGATCCCAACAATACCCAAGTGATCCTAATTTTTTTTTGTGGAAAAGAGGGTAGGAAGTCAAAACTTCTATGTCAGGAGTCCTCACCAGAGCGACGAAGGAGATCAGGAGAAAAATAATTCCTACTCTCCGATATATATAATCCTAAGACTCAATTTTGATTAAAATTCTAGACTCAACATCGGCAGCGGTTCGATCAAACAGGGGCTCCTAGGTCGGGGAAGGCTCTGATACCAACTTGTAATGCCCAAGATACGACTATATCTCCTACGTGTCGAGGCACGACTTAGAGGCATAATCTCATTTTGGTATGATCGCAAGATGGTCATCTTCACACATTCCCATGTACAAGAATGATACGTCTCCAATGTATCTATAATTTTTTATTGTTCCATGCTATTATATTATATGTTTTGGATGTTTAATGGGCTTTATTATACACTTTTATATTATTTTTGGGACTAACCTACTAACCCAAGGCCCAGTGCAGATTGCTATTTGTTTGCCTATTTCAGGGTTTCGCGGAAAAGGAATATCAAACGGAGTCCAAACGGAATGAAACCTTCGCGAGAGTTATTTTTGGAACAATATCTTCACAGAAGACCTGGTGTACATGTGAGGGAATGAAGGAGGCGGCCACGAGGGTCCGGGGCGCGCCCCCTCCTACAGGGCGCGCCCCCACCCTCGTGGGCCCCCTCTGGCTGCCCTATTGCCCTCCTTCCTCCTATATATATCCATGTACCCTAAAAACATCGAGACAACAGAGAAAACCAATTCCACCACCGCAACCTTCTGTTCACGTGAGGTCCCATCTTGGGGCCTATTCCGGAGCTCCACTGGAGGGGGGATCTACCATGGAGTGCTTCTACATCAACGCCATAGCCTCACCAATGAGTTGTGAGTAGTTTACCACAGACCTTCGGGTCCATAGTTATTAGCTAGATGGCTTCTTCTCTCTTTTTGGATCTCAATACCAAGTTCTCCTCGGTCTTCGAGGAGATCTATTCGATGTAATATTTTTGTGGTGTGTTTGTCGAGATCCGATGAATTGTGGGTTTATGATCAAGATTATCTACAAGAAATATTTGATTCTTTTCCGAAATATTTTATGTGTGATTATAATATCCTTGCAAGTCTCTTCGAATTATTGGTTTGGTTTGGCCTACTAGATCTATAGTTCTTGCAATGGGAGAAGTGCTTGGCTTTGGGTTCAATCTTGCGGTGTCCTTTCCCAGTGACAGCAGGGGCAGCAAGGCACGTATTGTATTATTGCCATCGAGGACAAAAATATGGGGTTTATATCATATTTCTTGAGTTTATCCCTCTACATCATGTCATCTTGCTTAAAGCATTACTCTGTTCATAAGAACTTAATACTCTAGATGCATGCTAGATAGCGGTCGATGTGTGGAGTAATAGTAGTAGATGCAGAATCGTTTCTGTCTACTTGTCACGGACGTGATGCCTATATATAATGATCATGCCTAGATATTCTCATAACTATGCACTTTTCTATCAATTGTTCGACAGTAATTTGTTCACCCACCGTAGAATTCTGCTATCATGAGAGAAGCCACTAGTGAAACCTATGGCCACCGGGTCTATTCTCAACATATTAATCTCCAATCTACTTTACTTTGTGTTATTTACTTTCTGTTCTTATATTCAAAAATACCAAAAATATTATACTATCCTATCTATTAGATCTCACTTTCATAAGTGACCGTAAAAGGGATTGACAACCCCTTATCGCGTTGGCTGCGAAGTTCTTATTTGTTTGTGCAGGTGCGAGGGACTCGCGCGTGGTCTCCTACTGGATTGATACCTTGGTTCTCAAAAACCGAGGGAAATACTTACGCTACTATGCTGCATCACCCTTTCTTCTTAGAGGGAATACAACGCAAGCTCGAGAAGTAGCAAGAAAAATTCCTGGCGCAGTTGCTCGGGAGGCTTACGCAAAAGTCATATACCAAGTACCTATCATGAACCCTTATCCTTTGCATTACATTTTTGCCTCTCGTTTTCCTCTCCCCCACTTCAATCTTGCCGTTTTATTTGCCATTCTTTTTACCGTGTGTTTATCGTTCGCTTGCTTCTTGTTTGCTTGTGTGTTGGATTGCTTGCTTGTCACTAGGGCTCAAAACAATACCAAATTGTGTGACTTCTCCAATACCAACAATAATGATTTTATTAGCACTCCGATTGCTCCTATTACCGATGCTTAATCTTATGAGATCAATGTTGCCTTGTTGAATCTTGTCATGAAAGATCAATTTTTCGGCCTTCCTAGTGAAGATGCCGCTACCCATTTGAACAACTTTGTTGATTTGTGTGATATGCAAAAGAAGAGGGATACGGATAATGATATTGTTAAATTGAAGCTATTTCCGTTTTCACTTAGAGATCTTGCTAAAACTTGGTTTTCCTCTTTGCCTAGAAATAGTATTGATTCGTGGAATAAGTGCAACGATGCTTTTATCTCTAAGTATTTTCTTCCTGCTAAGATTATCTCTCTTAGAAACGATATTATGAATTTTAAGCAATTAGATCATGAGCATGTTGCACAAGCTTGAGAGAGAATGAAATTAATGGTACGTAATTGTCCTACACATGGTTTGAACTTGTGGATGATTATACGAAACTTTTATGCTGGCTTGAATTTTGCTTCTAGAAATCTTTTAGATTCGGCCGCATGAGGCACTTTCGTGGAAACTACCTTAGGATAAGCTACCAAACTCGTAGATAATATTATGCTTAACTACTCTCAATGGCACACCGAAAGATCTATTAGTAAAAAAGTGCATGCTATTGAAGAGATTAGTGTTTTGAGTGGAAAGACGGATGAACTTATGAAATTATTTGCTACTAAGAGTGCTTCTTCTGATCCTAATGATATGCCTTTATTCATGTTGATTGAAAATAATAATGAATCTTTGGATGTGAATTTTGTTGGTAGGAATAATTTTGGTAACAATGCTTACAGATGAAACTTTAATCCTAGGCCTTTTCCTAATAATTCCTCTAATAATTATGGTAATCCCTACAATAACTCTTTTGGAAATTTTGGTAAGACACCCTCTGAATTTGAAACTAGTGTTAAGGAGTTTATGAATTCACAAAATAATTTCAATGGTTTGCTTGAAGAAAAATTGCTTAAGATTGATGAGTTGGCTAGATGCGTGGATAGAATTACTCTTGATGTTGACTCTTTGAAACTTAGATCTATTCAACCCAAGCATGATATCAATGAGTCTCTCAAAGCGATGAGAATTTCCATTGATGAATGCAAATAAAGAACCGCTAGGATGCGTGCTAAAAAAGAGTGCTTTATGAAAGCATGTTCTTCTAGATATCATGGAAATAAAGATGAAGATCTGAAAGTTATTGATGTATCTCCTATTAGATCCTTGTTTTCTAGTATGAACCTTGATAAAGATGGGACTGGACATGAGTCTACTTTAGTTAAAAGGCGTCCTAATGATTTGGAGTTTTTAGATCTTGATGCTAAAATTGTTAAAAGTGGGATTGAAGAGATTAAAACTTTGCATAGTGATGACCCCGCTATTTTGGATTTCAGGGGATTCAATTATTATAATTGCTCTTTGATAGATTGTATTTGCTTGTTGCAATCCGTACTGAATTCTCCGTCTGCTTATAGTCAAAATAAAGCTTTTACCAAACACATAGTTGATGCATGCAATCGTATGAAGAAAAACTTGAATTAGAAGTTTCTATCCCTAGAAAGCTTTATGATGAGTGGGAACCTACTATTAAAATTAAAATTAAAGATCATGAATACTTTGCCTTGTATGATTTGGGTGCAAGTGTTTCTACTATCCCAAAAACTTTGTGTGATTTGTTAGGTTTCCATGAGCTTGATGATTGTTCTTTAAATTTGCATCTTGTGGATTCTACCATTAAGAAACCTATGGGAAGGATTAATGATGTTCTTATTGTTGCCAATAGGAATTATGTGCCCATAGATTTCATTGTTCTTGATATAGATTGCAATCCTTCATGTCCTAATATTCTTGGTAGACCTTTCCTTAGAACGATTGGTGCAATTATTGATATGAAGGAAGGAAATATTAGATTCCAATTTCCGTTAAGGAAAGGCATGGAACACTTTCCTACAAAGAAAATCAAATTACCATATTAATCTATTATGAGAGCCACTTATGGATTGCCTTCCAAAGATGGCAATACCTAGATCCATCCTTGTATCGTGCCTAGCTAGGGGCGTTAAACGATAGCGCTTGTTGGGAGGCAACCCAATTTTATTTTCTTTGTTTTTGCTTCTGTTTAGGAATAAATATTGCATCTAGCTTCTGTTTAGATGTGATTTTGTGTTTTAATTAGTGTTTGTGCCAAGTAGAACCTTTGGGAAGACTTGTGTGAAGTTTATCTGATCATGCTGTAAAAAAACAGAAACATTAGCGCTCACAAGATTAGCCACCAGATTTTACTGGAGATTTCTATTTAGTTCATTCATTTTGCAGATCATTAATAGACAAATTCCTCACGTCTACCAATTTATTTCAAAAAAATTAGAGTTACATAAGTATTTGAAAGTTACAGATTACTACAAACTGTTCTGTTTTTGACAGATTCTGTTTTTCGTGTGTTGTTTCCTTATTTTGATGAATCTATGAGTAGTATTGGGGAGTATGAATCATAGAGAAGTTAGAATACAGTAGGTTTAACACCAATATAAATAAAAAATGAGTTCATTACAATACCTTTGAGTGGTGGTTTGTTTTCTTATACTAACGGAGTTCACGAGATTTTTGGCTAAGTTTTGTGTTGTGAAGTTTTCAAGTGTTGAGTATGGCTTTGATGGACTATGGAACAAAGAGTGGCAAGAGCCTAAGCTTGGGGATTCCCAAGGCACCCCAAGGTAAAATTCAAGGACAACCAAAAGCCTAAGCTTGGGGATGCCCCGGGAAGGCATCCCCTCTTTCGTCTTCATCTATCGGTAACTATATTCGGGACTATATTTTTGTTCACCACATGATGTGTGTTTTGCTTGGAGCTTCATGTATGATTTGAGTCTTTGCTTTTTAGTTTTCCACAATCATCCTTGCTGGACACACCTTTTGAGAGAGATAAATATGGTTTAGAATTTGTTAGAATACTCTATGTGCTTCACTTATATCTTTTGAGCTAGATAGTTTCGCTCTAGTGCTTCAATTATATCTTTTAGAGCACGGTGGTGGTTTTATTTTGTAGAAATTGTTGATCTCTCATTCTTCACTTAAATCTATTTGAGAGTCTTTTAGAATAGCATGGTAATGTGATTTGGTTATAAAACTAGTCCTAATATGATAGGCATCCAAGATAGTCATAGTAAAAACTTTCATATAAAGTGCATTGAATACTGAGAGAAGTTTGATACTTGATGATTGTTTTGAGATATGAGGATGGTGATATTAGAGTTATGCTAGTAGAGTAGTTGTGAATTTGAGAAATGCTTGTGTTGAGGTTTGCAAGTCCCGTAGCATGCACGTATGGTAACCGTTGTGTGACAAATTTGAAGAATGAGGTATTTCATTGAGTGTCATCCTTTGTGTGGAGGTCGGGGGCGCGCAATGGTTAACTCCTACCAACCTCCCCCCTAGGAGCATGCGTGTAGTACTTTGTTTTGATGACTTGTAGATTTTTGCAATAATTATGTGAGTTCTTTATGACTAATGATGAGTCCATGGATTATACGCACTCTCACCCTTCCATCATTGCTAGCCTCTCTTGTACCCACTATTCAAGAATTCATCCGATTAATCAGTTAACGGGCCAGTTAATCGCTACTCATAGCATGGCCGAATCGAATAACACCTATTCATCGCGTTAACTTGCCAGGCCGATTAATTGTCCAGTTGGATCGATTAATCAGTTGTCATGCCGATTAATCCTTGCTTGCCCATGAACAGGTGGGCAAACAAAGCCCAATTGTTTTGCCCATAATCCCTTCTAGCCCCATCCCGCTCCTAAATATCAAGGACTATTTATTTTACCTCCTCTCTATGCTTTTCATATGTGTATGACAACATGTTTTGGTATACTACATAGCTGGGAGCATTAGAGTATGGTATAATACATAAAAAAATTAGATACATGTTGGCAAGTTCCTATTTAATCTACCGATTAATCCAGTTAATAGGCCGATTCACCGATTAATCTCTACTCCTAAACCGACCGAGCAGCTACCAGTTAACGATTTCTTGAACATTGCTTGTACCGCGCAACTTTCGCCGGTACTATACACCCACCATATACCTTCCTCAAAACAGCCACCATACCTACCTATCATGGCATTTCCATAGCCATTCCGAGATATATTTCCATGCAACTTTCCACCATTCCGTTTGCTATGACATGCTTCATCATTGTCATATTGCCATGCATGATCATGTAGCTGACATCGTATTTGTGGCTAGACCACCATGCATAATTTTTCATACATGTCACTCTTGATTCATTGCACATCCCGGTACATCGCCGGAGGCATTCATATAGAGTCATACCTTGTTCTAAGTATCGAGTTGTAATATCGAGTTGTAAATCAGTATAAGTGTGATGATCACCATTATTAGAGCATTGTCCGAAAGAAAAAAAAAAGAAAAAAAAGAAGAAGAAAAGAAAGAAAGGCCAAAGAAAAAAGAAAGGCCCAAAAAAGAAAAAAAAAAGAAAAAAAGGAAAAAAAAAAAAGAAAAGGGACAATGCTACTATGTTTTTCCACACTTGTGCTTCAAAGTAGCACAATGACCTTCATGATAGAGAGTCTCTTGTTTAGTTACTTACATATACTAGTGGGAATTTTCATTATAGAACTTGGCTTGTATATTCCAACGATGGGCTTCCTCAAATGCCCTAGGTCTTCGTGAGCAAGCAAGTTGGGTGCACACCCACTTAGTTTCTTTTGCTGAGCTTTCATACATTTTTAGCTCTAGTGCATCCGTTGCATGGCAATCCCTACTCACTCACATTGATATCTACTGATGGGCATCTCCATAGCACATTGATACGCCTAGTTGATGTGAGACCATCTTCCTCTTTTTGTCTTCTCCACAACCACCACTCTATTCCACATAGTGCTATGTCCATGGCTCACGCTCATATATTGCGTGAAAGTTGAAAGAGTTTGAAAAAGTAAAGTATGAAACAAGTCCTTGGCTGAAATCGGGGTTGTGCATGATTGGAATATTTTGTGTGACAAAGATGGAGCATAGCCTAACTATATGATTTTGTAGGGATGAACTTTCTTTGGCCATGTTATTTTGAGAAGACACGATTGCTTTGTTAGTATGCTTGAAGTATTATTATTCTTATGTCAATATAGACTTTTATCTTGAATCTTTCGGATCTGAACATTCATGCCACAACAAAGAAAATTACATTGAGAATTATATTAGTTAGCATTCCGCATCAAAAATTCTGTTTTTATCATTTACCTACTCGAGGACGAGCAGGAATTAAGCTTGAGGTTGCTTGATATGTCGCCAACGTATCTATAATTTTTGATTGTTCCATGCTATTATATTATATGTTTTGGATGTTTAATGGGCTTTATTATACACTTCTATATTATTTTTGGGACTAACCTACTAACCCAAGGCCCAGTGCAGATTGCTGTTTTTTTGCTTATTTCAGGGTTTCGTAGAAAAGGAATATCAAACGGAGTCCAAATGAAATGAAACCTTCGCGAGAGTTATTTTTGGAACAATATCTTCACGGAAGACTTGGAGTACACGCAAGGGAATGAAGGAGGCAGCCATGAGGGTCCAGCGCGCGCCCCCCACCCTCATGGCCCCCCTCTGGCTCCCCCGATGCCCTCCTTCCTCCGATATATATCCATGTACCCTAAAAACATTGAGGCAATAGAGAAAACCCTAATTCCACCGCCGCAACCTTCTGTTCCCATGAGATCCCATCTTGGGGCCTGTTCCGGAGCTCCACCGGAGGGGGGATCTACCACGGAGTGCTTCTACATCACCGCCATAGCCTCACCAATGAGTTGTGAGTAGTTTACCACAGACCGACCTTTGGGTCCATAGTTATTAGCTATATGGCTTCTTCTCTCTTTTTGGATCTCAATACCAAGTTCTCCTCGGTCTTCGAGGAGATCTATTCGATGTAATCTTTTTGCGGTGTGTTTGTCGAGATCCAATGAATTGTGGGTTTATGATCAAGATTATCTACGAGAAATATTTGATTCTTTTCATAAATCTTTTATGTATGATTGTAATATCCTTGCAAGTCTTCTCGAATTATTGGTTTGGTTTGGCCTACTAGATCTATAGTTCTTGCAATGGGAGAAGTGCTTGGCTTTGGGTTCAATCTTGCGGTGTACTTTCCCAGTGACAGCAGGGGCAGAAAGGCATGCATTGTATTGTTGCCATTGAGGATAAAAAGATGGGGTTTATATCATATTGCTTGAGTTTATCCCTCTACATCATGTCATCTTGCTTAAAGCATTACTCTGTTCTTATGAACTTAATACTCTAGATGCATGCTGGATAGCTGTCGATGGGTGGAGTAATAGTAGTAGATGCAGAATCGTTTCTGTCTACTTGTCACGGACGTGATGCCTATATATAATGATCATGCCTAGATATTCTCATAACTATGCACTTTTCTATCAATTGCTAGACAGTAATTTGTTCACCCACCGTAGAATTCTGCTATCATGAGAGAAGCCACTAGTGAAACCTATGGCCCCCGGGTCTATTCTCAACATATTAGTCTCCAATCTACTTTTCTTTGCGTTATTTACTTTCTGTTCTTATACCAAAAAATACCAAAAATAGTATACTATCCTATCTATCAGATCTCACTTTCGTAAGTGATCGTAAAGGGATTGACAACCCCTTATCGCGTTGGCTGCGAAGTTCTTATTTGTTTGTGCAGGTGCGAGGGACTCGCGTGTGGTCTCCTACTGGATTGGTACCTTGGTTCTCAAAAACTTAGGGAAATACTTACGCTATTGTGCTGCATCATCCTTTCCTCTTCGAGGGAGTACAACGCAAGCTCGAGAAGTAGCAAAGAACAAAGGGGAAAACAATATAGTTGGCTTACAATCACCACTTCACACGATGCATAAATAAGTCATACATTCATCCAGAGTACACACATAGTCTGACTACGGACGAGTCCAAATGAAAATAAGATAAGCACCCACTATGCGCGACCGGCCCTAGTAGGAACCACTACTGATCGTCGGGGTATGTCACGTACATACGCTCACGCTCCTCATCGAACTCCCACTTTAGTTCCTGGCCATCAGTTGTATCCCACTCTGTTGTACCTGCATCTATGTTTGTAGTAAACCGTGAGTCACGAGGACTTAGCAATCCCATTCCCGGGTATCAAAACTATCAAAGATTTTGGGTAAGGAGAAAGTGTATAAGTGGGCTGCTGCAATCACTAAGCATAGATGAGGTGGCTAGCTTACGTATCATCAGAGCAAGAAGAGAAGTAAAAGCCATCGACCGTGAACTAAATCATGATCACTAAACGACCCTGTCTACCTACAAGTCATCCATAACCCATCCGTGTTCTCTTCCCGAACTCCCTCGAAAACAGACCATCACGACTACTCACACGGTAGTGTATTCTATTGAGTTTTTGGTGTCAAGTTATCTACAACCGGATATTAACAATTTCCAATCTGCCACATAACCGCGGGCACAGCTTTCGAAAGATCATAACCCTGTAGGGCTGTCCCAACTTAGCCCATCACAAGCTCTCACGATCAGCGGAGTAACAACTCCATGCTTGATAAGAGCGTAACTTAGCCAAACAACGGTTTACTAGGATGGTGATTAGAGGTTTCAGGGCAAGGTAGGGCTGACATGCAAAAGGATAGGTATCGCGACAAAGTAATAGAGCGAGGCAACTAGCATAGCAACAATAGAGGTGATATCAAGGAATGGTCATCTTGCCTAGGGTCCCACAAGGAAGAAGAATGAGTCCATGAAAAAGACAAACAGATGAAGTCAAACAAATCCTCACAACTCCGGAACGAAACTGAAGCTAACGAGAGAAACAAACCGGAAATAAGAAAATAACATGGTAAACACACAAGCATAAACATGGCATATGATGCACAAACAAGTATGATGCATGTCCGGTTTAAAGATGCATGGCATGGCAAAGTGCACAAACAATACTACAAGTTAAGTGGAGGTCAATATGCAACGAGTTGCATATTTACCAAACACCACATTCTATTTATTTAGTTGACTCTCGTTTATGTAGACAACATATTAAATGTTAAATAAGATGGCAAGAGGTGAATCATAGGTAAACTAACTATCTAGGCATTTTAAATGAGGCCGGAAATAACAACAACAATTACGGAAAATCCTCATGTCATTTAGCAATTTTTAATGCAAACAACAATTTTAACCATTTAAATGTCGTTATCATGATGCGGATTACATTTGCAAGTTTTATGCAATTTTTTTTAGTTAAAAGTGCGTGCAGGGGCGGTGACGGAGCTAGCAGAGCCACGAGAGCCTTGTTCGTCGACACCAGCGAGGAAGATGGCTTGCGCGGGCTCGCGGGGCCGTGGATCTGGTCGACCTCATCTCGTTCCAGGGGCGCATAAACGAAGCACGTGGCGGCGCCGTCGGCCGGCAACGACACCGGTAGCCAGCGCGGTCGAGGTGAAGGTGGCCGACGACGCTGGTTGGAGGAGGGCGCCGGGTAGAGGCGGAACCGGGCGGCAAGGCAGAGCAAGGAGGAGGCTGGTGGTGCTGACGAGGCGGCGGTGGAGCAAGGTGGTGGTGGCTGATGCAGGCCGGCTCGATCCGGCCGGATCCGGTGGCTGGGGGTCGGGGACGAGGCTGGAGAAGCGAGGACGAGGTGGGTCGACGGGGTGGCACGGAGGCAGCGGGACAGAGCAGCAGAGGGACGGCAGGGGCAGAGGCAGAACCGGACCGACGGTTGGGAGCTCGGGCGCAAAGCAGCTTGGAGGCGGCACTCGCTGTTGCGGCAGATGGCGGTGCTCGCGATGGAGAGGAGGATGCACGGCGCGGTTTGAGGCCAGACGACGTGGAAGGAGGCGCTGGATCGGGAGGCGCGGGCGCGACCTCCTGACCGAGTGTGAGCGTGGCGGCAGAAGGAGGATGAGAGGGAGAGGTGGAGGTCGGGAGAGATAGGGGTTCGGTCGGGGCTAGGTTAAGCAGGGGGCGCGACTGGGCCTTGGGCCATGGAGGTTGGAGATGGGGGAAAAGCCAGAGGCCTGGTCGGCCCCGTTTATTGCCTCTCTTAAACTCATTTTCTGTTAATAATAAACATGAGTTACAAGAAATGATCAGGGTGTTAGGAGAAGGGTTTAGCTAATAATAAAATATCCCTAGAACCCTGGAACTGTGGGCTATTTTAATAAAATCCTTTGGCAATTTTTAGAGACTACTAATTTATGCAAGTTTGAAAATAACTCAAACTTGAATAAATTCGTAGGCCAACCAAAGCACTTCCAAAATACATGAAAATTGGAGGAGGTGGTCTTGGCATGATGTAGTATTTATAGGAAGATATTGAAAATTTTCTGGAACATGAAAGTGTCACTTGTAATAAAATAGTGAGACTTGAAAGGAAGAAGCTAGAGGGGATGGTGCACTTAATGAGGGATTTGGTGGCAAGAGAAAGATGCAAGTGTGCTTTGGTGATTCCAAACTAATGGAATATTTATAATAGCTCGATAATTATTAAGATGATATGTAATAAAGAGAAATCACCTAGTGAATTCGCTCGATTTAAATGGATTGAAGATCCATGCAATTTATTTAGTTGAGTAGGAATGATTAATGACATGATGGCATGATGACATGATGCAAAGCAAAAATAAAATAGAGAAAGCAAATAAAACACACGACGGAACTTGGAATAGCTGGAAGTCTTCTGGAGCGTCGGTCTTGGGGCGTCATATCTACCGAAGAGAAGAGGGAGAAGAAACAATAAATATAAAGCAAACAAAGCATCATAAAGCATAACATGGCAATACTCGGTGCTAGGGGTGAATTAACGCGGTACTACACGTTGAAGACGAAGAGGGAAAATATCCGGAGGGGTTTTCCTGGTGTTAGGCATTTTCTGGACATATGAAAGAGAGGGGAAAGTTCCATGTTTAGCATGCTAGGGGCATGTGACAGATGAACGGACAGCGTATCCAGATTCAATGGATTTTTTCTGATCGATTTTCATATATAAAACATTTTCATCCGAGTTACGGTTAATAATCTACAAATTTCTCAAGTTATAATAGTATTATGGAATTATTATTAATTCAATAAATGGACTTATTGCGTCAGTATGACGTCATCTGTGACATCAGCAGTCAACAGGGCGGCTGACCATGTCAAACCTGACCTGTGGGTCCAGTGGGACCCACATGTCATCCTCTGATAGTTAAGAGAGTCTAAAGTTAAACTAAACACGGTTAATTAGGCAGTAGGCCCCACATGTCAGTGACTGCTTAGGTTAACTTATTAGTTTTATTTATAAACTTGTTTTAATTAGGTTAATTATGCGATGGGCCCCGTCTGTCAGTGACACTGGGTTGCCCAGTCAGCACGTTGACCGGGTCAACCCAGTCAATGGAGCCCGTGGGGCCTGCTGATAGCAACCCAGGGGTGGGGCCTGCCTAGCCACGTCGGAGGCGGCCGGCAGTGAGGCTCCGGCGAGCCTAAAGCACGGCGATGGGCACGGGCTAGCGGCGGGTTTCGCCCTCCAGCGACCATTTGGCGCGCGGAGGGGCCCGTTCGAACACGGTGAACGAGCCGCATCGAGTGGCAGCCGCAGCAGCAGCTGGGGAGGCCGGGAAGGGTCCCGACAACAAGCTGCGGTGGCAGCGGCTTTCGGGCAACGGCGGGGGCGACGCTAGAGGGGGGAGGGAAGATGGCCTAGAGGGCGCTACAGGTTCCTACAACGTCGAGGAGCATAGCCGAGGACTCGACCAAGCTCAACGCTACCCCGAACGACGGCGTCGAGCGGCGCGGCGGAGACGTCCCACGGCCATGGCAGCTAGCTAGGCTACGGGGACGGAAGGGAGTAGGGGAGAGGGGGAGGTCGTGCGATGCTCACCGGGAAGCGCACGGTGGCCCGATGGCAGCTTAGTAGCAGTAGGGTGGTGGCCGGAGTCGAAGGCGACGGTGGCGACCCATGGAAAATGACGAAGAGGATCATGCGTTGTAGAGATCCCCGGCTCCAACTATTGGCACGAGGCAGCGTGGCAGACGATAGAGAGGCTCTACAACACGGCTGCGAGGCGGTGGCGGTGGCCGCGGTGGAGATGCAACACGACAACGACCGAGCATAGGAGGAAGAAGGAGTCGAGGCAGGCGCTCCGGCGGCCCCCAGCGCGGTCCACCTGACCCATGCGAAGAGGACCACGACGCTGGAGCTCTAAGACAGGCCTGCAAGGCCGGAGGGGCCTGGTGGCCGCGGGATCGACCAGCGCACGGCGACGGTGGCGCTCGGGAGGAATGAGCGTGTGAGGGAGAGGGGAACGAGTGAGGGGGGAGAAGTGGATCTGGGAGGGGTAGCTAGGGTGAGAGGGAGAGAGGGGAGGTCTTATCCCCTCAGGCGTCGCCGATGGAGGCGGCTGGGCGGCGACGCGCGCGCCCTCTTTCGGTCAGGGGAGCAGTGACGAAGACGACCGAGGGGGAGTGGGCTGGCTTAGGCCGACCTGTTGGGCTAAGGCCCAATGGGGCAGGGGTGGCCTTCTTTTCCTTTTATTTTTCTTCTGTTTTTCTTTTACATAGAGGGTTTTGTAATATTTGGGGTGCCAAAATGATTTTTGTAAAATATGGGAAGTGCCCCTTTTATTCCCTGGTGATCTTAGGCAGTGCCACAAATATTTTGGAGACCAGAAGAATTCATTTGGTATTTTTCATATATAGGGTAGCATTTGAAAATTCTGAATTGGTGTTGTTATAATTGCTAATGCTCATCTTTGCACAAAAGTGATATTGTGTTCCTTAATAAATAATTGTTATGCAATTTTTGACAAATGATGAACATTTTTCCAACAACTTTTGAGCAACTTCAAACCTCACTTGAATTTGAATTGTCTAGAATTTCAAATGTGATATTGAACAAAGGTGATTAAGCACTATTTGGAAAAAATGATTAGCTTAATCACGGAGGGTTGCTGTAGTATGACACTAGGTGTGTTACAAATCTCCTCCACTACAAGAAATCTCGTCCCGAGATTTAAGAGGTGGAGTAAGGGGGAAAGTTCTGGTTACGAAATTCTAACGGATCTTCTCGATCTTGGTTGCTCTTCCCGAAGTAGTTGATCCTCTACATTGATCTCTTCGTTTCTCTGCTTCAGGTCATCATGATGAAGTAGGCATCCTTTCTTTAGGACCTCCATCATAATTACGAAAAAGATAAGGGGTAAGGGTCGGGAAGGACGAAGCTCAACACATGTTAGGTGCCTGGGGGCTACCTCCGTGAACGTGGCTTAGAGGCATCTCTTGGGTTGAAATTCAAGAAAATCATTGAGATCAAGGTATGAAGGTGCAATAAGAAGCTTCAAGCAGATAGGCAATCGTTCGTTGCCTAAACAGAGGGGGAAATGGGTTTAGTGGAATGGAAATAAGTATTGTGCCTAGTCCAGAATTGATGATCTTTCAGAAGGTGGCTCGTGAAGTACTAACGAAGCCACGCGTGAGGAAAAACTTTGGAAATAGGGGGTACAGGAGAGTCAGGTTTTGATCCTGTGGAACTTTGGGTTATGGGCCCACCATGTGGGTTAAAAGTAGGAAGGGCGATGATAGCAAGGCATGTCAGAGCATAGTCTATTAGTTATGTTGGCAACAACGTTGGTACCAACACTACTAGGAAAAGGCCTATTAATGGCGCACCTAATTTGGCCATTAATGGCGCATTAGTGGTGCGCCATTACTAGCACGCCATTAGTATTTGATACTAATGGCGCACCTCTGGTGCGCCATTAGTATCTGGTATACTAATGGCGCACCTCGGATGCGCCATTAGTGTGCACCTTAGTGCGCCATTAGTATGCCTCCCAGGGGCCAGGTGCTATGGCATACTAATGGCGCACTAAGTATGATGCGCCATTAGTAGTATCCGCACAGTAATGGCGCACTGCCTGTTAATGCGCCATTACTATGCTTTGGCATACTAATGGCGCACTTTTCTCTGATGCGCCATTAGTATGAATATTAGGTTTTTTTAGTATTATTTTTCTGTTTTTTTGCACAGATTACAAAATGTATAATTGCACAGAATATAGACAGCACACATCAACAACACATTCATCGAATACAATAGAAGATTAATCTCTGAATACAATTCATCATATTAGTCTCCGAATACAATTCATCGATCATATTAGTCTCCGAATTGAAAAGACCGAACAAAGATAGAACAATATATTACAAGTCTCGAGATCGCGAGTAGCGAGTTTGTCTTCGCATTACAAGTCGATATCGATCATCTAAACTACCATCACATAGAAGAGAGCTGCGGTCGTCACGATGACCATCATCATGATGAAACTCGTTTTCATCCGGTTCCTCCAACGCCCCCTCCCCTATCCCGCTAGATAGCGGGCGTATCTAGATTCGGCCTCGGCCCTAGTGGTGTACCCTTTGTAACTATTACCGCTGAATCGGTGAACCTGTCTCCGACACTCCTCCCAGTCGTCGTAGACTCCGGGAACCTTACCCTTGTACACGACATACGACGGCATCGCTATATATATGCACTAGCCAAACGAAACGTTAGTATCAATTCACAGACAATTCATAAGCAATATATAAGTATGCAACAGAACGATCGAAAGAGAAAAGCAAGACATTAATAGCATCGATTACATCTAAGTTGAACGACTCTCGAAACCAAAGAGACATACTACAAGTTCATTAAAGTTTAATTACAACAAGAGCCAATCGATGTTTCAGAACTAGACACGGCATCACTGCTTTCGACTCGACTCAATGCACCGGAGCGTGGATGAAGCCGCCGTCTATCGTGGGAGTCATGAAATCACGGGCGTTGTCAGCCTGCATTTGTAGCATTGTGTCGATGTCACTGTTCGACGGTTGATTCCTGAGGTAGAACAGCCCCGAGGTACGAAGGACATCTTGATGGATGATTTCCGCAAACTCCGACTGGATGCGAAAGAAATCTTGTCTGATGTCCGCGTCCTGGATTGCCGACACGCGCGCGGCCCAATCTTTGAGCTTACTCGGTAGCAGAAGTTGATGATGGTCCCGTACGATCGCCCGCATGTGATGGATGGCGTAGTAGGCACCCTTCTGACCGCCAGGCGGCTGCTTGACGCAGCAGAACGTCGTGTTGTGGGAGAACACGTGCTTGCCGTACTTACGAGTTGTCCTGGTGAAGGTGCCTCCAGATTTGGTGTAGCCGGCGAGAACATCATCAAGAACCTTCTTGACATTTGTGTAGTCTACAGCCGACTTACAGTCCGGGTCGAAATACGTGGCCATGGAATATTTGGGGCTTAGTAGGATGAGCGTGCACTGTGTGTCACTGCAGAAAACACGGATTGTTAAAAGAAGAACGATCGAAATCTAAGAATTCATATGTTACGGGGTGGTTGAGGTGGAGGACTTACTCGGGAAAGTAAGGCACGAGGAAGTTATCCTTATCTCGGTTTGCCAGAATGACGCCTCCGAGGTAAGAACTCGCGACTTGCCGGTCCCCAGCGCTGCCCAAGATCTTGGCACGCATGTAGAAGGGGTCGACTATCACGATGTCCGGGGTCTTGTCGCGAATGATCCGCATCTCCATACTCAGTGAAAATAGCCGAACGAAGGTGTAGTGCAGCGGATGAAGGTTCAACATAGCGTGGATGTCATCAAACCGCAGCACGATCGTACCCCCGATGGAGTTATCCACAAAGCCCTTGCCCTCTGGCACCTTGGCCACGAAAACCGGGTACGCCACATCCTTCTGTGTGAGACGCCGCTTCTCCAAAGAAAGAACACTGTCATGCAGACTCCGCATGGCACCGGTTGCAGCATCGAGCATATTTGTCGGTAGCATTGGCCTACCCGCCACATGCACCCTCCTCATTACATCCTCAGGTGAAGGTGGCCCGTCCTGAGCACAGATCGTACTCGGTGCCGGCTGGCTCGCACCCTTGTTAGTTTTTCTTTTGCGTGCCTTCTTCTTGATCTCCTGAATTGGGACCGAGTTCTGCTCAGAGACCGCCTACTTTAGTGTGTTGGGGCTGATCATATTTCGCACCTCGCCTATCTGAGGCTCGGTGAAATCGGCAGCTGGAGGCGTCTCCTGAGAGCTGAACGGCAGACGACGCCTGTTGCAACTTGGCTTCTCCGCGGTACCGGCTTGATCGCGCACGTCTTTTGTTGGGTTGGGTTCTTGAGAAGGAGCCCCCATGAAGTCGTCACCGTACCCATGATCGGCAAAGTAATGATCGACGTTGGCAAATGTATCGTCGTCGTCGTCGTTCTGATCCTGTGCCATATGCATGTTTGGATCCAATGGCATAGGGATGTCCGGCACCGTTGCGGCGGACTTGCCATGGGGACGACTTGGCGCCGGCACGACTGGCGGTGTTGTCTTTGGTGTGGTTTCCCCCGCCCCCAAACGAATCTGGCTCTTCGGCCAAAGCAGGGGCCAGCTCAGGCAGGCGCTGAGGGTCATGACGTCATCATCGTCGGCCCCGACGGGTCGAATCGGAGGTAACACGTCGTCGCAGCCTGGCAGCACCCGAACCAGTTGAACCCTAAACAAGTTGGGTGGCATCTGGGTACCGTGGAACAAGGGCTGGCCCGGTTGAACGATTTTGCCCTTGGCGACATCGACCAACTCGTTGTTCACGAAGTGCAGGAGAGTGCACGGAACATCGGCGGCGCCCTACGAAAACATGTAGGGCGTCAGGGATGCCCAGTCAAAGGCAAGGAGATGAAGTCCTCGGCCGAGAGAGGCTTAATTAGTTACCGTGATGATGGCGTCGAGCTCGGCTAATGTCGAGGCACCGCCAACGGCGGGCGTGCAGTTGACGGAGGGGCCGCTTGCTGCAGAGGTGCCGGCCGGCGTACACACGGGTGCATTAAGCTCCCGTGCCGGCGTCGGAGACACCAATGCCGCCTCCGCCGGAGACAACAATGGCCCCGCCATCGCGTTCTGCGAGTTGCTGGCCGTGAAGCTGGGAATCGGGGGCGGCCCCTGTTGGCCGCCAGCAATCCACGCACTCAACCCCTCGATCAAGGTAGGCACAATGGCGGTGATCGTCGCTCCGAGCTGTTGTTGCACTTGCTCTTGGACAATCTCCGGAATCCGCGCCACCTGTGCCTTGAGTTCTTGAACCTCGCGCGCCTGGCTTTCCGAGCTGATCTTTTTCTCCTTTTGCCCACCAGCGTTATAGTATGACGACCATTTTGTCGACAAGCCTTTGCCGGCCACACGACCAGCTGACGTCGGCTTCTCGGGCTTATCCTTGTTCTTCATTACATTCAACGCCCTATTTAGAGTCGTGTCCCAAGGGCCGCTCTTAGTCGACCCCGCGCTACTGCTTTCAGTCGCCTGCGGAAGGAATGTGAATCATTTAGAAATTTGGCTTCATTAATTAGAATGCAACCATATGGAGCTAATTACGCGGGGGTGTATTCCTTACCAGAACAAGCTCAAGCGCCCTGGTCTTCGGATCCGTGGTCAGCTCCTTTGTTTTCGGGTCCTTCTTGTACCGGGCCCTGATAAAGTTCCTGGTCTGCTTGTCACCGTATTTATCGAAGAGGGGCGGTAGGCCTTGCTCGGCACGGTCTGCCTCCTCCTTGTCCCATATAGGCTCCGCCACTCTGTAACCGCCGGGACCGAGTGTGTGTTCCCCTAAGTTGAGCTCCCGCATTTCTTTCCCCCACTGACTTGATTCGGAGTGTGAGGCGCTCGAGCAAGTGATCTTGAATTTGTTGTAGTCATCTTCTGTGATCGAAGGATGTTTCTGCTTGATCGTCTCATAACTCTCACCTTTCTTGATCATTATCTTCACATTGGTTTTCCAAGTAGACAGGGCCTTGCTCATCTTCGTGAGGGCAGCATTGTTCACTTTATTCCCTTTGAGGCTTGTGTTATCAAATTGAGCGGGGAACTTGTATCGTTCGTGCAGCTTCGTGAAGAGGAGGTTGCGGTAATTCGCGTTGTCAGGATGCCTCAGGTTCTCGCTGTTGATCGAGACGGTGCTCCGGAGAATGCACCCGAGCTGAATCGAGTACCCCTTGACTATTCGTTTGGGCGCCATTGGATTCCCGTCGGGTTCCACTTCAGTAACTTCCTCCTTGAGGGTACGGAGCACGGTCGGGCGCCGGTCCTTCCGTTGCCTCTTCGGTTGGCTGCCATCTGTGCGTGCGCCGCCATCATCAGTGGTGGCATTCTCGGCGGCACCATCAGTGGTGGCATCAGTGGGGTCATCCTCCGCGGTACCATCAGTGGTCTCAGGATCGGTGTGGAAGGCGGCGTCCTCATACAAGTGAGGTTGTTCCTCCATCTCCTGGGACAGCTCCCAGAATGCCTTCCCGCCCGAACCGCCGGCCTCATCGTTGTTGGCCATGTTTCTCTCTAAATAGGAACAAAGTTTGGTCAAAAAGTTGGTTATTGTCAAGGAACAAGATCATGGTCTCATCATTTAGGGTTTGTCGACACCGAGGCATCCTAAAAGCTAAGCTTTTATAATTGAGGGTTTTTCGACGCCCAGGCACCCTAAAAGCCTAAGCTTTCATCATTTCGGTTTTTATCGACACCGAGGGACCCTAAAAGCCAAGGTTTCATAATTTATGGTTTGTCGACACCGAGGCATCCTAAAAGCTAAGCTAGGAAGGAGAATTGTAAGTTGGGCCTAATCACTTGGCTCTAATCACTTGATCCTACCTAATTAACCACTAAGATACCCCGGCCCATGCATTAGTCACAAGTACCCTATATGTCCTATTTTTAGCAAAGTCACGCTAAAATTCACGGAAAATTTCAGCATGACCTTTGCTGAAAATAGGACATATGGAGTACCCGAATTTGCTGGAACGGAAGTTAATCAACATTCCAGCAAACTCAAGGGCCTCTCGGGGTACCTGCAAAATCATTATCCCTGCCTAATATTGTGTGTATGATTTATAATTGAGGGTGTCATCTATCGCCCTCACCACTTGCTTTCTACTAATACCAGTGGTGCTTATGGTTTACATGGTGCCTACATCTAAGGCTAATCGTGGCAGAGACCACCTCTAGCTGAACTCACTACCCACGGCGGGCATGGATGCAGAACTAGCAGTTGAAATTTCAGAAACATGGAGGTAGGAGAAGGAGGGAGGGAGGGTGGGGGAGGAAGGAAGGGGGGAGGAGACGGAGTGGTTACCTGGCGGCGGCGAGGTTGAAGCGGGGGCGGTGGCGTCGGGGG
>LR738711.1:601088085-601130362 GCA_902687465.1 Secale cereale
GGGGAAAGTGAGTGTGGTAGAGAGGCTGTCCAAAATATCTTGTTGCTGCCCGCATACTAATGGCGCACCAGCTACAAATGCGCCATTAGTAATCAAGGTTACTAATGGCGCATTTAAAGTTGGTGCGCCATTACAAGTTTTGCAAAAAAAAAACATACTAATGGCGCACTGCCGCACAGTGCGCCATTACTAGTTCAAACTAGTAATGGCGCACTCTGGGAAAGTGCGCCATTAGTAGTTTTGTAAAAAACAGAATAAAAAATATCATAAAAAAAGAGCATTAATGGCGCACTTTAATGCAGGTGCACCATTACTATTTACAACTAGTAATGGCGCACTATTCATGGATGCGCCATTAGTATGTTTGGACAGGCGCGCTAGTTAAAAAAAACTTCTTGATACTAATGGCGCACTCCGGGCAAGGTGCGCCATTAGTACTTCGAACTCTAATGGCGTATCTGTTGCTCGTGCGCCATTACTATATACTAATGGCGCACTTGCTGTCTGGTGCGCCATTAGTATCAATTTCATCTATAGCCCTTTTCCTAGTAGTGCAAGGGCGAGGGAGGAAGAGAACCATTTTCCTGCTCGTTGAAACGAGGCGGACCAATAGGCAAAGTTCTCGTCCATCGGTGGTTACGAGTATGTTATCAACAATAGTAACATGGTCTTACTGACAGAGTTTTACACCAAGGTGGTTACATAAGTAGAAAATTATTACTGCTTAGATTATATGTAGATCAAAGAAAGGTTAAACAAACAAATGGAAAGGAAAATGTGTTTAAACACAATGAATAGGAGTAAATCATCCCCAAGATTAAGCAGGCCATGATATACGTGTCAGCAGATCAAAGTCATGACCATATAGATAAAAGGGGTAAGAAGAATTATGATATGTATCCACACAATGATGTTGGATAATTGATCAAGAACATTTAGCATTGCGCTTACAATGTTCTTGTGGATCTTCGGACTACCACAGATATGCTTCGAGATAGCCCCGACATGGTCTTCAAGCAAAGGTCAGACTTTGGATACACTAGGATCCATCAAAAACAACTTATAAAATAAGTCATACAATTTCAGCAAGGGAAGATGAGGATGAGTCCGACGGGCTCAGAAACAATTCCTCGAGATTTCCCTAGACATGAATTTTCACAATTATGTGATCAAGGCGATAGCATTGGACACACCAGGGTATATAATGAAGTGTGTTCATGGAGAACATCCACAATTAAGTATTGAACGAAATGCACATGGAAATACATACCAAGTAGCAAGATCGATGTTAGCATGGAGGTTTAATAACCAGAAGGGTTGGAATGAAACTATCGACCATTCACTTCAAAGCATTTGGTTTGCTAGAAGTTTTGAATTCGCACGTCATACTTCAATTGTTGGGTTTCCGGTTAGAAACAACTCGGGGACCACGGAATGAACAAAGATGGCAAGAAGTATTACTTGTATCAAGAATTCAAAAGGGGTAGTGAAATTCTCACAACATTCTTGACATGAAAGATGGTAGTACTCCAAGGTAGACCATACAATAAGTCAGAAAACAAGGAACTCAATGTATAACACAAAACAAGAACAAGTTTGTGTTGGAGGGAATGCAAGAATGTTGTCGATGTTAATACAAATCATCAAGGGGAAAGGATGGTATTTCCCATCATGAATTCGACTCACAACTTGGAAGAAGGCAAATCATTGTTGATGATGATCATGACACATTTGTCGAGTGATTTCATTAAGATGTAATCGATCGGCGATGACATCAAGTCAAATGAATGATGGAGCGAAAGGTTATTGAACCCACTAGTACAATACATTCTTGAAACCAAGCTAGTTGTTCAAGGCGAAATGATATGCCGAGGAAGATCGGCGTAAGCTTAGCTCATTGCCGAAATTGTGCTCCGGGAAGAAGGACCAGGTAGCACAGTTAAAACGATGCACAATAATGATATAGCCGATCAGGCTAGATATGACTTGAAGAATTAATAAGCTCATAAGCAATGGAGATTACTTAGAGTTATTGAATCGGAGTGCGGAGTTGATTCACTTATCGGTGTCCTTGAGTGTCTAACAACTCAGAACCCATGGAAAATTGGAATCGGTGAGAAGTAATACTTGAAGAAGAACTCATAAGAAGTAATATGGTTCTGTGACATTATCGAGATACCGCGGGGTAATACTTGAAGGTAGATCATAATACAGGTTGGACATGTGCATTGACCTGCAGAGGACAAGTGGTTTAACTTGTCCGATAAATGGTATTTAAAGGAGAGCATGGTCAGAACCACTATCGCATAAAGGCCAGATCCCAGATATAAGATGAACTTATATCAAGGGGATAATTAATTTTAAGAGAAGCCTTAATGTTAAGATCTACACCGTGTCCATGGGCATGAACAGAAAGTTCAAGGTTGACTCCCACTTCTTCAATGTATAACCTTTCATTCACTTCTTGTTTCGAAAATGGCATTAGTGTTGAAAGTTTTACCTGGTGAAAACCAGATGAGTAAGACCCGTGAAATCTTTCGGGTTCACACGACTTTAAGGGGTATAGGTTCAACCCATCAGGGCATCTTAGGAACATATACCACAAATTTTTAGGAGTACTTATCACAAGCTCGATAGTAGAGCATGGTTGGCAAAAGCAGATGATAGAATTTACCAAAGGCATTATGTGTCAGGGGAAGAACTCACAAGGTTAATGGATATGAAGGACAATGTTGGATAATAATCCAACCAAGGATATGGCGGTCCACATGGGATGTGATGTCAGCATCGGTACTCAACGAGAAGAAGAAATAATGCAAGGAGATCAGATTATAGAAACAACTGACTAATTCAAGCTTGGATGAAAAGGAATTATGATTTCTAAATCAAGGGATCAGAAGCAAATGCTCTGATAAAGGATGCATAATTTGAATAGACTTAGGGGTACAATCGATGACAAATAGATTGGTCAAGAACCAGCTCATGTTCAAAATGACGTCTAAGCCAGAAAGATAATTTAAAAGGATCAACTTATGATTGCGTGCATTCGCACACATGTCGGATCATTAAGGTAAGGATGTCAATCACAAAGGATTTAACAAACATTGCTAGACATATGGATTAACCATAATGCAGGCAGACAAGACTTTCAGGAGCACTAGGTTGCAGAGGATCTTTGGGAGATCGAATTGTATTCGAAGGATTTTGTGAGACATATGATCAACTTGGGATGAACGAATCCCCGATAAGTATGAGGAATTATTCGTAAGGGTATTCGGGCGGAAAAGAGCTGCAAGGCAGTCGAAAAAAGGATTCTCGAAAGTCGGAGATTACTTTTAGGTATCTTGTAATAACAAGAACAACTAGGGATGGAAGTATGAACGACGAGGGTACGCAGTTAACCATAAGGATTCAACGGTATTAATGGATTGCAAAAGAAATGAACATAAGTTTTCGGGAGTAGATCAGAGAGTATCTTCGAAGTCTTCTGGTGAAGCAGGCAACCATCCAGAATGAAAGGGCTCTCCGGGGAAAGTCGTTACGAGAACCTAATGTAGTTAGTAAATTCATTTAACCTGAATAGAAGAGAGAATAGAGACCCGGAGTATAGACGAGGAGTAAAAGATCCTAATACCACCCAATGGCGATGTGGGCCCGTAAGCCACACGGTCGTGTTAGTAAAAAAGTTTTTCAAAGACTAGACTCAACTTCGACCAAGGAGTTGGAAAGGGGATTCCTATAGGTAGTCGTTTCTGATTCCAACTTGTGACGCCCCTGATTTGACCGTACACTAATCATGCACGCAAATGTGTATGACCAAGATCAGGGACTCAATGGAAGATAGCACAACACAACTCTAGGTACAAATTAAAATAATACAAGCATTATATTACAAGCCACGGGCCTCAAGGGCTCGAATACATAAGCTCGAATACACAAGAGTCAGCGGAAGCAACAATATCTCAGTACAAACATAAGTTAACAAGTTGCCTTAAGAAGGCTAGCAGAAAAGCAACATGATCGAAAAGGCAAGGCCTCCTGCCTGGGATCCTCCTAAGTACTCCTGGTCATCGGCGGCCGTCACATAGTAGTAGACACCCTTGGGGTAGTAGCAGATGTCAAAGGTCGCATCTGGCTCCTGGGCTCCACCATCTGGTTGCACATTCAGAGAAGAAATGAAAATGGGAAAAAGAGGGAGCAAAGCAACCATGAGTACTCATCCAAAGTACTCACAAGCAAGGATCTACACTACATATGCATCGGTATCAATGAAAAGGGGTAGTATCCGTGGACTAAACTGCAGAATGCCAGAATATGAGGGGGGAAGCTAGTCCTATGAAGACTAGCATCTTCTGGAAACCACCGTCTTGCAGCAACAAGAGGGGGTAGAGTAGTATAACATAAGTCATATTTATGTTGTTGTGTCAACGCTCTGGGATTCTTCCTCGACTTCCGAAGCAACATATCAAAAACATGCCTCGGCATCTAGTTCTAGTTGTATCGATCGAGATACAACTCCAAGTGTCCATTACCGTAGGGCAGGCTATCGATATATGTTTTGTTCCCTGCAGGGGTGCACCAACTTACCCAACACGCTCGCTTACCTCTGGTCGGACACACGTTACTGGGTCATGCCTGACCTTTGCCAAAATGATACGCCGCAACCCGACCTAGGCTTAATAGAGAGGTTAGCATGCCGGACTAAACCTATGCCCCCAGGGGTGATGGGCCATCACCCCGGGAACTCCTGCACGTTGCATGGACGGCCGGTGAGCAGACCTAGCTACCTCCTTTAAAAGGCAGGAGCTTACACAGTCCAACCGGGCGCGCGCCGCTCAGTCGCATGACGTCTAATGAGCTTCGGCTGATGCATACGACGCAGAACGCCCATACTATGCCCACGTGATGGTTAGTGCTATCAGGCCAGAGGCCCCTTGGATCAAATATCCAAACCGTTTAGTGTCTTGCGAACGCGTGGTAACGAGCATAGACTCACGATCATGTGACCCCATCGCCCTGTCTCGAGGACTTGCGACAAGGGCTAAGAATGCCTAGCCACGCCTCATAATTATCTCGCAGGCATCTTCCAGGTCATCCCGACTCCACACCACTCGCAATTAAGCTCGCGAGGGTACCCCTCAGGGCCGAGCCATCTTTAGTAACATGGTTTAGTGTAAAGTCATAGTAACCGTGTGTCTAACACCAAAGGGAACCCTGAGAAATCACCCTCGATGGAATTCCACATGATGTCATCGTCAAGGTGAACGAAGGAGGAATCACCCTCGATGGTTCACACTTCAGGAGTTGCACGACGGTGTCGCTATCGGCAGTGGAGAGGGAGGAATCACCCTCGATGACCATAACTGACGAACTTACCTACAAGGTTAACATCAGAAGTTCTGATGAGGTATCACCCTCGGCACTTGATATTAACCCAGAAGTGTCGAGCTACTAAGGGGAAAGTGATGTGCGGTGCCGGGGCCTGGTCTTCGATCCCATTGATCGGGTCTTCTGATAATCCAGCGGGGCAACAGACACAAGGTGGGGGTCACTGGTGGGTCAACAACCAACCTATACTATGCAGTTTAGGGTAAGCATGTAAGGTATGAAAGCAGGTAACAACAACAGTCTATGCATCAGAATAGGATCATACAAAAGCAGTAGCAATTCTAATGCAAGCATATGAGAGAAGGGAATGGGCGATATCGGAATGATAAAAGGGGGTTGGCTTGCCTGGAAGCTCTGCTGCAAAGGTAGAAGGGTCGTCTGAGACGTAGTCGATCACAGGGGCAACATCGGTCTCGGGGTCTACCAAAGAGAAGAGGGGGAAGAAACAATAAATATAAAGCAAACAAAGCATCATTAACCATAACATAGCAATACTCGGTGCTAGGGGTGAATTAACGCGGTACTACGCGTTGAAGACGGAGAGGGAAACCATCCGGAGGGGGTTTCCTGGTGTTAGGCATTTTCCGAACATATGAAAGAGAGGGGAAAGTTCTATGTTCAGCATGCTAGGGGCATGTGACAAATGAACAAACAACGTATCCTGTTTCGTTGGATTTTTCTGATTGATTTTCATATATAAAACATTTTCATCCGAGTTACAGTTTATTATCTATGAATTTCTAAAGTTTTAATATTATTATGGAATTATTTTTATTTCAATAAGTAGACTTATTGTGTCAGCATGACATCAGCAGTGACATCAGCAGTCAACAGGGCGGTGACCAGGTCAAACCTGACCTGTGGGTCCAGTGGGACCCACATGTCAGCCTCTGATATTTAACAAAGTTTAAAGTTAAACTAAACACGGTTAATTCGACAGTAGGCCCCACATGTCAGTGACTGCTTTGGTTAACTAATTAGTTTTATTTATAAAAATGTTTTAGTTAGGTTAATTATGGGATGGGGCCCGCCTGTCAGTGACACTGGGCTGCCCAGTCAGCGCGTTGACTGGGTCAACCCAGTCAACGGAGCCCGTGGGGCCCGCTGGCAGCGACCCACGGGTGGGGCCTGCCTAGCCACGTCGGCGGCGGCCGGCGGTGAGGCTCCGGCGATCCTAAAGCGTGGCGGCGGGCGCGGGCTAGCGGCGGGTTTCGCCCTTCCGCGACCATTTGGCGCGCGGAGGGGCCCGTTCGAACACGGTGAACGAGCCGCGTCGAGTGGCAGCCGCAGCAGCAGCTGGGGAGGCCGAGAAGGGTGCCGGTGATGAGCTGCGACAGGGGCGGCTTTCGGGCAACGGCGGGGGCCACGTTAGAGGGGGAGGGCAGATGACCTAGAAGGCGCTACGGGTTCCTATACCGTCGAGGAGCACGACCGAGGACTCGACCGAGCTCAGCGCTACCCAGAACGACAACGACGAGCGGCGTAGCGGAGACATCCGACGGCCATGGCGGCTAGCTGTGCTACGTGGACGAAAGGGAGTAGGGGAGAGGGGGAGGTCGTGCAGTGCTCACCGGGAGGTGCACGGTGGCCCGATGGAAGCTTAGTAGCAGCAGGGTGGTGGCTGGAGTCGAAGGCGATGGCGGCGACCCGAGGAAGACGACGAAGGGGATCGGGTGTTGTAGAGCTCCGCGGCTCCAGCTGCTGGCACCAGGTGGCGTGGCAGACGACGGAGAGGCTCTACGACACGGCATCAAGGCTGTGGCGGTGGCCACAGTGGCGATGCAGCACGACAACGGTGGAGCAGAGGAGGAAGAAGGAGCCGAGGCGGGCGCTCCGGTGGCCCCGAGCGCGGTCTAGTGGCACCAGACGAAGAGGACGACGGCGCTGGAGCTCCAGGACAGGCATGCGAGGCCGGAGGGGCCCGGTGGCCGCAGTATTGACCGGCGCACGACGACGGTGGCGCTCGGGAGGAACGAGCACGTGAGGGAGAAGGGGAACGGGCGAGGGGGAGGAGAAGTGGATCTAGGAGGGGTAGCTACGGTTCGAGGGGGAGAGGGGAGGTCTTATCCCCTCAGGCGTTACCGGCGGAGGCGGCTCGGCGGTGACGCACATGCGCCCCCCTCTCGGTCGGGTGAGCAGGGACGAATACGACCGAGGGAGAGTGGGCTGGGTTAGGCCAGCCTGTTGGGCTAAGGCACAATGGGGCAGGGGAGGCCTTCTTTTCTTTTTATTTTTCTTCTATTTTTTTTATAGAGAGGGTTTTGTAATATTTGGGGTGCCAAAATGATTTTTGTAAAATATGGGAAGTGCCCCTTTTATTCCCAGGTGATCTTAGGTAGCGCCACACATATTTTGGAGACCAGAAGAATTCATTTGGTATTTTTCATAAATAGGATACCATTTAAAAATGCTGAATTGGTGTTGTTATAATTGCTAATGCTCATCTTTGCACAAAAGTGATGTTGTGTTCCTTAATAAATAATTGTTATGGAATTTTTGACAAATGATGAACATTTTTCCAGCAACTTTTGAGCAACTTCAAACCTCACTTGAATTTGAATTGACTGGAATTTCAAATGTGATTTTGAACAAAGGTGATTAAGCTTGGAAAAAATGATTAACTTAATCACCGAGGGTTACTGTAGTATGACACTAGGGGTGTTACAGTAGACCACTCCTATTTAACCACTCAGGTCTTTTTCTCCAACTTGGCATGCTAATGTTGGTCATGTCATGCATATGGTGCCTTGCATTGCTTACTTTACACATAAAATATGTCATCTGCTTAGTTTAGACATGTACTGTGTGAATGCCATATGTTTAATTTCTATATCATATATGTGAATCATGCAATGCCATCTTGTTTAGCCAGGCATCATATATGTGAATTTTGCAATGCCATCTTGGTTAGCCATTCATCTTATATGTGAATTATATCAAGCCATCCTTTTTTACTACGCAATAAATTTGTCAACAATGTCAGTATATTCAATTAATCTTCCTGTGCATCAGCCATTCGACACGGCCGTGGAAAAATCTGGAGTGAAAACAAGGTCTTCGGAGCAGACATTGCTATGTGACGAAACGCATGTCTTGCTGGTTATGGATAGCTCCTCAGAGGAGGCTTCAGAGATAGATGACCAGTCTTATTCCCCCCCCCCGAGGTGCAAGCTCTAACTTGGCAGGGTTATATTGCTCATATCGTGCATATGCCGTCTTGCATTGCCATGTTATTTGCTTAGTTTAGACATGCTTTGTGTGAATGCCACCTGTTTAGTGTCTAGTTACCATATATGCGAATTATGCAATACCATCTTGTTGCAAGACATTATATATGTGAATTATGCAATGCTATCTTGTCGCAAGGCATTATATATGTGAATTATGCAATGCCATGCTATTTAGCCAAGCATCATATATGTGAATTATATCATGTCATCCTTTTTTTGTATTACGTATTCCATTTGCCGACAATGTTTATACTCAACTACTCTTCATGTGCATCAACCATTTGAATTGGTGATGCAAAAATCTAGAGTGAAAACAAGGTCCTCGGAGCAAACAATGCTACCTGCTGAAGCAGATATCTTGCTGGTTACAGATAACTCCTCAGAGGAGGATTCAGAGACAGATGACCAGCCCTATTCCCCCCTGAGGTGTATGCTCAAACTTGGCAGGGTTATATTACTCATATCATGCATATGTTGTCTTGCAATGTTTAGTTTTTACTTCATATACACAATATTGAATGCCATCTGCTTAGTTGACACATCATATACGCGATTTCCCTCTGCTCAATTGCTTAGTATATAAATCATATATTTGAATTATATATGCCATGATGTTTACATAGACATCATGTATCTGAATTATGGCATGCCAACCCATTTTCTAAAGAAATTATATAGTTATATCATCTCATCCTGTTTACATAGTCATCATATTTTGAATTATGTAATTCTATCCGTGAATTATATCACGCCATTATGTTTCCATCCATGTATGTGAATTATGGCATGCCAACCACTTTATAGACACATCATATAGTTATATCATGTCATCCTTTTACATAGTCATCATTTTTTTGAAGTATGTCATTCTATCCTGTTTAGTCATCATATATTTGAATTTATCATGCTATCCTGTTTAATTAGCTACCCCATATGTGAAATTGTGTCATGCTATCATGTTTGGCTAGACACCATAAATGTGAATTATTTCATGCCCTATTTTCTTCCCTACTATCCATTGCACCTGTCTATCATACAATGTCTGTACATTCAATTACTTTTCTTCTTTATCAGCCATTTGAATTTGAGAGGGTGATGGCAGTATCTATGGGAGTAAAAACACGGTCTTCAGAAAAGATCATGCTACCCATCGATGTAGATAGAACCACGGTTGTACTTGCCCAAGAACCAGCCCCACCACACATAACCCAGACTCACGCAGATTGTACCCATACCTAGTTGGACATAGAACCAGCTACACCCCTTCTAACCCCAACCCTAGCACACAATAACCCGGTTCCAGTTGACACAACACCGTCTCCACCACAGAGCACCAAAATACGAGTAGTTAGTAAGGCAAGTGCAGTGCCCAAAGCACGAGGACCACCACTCTAAACTCCATGTCAACGGTTAAAGCAGAAGAATAATTGTTCTCAGGTTAGGTTCCGTAGCTATGGTTCATACTCCTTTGCTCTAGCATCACTGTATTTGCTCATACCAACTAATTTCAAATTTGAAGGATGCAATTGAAACTCCAATGGTGCAAAAGGAATCATTTAAACATGTTTCTTTAACTGGTTTGCTGTTGTAACTTGCTCTATGTTGATTTCAGTTTCAATTGAATAGACAGTTATGTTCTCATGGCATCACATTACAAGTGTTGTTAGTGCTGTGTAGTTTCCCACACTTATATTTTGTCTATGCTGCTTTGTCTTAAACAAATATGATTTGAAATGTCTCTATCTTGATTTGGCAACATAAACTAGAATGATATAGACCTTACAGTGACCATACTACATAGATATATGTTTGTTTCATGCTGTTATCCTGTCCACCTTACAACTGAACTAGTTTACCAAAATGAGTTTCATATACAACATGGTAAACCTGTGACGTCTCTGCTTGTGCCTCTTGTAGAATGCCGACAAAATATTGGAGAAGAGCACCCCATTATGCAATGGTACATAAAGTAATGCAGATAAGGTTCAATATAGTGAGACAACCCTGTTGGTCTCCAAGAAACTGATAAAAACTATCTTGTGGACAGTGAGACAACCCCAAAGTCGTGCCTTGATGTAGTGTTTGAGTTACTGGCAACTACTGCTGGCACAAGCTCTTCGAACTCGCTGCCTGAATCAGTTCGGCTTCTTGAGTCTCAACTTCAAATTGAAAGACATCAATCAGATGTGCTGCGACAGGAAGCGGAAGGACCGAGGAAACCTCTGCAGAATTCAGATGCATACTTTCTGGTGCAACAACAAGTGCTGGAGGATTTAAGCGCCAAACAAGAGAAAGCTAATAAGCTTGCTAAGCATCTTGCCAGCATGGTGGTTACCCAGGATATTGTTTCTTGAGATCTTGTGAAGTGGTTTCAGTTCTGGACTTGTTTTGCTCTGCGTTTATTTGCACTGGTTGCCAACTCTGACAACAGTGTATGTAATATGCTGTTTTCTTCCCCATATTTACACTGGTGGCGAACTTTGATGCCTAGTGGTTGTTATATGTGTAATAGCCGTAATAGCCTAGCGTATGTTGCTTGCCTATTTATTTCCTTGTTCTCTTGTTCATTTGTTTGCTTGTAGTTAGTGCAGTTCTTTTTCCGTGGTTTGCTAGTGGCCGCAATAACCTATTATTTAAAACATGACCACAATAACCATAGGCAACATGCGGACCATTGTCACCATGGCCTTCTATGGGTCGTAGAATCGATGGGCCTTCTATGGGCCATATGATCGATTGGCAACAACGGACCACATTATGGGCCGTAAATGGGTTAGAGAGGCAACTGTCCGTTCATGGGCCGACCATAACGGACCTTTAAGAGGCCGACAATTATAACGGGGTTAATTCCATCGAGCGGCATAATGGGTCATCAATGGGCAATTATGAAAACGGCCCAACGGGTCAACCGGCCACAAACGGGCCGACTTTAACCACGGGCTGTATTTGGCCCACAAGCGGAAAAGGCCAGTAACGGCCGTAAGCTACCAAATGCTGGAAATCAGCCTAAGAATAAAAGGGACCTTAAAAGGCTGAAAGATAACACGGGCTGGGGACAGCCCAATGGAGTAATGGCCGTTAATGGGTATGAAGTGACATACTTTTCATTATGGGCCAGATTCACTACGGGTCGTTAATGGGCCGGGAGTTACAAAGGGCCTCATATGGGCTGAAAGACGTCATGAGCCGTACATGGACTGGAAGTTACAATGGGCTGGAATCGTATTGGACGGGCCAGATGAAGCTAATGGCCCTAATTAGGAAAGGCCATAATGGGTCGTGAGTTATCGGGCATGAATGGGCTATATGCGAGCAGGCCATTAGCAAGCTTTCGATGGGCAGGCTCGTTATCCTTTGACCAAGTGAAACGGACAGGCCTTTTCACCTGAATGGGCCCTTGTTGGGCCGTGCCACATGTCGACGTATCATTGGCGCCTCCTGTCCATTGGTTGGTTGACATCTGTCCCCACGTTGAGCCGACACGTGGTTCGTTTGGCCAATGAGAATTTTACACGTGGAAAATCCCCATTGGTCCTAGCTGTTAACAGGTTATCAGATCCAAAACCGGACCCGGTAGGGTTAACAGCGTGCCGTTACGGTGGATGCCACGTGTTGGTTACCCTTGATGAAAGCACTTCCATGATGCGCTATTTATCGTCATGGAAGTGAACACTTTTGTGATGATAATTTTGGTATTGTCATGGAACACTTCTACGACATCACATATATGACTATCTTGATTCTATCATAAAATCGTCATGGATGTACATGCATGAGAAAACGTGACCTACTGTGACAAACACGTATTATCACGGAAGTTGTTTTTTTAGTGAAAAGGCTTGCGTCTATAAGCATAAGTTCCATAAGGACCAATAAAAGTAGTTTTCTATTTATCTTATTTTGACAAAGGTATTTGAGGGAAAAACATAATATCCATCTAAAAAGCAAAAGTATGTATGCTTATATAATATTTCTAACATTTGATCAATAAAATGCAAGGGGTAATGATCTTTTATAGTAGCTTTATTTAATTTCATGAAATCAATTACAATTCTATAACCACAAACAATACTTTGTGAGATAAGTTCATTTTTATCATTAGGAACAACAGTAATGCTTGATTTCTTAGGAACACAATGAACATGACTTACCCATCTACTATCAGCTATAGGATAAATTATACCTGGCTCCAGAAGCTTCAATATTTGAGTTCTTCCACATCCTTCATTTTAGGATTAAGATAATGTTGATGATCAACAACGGGTTTAGCATCAGGATCCATATTAATCATGTGCTGACATAGAGCGGGACTCAAGATCATCAAGAGTATATCCAATAGTAGTGCGATGTTTGCTCGGAGTTTTAAGTAATCTCTTTTCTTCATGCTCTGAAAGGTTAGCATTAATAATAATAGGATATATCTTCTTTTCGTCAAGATAAGCATAGTTCAGTGTATCAGGCAATTTCTTTAATTCAAACACAGGACCACTCTTAGGTGGGAGAGGGTCGCCCAAAGTTTCAATAGGCAAATTGTGTTTAAGGATATGTGGTTGCCTAAAGAATATTCCATCTATTACATTTCTTTCATTCATATGCATACCATCCTCATGGTATAGCAAATATTGTTCTAACGAATTAGTAGGAGATACGACAATAGAAGCAAGACAAATATTTTCATATTTTCTAGACAATTCTTTATCATGTGGTATCTACGAAATTTATAGAAATTGAATTCATGAGATAGATCACCAAAATTAACATTGGTCAATTCCCCAGTACAATCAATCTTAGCATTAACTGTATTCAAGAAAGGCCTACCAAATATAATGGGACAAAAATCATCTTGTGGAGATCCAAGAACAAGAAAATAAGTAGGGTATTTGATGTGACCACACAAGACTTCAACGTCTCTAAGAATCCCAAGCGGTGAAATAGTATCTCTATTTGCAAGCTTAATAGTAACATCAATGACCTCTATCTCAACATGTGCATCATTCATGACTTCTTGATAGAAAGTAAAAGCGATAACAGTTACACCAACACCCATATCACATAAACAAGGATCTCCAATTTTAACAGAAGCAACAGGCATGCCAATAAAAGGTTTGTTTTTATCCGTAGGATGAGGTTTAGCAATCCTAGTTGCTTCATCACATAAATATATGATATGTCCATCGATATTATCAACCAAAAGATCCTTAACCTATCGGATCCAGGGGCTCCGCAAACCCAAAGAGGTTCGAACTCTGTGGCGTGAATGAAGATCTCCGCTTCACCTAAACACTACACCAACCACAGTCTAGGCTCAAGCTTGCCGCTCGGGATGGTCGAAGGAAGGGAAGTGACCTGGGGATTTAACTAGGTTCGGGCCACCTTGCGGTGTAAAACCCTACTCCTGCTTTGTGGTGGATTGGCCTCGTGAGGAGGTATGAAGATGAACTAGTACAGTGGAGGAGCGGCCTCGCGAGGGCTCAGCTGGTAAGGATCTGTACCCCTACTAGGGTAGTGGCTAACCTATATTTATAGTGGCCTGGTCCTCTTCCCCCCAAACTTTAGGCGGGAAGGGATCCCACAACGGCCAATTTGAAAGGGGGCAAATGGTACATCTTATCCTGACGAAAAGTGGTATTCATCTGCAAAGTCTTTGATCATGAAGCAAGGGTGGGCTCAACGATGACACCCGTCCTGCTCGTCTTGGTCTTGTTGCACCCGAATGGAAACCTTTGGGGGATCCGTCGGGAAGTCGCGCCTGGTCCTACTCCTTTAGCACCAGAGGGGAAACTGTGCCCTCTGCGCCCGCTGGCACCCTCCTGGCTTCGGTCGTAATGGCTTATGTCACCGCGCCCTCATGAGTGGGGGAACATGCATAGAAATCTCCACCCCTCGGGAGGCAGCTTGCGGAGCCAGCACCCAGGAGGCCTTGGCGCACCTTTCCTCGCAAGGGCGAGGGACCCTCCCGAGGGCTCTCCTTGAGCAGCCTTAGAGTTGGACCCTTCCGGGCTGTCGGGTGAGCCTTGTCTTTGGCTGCAGGCCGGCAGGTCTGGGCACTCCTGTTCCGAAACACCGATAGTAGCCCTCGGGCCCAAGGTGTGCTTGGCCTGACTTTGAGGCGAAGCCAAAGTCGGAAGGCAGAAACGTCGCGGGCCACAATCACCTACAGTCTAGGCTCGACGCATGTCGCTGGATGGGGCACGAACGCCTCCACTTCCCAACGCCGCCTCGGTTAACTACCATGGTTACGCGAGTCTGGCCCACACCATGGTGCCCTCATCGCCCAAGTGTGAAGGGGCACCGGTTAGTCTTCGGTCGCCTATAAATGGGCGAAGGAGATGGAGTCCCAGCTCGCCCTCGTCTTCTGGCTTCTCCACCCCATACTCTTGCAACATCACTCATGGCGCCGATGAGAAGGCTCTCGGTTGTCGAGAAGGGGAAAGCTCCTCGGGAGAGGCCGGTATCACCATAGTTGAAGAGAGGCCGAGCCGTCCTCGCAATAATACCACCACGCCAGTGGTCATCCACCTGGGACACGAGTGCGCCATGTTGGCATTCGCATTGCCCCTAGTAGCCGGGGAAATGCCTTTGCCACGGGGGGTGCATTGGAGGTCGCAAGGGCTGTGGTCAGGGCGGAGAGCCTTCGGCGGACGCTCGGCCACCACGCCCATGGCTCCACTCGGCTTACGCGGCCGAAGAGTTCATAGTATGGGCAGAGAAGCT
The DNA here is from genome assembly GCA_902687465.1 of Secale cereale. Classification (NCBI taxonomy): domain Eukaryota; kingdom Viridiplantae; phylum Streptophyta; class Magnoliopsida; order Poales; family Poaceae; genus Secale; species Secale cereale. The sequence continues at coordinate 601,103,418 of LR738711.1, forward strand.
GGGGGACCTCTGGATCCAGCTTCCATAGTTCTTCGCGGGGGAGCTACCGGCCGGAGGGCCGGGCGGCTTCTGGCTGCAGGCCAACGACTGCTGCACCAGGGACTCGTGGGTGGAGGTTGAGTTCACTCCCATGGGGGAATGTGTTCCTGAACTGTAGCAGGCAGGCGTTTGCCCATGCTCGCGGCTTGGTGGGAAGGCGCACCCTCCATTTCAAGTATGACGGACATTTCAAGTATGACGGAGCGTCGACGCTCTACATCAAGGTCTTCGGGGAGGATGGTAGGATCCTGGGGAGCTACCCAGAGAACGACGGTATCAACGATGACCACCCCTCCGATGGCACCGCTCGCCATGGCGGCGGCGTCCTTGGTAGTGAACTTGCCCTTGGCGACTACCGTGAATTCTTCAACGGTAGCAGTACCTCTTCCAGACAGAGCTTGAGTGACGACGACTACAACGAGCCGCCCCACCGTCATGCTTGGACCTAGGAAGAGGCCGAGCCGCCGCACCACCGTGCCCTCGTCAGGAGGAGGAGGACTCCGACTGAGCGCAGATGGCGCTGAGGCCCACCTTCGGGAACTCCGATCCTCAGGAGGCCACTCCTTTTGGTGTGGTTTTTTCTACATTAAGAACCAAGAAGAGCCCCGTGGGGACGTGTAATGATCTGTGGTGCTTGCGCCTTTTTATTAATGTTTCCTATTCGAATTCTAGCTTTTATATCATTGTTGTTTGAGGGGTTCTTGCCGTGCGCGATTAGGATACTTAGCTTGGTGCGCTTGATGGCCAATGGTTGCTTGCCGCGTGGTGGGGGCACGATCTTCCAGAGATTTTGGGGTTGTTTGGATCTCACCCCTGTTCGCCCTGCCAGCGTGCGGCACACCGATATTTTGGCGAACGAATCGTCCGCCCACGGCTCACCAATAAATTGGTAGTGGATTGAACGGGATAGGTTACTCGGCTTGGGGCGAGCCAAATTATTGGAAGCCATCCAAATGGTAACAAGCTTTCAAGTCAATGCCAAAGTTTTGGTCCGATGACAAGTCGCATCAATCCAAATAGCCCCTTTGATCTAGCACGCTCTCCTGGACCAGATGGCCCCGAAGTCTTGGGTGAGGCTCGCGACTCACAAAGCACCCTAGGGACTCCCAGCACCGCCCAGGGCCTCCGAAGGCACGCACGCTCGATGCTGGTGCTCGCCTAGATGCAACAAGCCCGATTGCCACTACTTATTTCTGTCTGCCCTTTTTGAAGCCCATGCTGCACCTAGAGCCTCTAGGCCGAGCTAACTACTACAGAGGCCATAAGGTAAGATACTCCTGAGGCAAAGCCAGGGCTGGGTGCCATGCATGCCTACTTGGCTCGTCTGAGAGCGCCGTGCGAGGAGTGGCGCCAAAGCTTTGGCGAGCTGTGGCCATTGGTGGACCCACGACAGCTATATTCTTGGCCCCGAGGAGGCCCCGATGCTGCTGGGGCTAGCCCAGGCATGCACGCCGTGCCCAGCCCCCACTCACGGGGCGCTCGGGAGGAGGCAGCAGGCAACTATCGGGCCTCCAAAAACACAAACATAGGAAAAGAGGAAGGAAAGAACACAGCGAGGAGAAAAATTCCCACCCCTTTTTCGGATAAAGACGCAACACTTCATTCATGAAATAGAAAATACGAGTGCAAGAGAGAATCAAAAAAAGAAGAAACGACCGCGTCCAGCACCTATGCTAGTCTTCTCACCAGCGCGGAGCATGGTGCTACCACTGGGCCTGGGCATAGTCATTGGTGGACAGTGTCGTCTGCCAGCGTGGAGCATGGAGCCTCCACTTAGGCGTGAGCGGAGCCCCGCCCGAGGTCGAGGGGCGGCGCATCAGGGACTCTGGAGCGTGTACCGCCCCACTCATTATTACGTGAGAGTTTCACGGGTAGAACTTGTGGAGGTGCTGGATGTTCCAAGCATTCTGGACAGGGATCCCGTCCTCCGTCTCCAGGCGCACGGCGCCAGGCCTGGGGACACGAGCGACCTTGAACAGGCCCTCCCACATGGGTGAGAGCTTGTGAAGGCCCTGCCTAGAGAGGACCCATATCAGGATTCGATCCTTGACCTCGAGGGTCCGGGGGCGGATGTCACGACAATTGTATCGCCGCAACGCGTGTTGGTACCTTGCGGCATAGAGGGCCGCCTGGCTGTGTGCTTCCTCCTAGAGCACGAGGTTAGCTCCCCGCGAAGCATCCTAACGAGCCTCGTCAAATGCCAGGACTCGCGGGGAACGATGCCTGACCTCGTGTGGAAGGACCGCCTCAGCCCCGTAGATGAGGAAGAATGGTGTCTATCCGGTGAGCTTAGTCGCAGTGGTGCGGATGGACCACAGCATAGACTGCAGCTCACCGAGCCAACCCCTACCACATTCCTCGAGCTTCTTCTTGAAGCTCCTCGTCTTTAGGCCCCTCGGGGCCTCCGCGTTGGCGCGCTCGGCCAGATCATTGCTTCACGGGTGGGCCACGGAAGCGTAGCATATATGCATTCCAAGGTTAGCACAATATGTCCTGAAAAGGTTGCTCATGAACTGGGTGCCATTGTCAGTAATGATGCGATTGGGAATACCGAAACGGCTCACGAGGCCCTTGATGAACTTGAATACCGAGCCGGTAGGGATGGTCCACACGGGCTCCACCTCCGCCCACTTTGTGAACTTGTCGGTGGCGACGTAGAGGTAGTGGTAGCCTCTGGCCACTCAGGGAAACGGGCCCAGTATATCCAGCCCCCACACTACGAAGGGCCATGAGAGTGGGATAGTTTGTAGGCCCTGCGCCGGTTGATGAATCTGCTTGGCGTGGAACTGGCAAGCCACGTAGGACTGGACCAGCTCAGTGGCGTCTTGAAGCATCGCGGGCTAGTTAAATCCACTACGGAACGCCTTCCCCACAAGAGTGCATGACGAAGAGAGGTGCCCACAGTTCCCACCGTGGATGTCGGCGAGCAGCTCTCACCCCTGCTCTTTGGATATGCACCACATCGAGACGTCATTGGGACGCCTTCGGTACAACTCACCCTCTTGTAGGCAGTAAGCGGTAGCCTGCGTGGCCACGCGCTCCGCCTCTGCTTCCTTTTCCAGCAGGGCACCGCGGAGTAGATACGCCTTGAGCTCCTGGGTCCAGTCGCCATCCTGAGGCTCGAGCGCAAGGAGCAGGAGAGGTCCTGAGGCCGGGCCACAGGCTGGGGCTCCTGAGGACGGTGCCAGGGGTAGCTTCACCCGATGCAGCGCCGTGCCTGTGGCCAGGGGGCATGGCCGAAGGCTTGGAGAGCCTCTCCTCGAAGACGTCAGGCCTCTTGGGCTCGCGTCGTGATGCTTTCTTGAGGATGTTGCCGGCCTCCTTGTTCGTGTTTCGCGGTACGTGCAGTAGTTCCATCCCTGAGAAACACTTCTCAATTTTACGTACCTCTTCTAGGTACGCCTCCATTTGGTCATCTTTTGGTGTATATTATTTGTTGAAGAAGTTGACGAGGAGCTGTGAGTCGACCTTGATGGTGAGGCATTTGATCCCCAAGGCGTCCGCGGCCTTGAGGTCGGCGATTAGGCCCTCGTGTTCCGTGATGTTGTTGGAGACCTTCTCGCCATGCTGGAAGCATAGCTGCATATCATAGTAGAGCTTGTCCTTGGTTGGCGAGAAGAACATGACTCCAGCCCATGCGCCATGCCGCATGAAAGCTTCGTCGAAGTGCATGACCGGTCCCTTAGGCGGTTCATTGCCAGACGCGAGGGACTAGTTCTCACCCAGCCCTCGGTCCGAGGCATCCGTCCATTCATCCATGAAGTCAGCGAGGGCAGCGCCCTTGATGACCCCGGTGGTGTTGAACTCTAGTTGGAAGGTCTGCAACTCGATGTTCCATTGTGCGACTCTCCCAACAGCATTGGGGCTGCGCACCACCTGCTCCAAGGGGAATGCGGAGACAATCCTGATGGGGTGACCTTAGAAGTAATGGTGCAACTTTATTGAGGCGACGAGGAGCGCGAGCAGGATCTTCTGCTCCATAGGGTAGCATGCGCGTCCCGCAGCACGGTGCTGACGAAGTACATCGGGTCTTCGACGAGTGGTGAGGTGTGGACGACATCTGTCGTGACGCTAGGCTCAGGAGCCTCACTGGTTAACGAAGCGGCAGGGGGCTCAGGAGCATTATCCTAAAGGGGCAGGCATGACGCGTCGTCCCGAGGACTACCGGAGGCCGTGCTTGCGTCACCACGCCGCTCTCGGACCGCCACGAGCGCCACACTGGCGGAGTGGGGGTGGCCACCAAGTTAAGCAATGGTGGCTCGCGAGGGCGAGGCGCCACCCTGATAGGAGGGCTCGTGAGATATCTCTTGAGGCCTTGGAAGTCGGCCTTTGCCTCCGGAGTCCACTCAAAAGTGCCCTTCGTGTTCATGAGCTCGAAGAAAGGGAGAGCCTGCTCGCCAAGCTTGGAGATGAAATGTCCTAATGCGGTCACGCAGGCGGCCAATTTCTGCATCTCGTTGAGGGTTTGAGGCGGATGCATCTTTTTGATCGCCTTGATCTTCTCAGGGTTGGCCTCGATTCCTTGGTGCGACACGAGGACCCCAGCGCAGCTTGCCAGACAGAACCCTAAAAACGCACTTCTCCGGGTTGAGCTTTAGGTCGATTCGACGTAGGTTAGCGAACGTCTCCTCCAGGTCTTTGATTAGGGTCCTTGCCTTTCGCGTCTTGACCACAATGTCATCGATGTAGGCCTCGGTGTTCCTTCCTGGTTGTGGCCCCAGCGCGATGTGCATCAGCCTCTGGAAGGTCGTGGCAGTGTTGTGCATGTCGAGAGGCATGCAGGTGTAGCAGTACACGCCGCATGGGGACATGAAGGTCGTCTTCTCGACATATTCTGCTGCCATCTTGATCTGGTGTCCGAAGAAAGTGTCCATGAAGCATAGCAGACCGCACTCGGCATTGGAGTCTACGATCTGGTCGATCCACGGGAGTGGGAAGGGGTCCTGAGGACAAGCCTTGTTGAGGCTCGTGAAGTCGACGCACATGCGCTCCTTCCCGCCTTTCTTGGGGACGATAACTGGGTTAGTCAACCATTCCGGGTGCCGCACCTCGCGGATGACCCCAGCTTCTGGAAACTTGCGCACCTCTTTGACGATGAATGCATGCTTCTCATGTGCTTATCGCCGCGCCTTCTGCTTCCCCGGGTGTGCATTAGGGCACCCCGCCAGGTGATGCTTTATTACCTCTCTAGGGACGCCCACTAGGTCGGATGCCTCCCATGCGAACACATCCTTATTGGCCTGGAGGAAGCTGACCAGTGCTTCCCCTTGCTTGGGAGGCTAGCGCCAATGGTGAAGGTGAGGCCTAAGCGTCCTTCATTGACCGTTGCTTTGTCTCGGCCTGGTCCTAGGAGAACAACTGCTTCTTATTTGCTGGTGTGGCCCCCGAGGCCTCCGGAGGTCCCGCGACATCTGGGCGTGAGTCTACGGCGGCCTTGAAGATGTGCTTGAGGGCCCGGACCGCCTCCTTCGTGTGTCCGGCCATCGTGATGATGCCACTGCTGCATAACATCTTGATGTTGTTGTAGCCCGGATGGGTCGTCGCCATGAACTTAGCGAGGGACGGAAACCCCAAGATGGCATCATACGGGAGGCTGATGTGGGCTACTTCGAAGTTGATTAGCTCCGTTTGGTAGTTGTCGTGGGTGCCGAAAGTGACCGGGAGGCGCACCTTCCCGAGAGGGGTCGTGGGGCCCCTAGTCACCCGTGCGAACGGCTTGGTGGGCGCGAGCTGATCACGCGACACCTGGAGCATGTCAAAAGCCGCCATGGAGAGAATATTGAGGCCAACACCGCCATCGATAAGGGTCTTGGTGACTGTGACGTTGCTGATGGTTGGCGTATAAAGCATGGGGAGCGCGCTGGTGGCAGCCGCGGTCCGAGGTGGTCTCTGGAGTCGAAGACGATGTCGACCTCTGGCCCGCTCGTCCATGCGAAGCCTTCTGCTTCGGCCTAGCCGAGCCTGCCTGGCAGAGAAACTGCTTGGTGTGGCGGCCTGACATGGGCACCTGTGACCTGCCGACAATGCAGGCGACTGCATGGATCCCGGGGCCATGAAGCGCACAGTGAATTTGTTCTGGAGCTCCTCCCAAGAGGAGATCGAGGTGCCCGGGAGGCCGCGGAGCCAAGACTGAGCGACCTCCATAAGGGCCAAGGGAAACCAATTTGCTCCAGCCTTGTCATCGCCTCCCGCCGCTTGGATGGCTTTCTCGTACAACCGGAGGAATACCTCGGGGCCGGCTGCACCATCGTACCGTGGGGGCAACACCGGCCTGAATTTCACAGGACATCTCATTTGGCGCAGGCCTGGAGTAAAGGCATGGCAGCCCACGGCGCCCTCGTTGGCTTCGGGTGGCCATGCTTGCTGGGCAGCGCCCGCCATGTGGATGATGAAGCGAGGGCAGAGCGGGGTTGGAGAAGAGGCGGAGCATTGACACGACCCTGCCTGGTGTGCCAAATGTCGGATTTAGGGGCTCCACAAACCCAAAGAGGTTCGAACTCTAGGGCGTGAACGAAGATCTCCACTTCACCTAAACACTACACTACCATACTCTAGGATCAAGCTCGCCGCTCGGGATGGTCGAAGGAAGGGAAGTGACTCGGCGATTTACCCAGGTTCGGACCACCTTGCGGTGTAAAACCCTACTCCTTCTTTGTGGTGGAATGGCCTCGCGAGGAGGTATGAACATGAACTGGTACGGTGGAGGAGCGGCCTCGTGAGGGCTCAGCTGGTAAGGATCCATCCCCCTACTATGGTAGTGGCTAACCTATATTTATAGTGGCATGGTCCTCTTCCCCCCAAACTTTAGGCGGGAAGGGATCGCACAACGACCAATTTGAAAGGGGACAAGTGGTACATCTTATCCTGACGAAATGTGGTCTTCGTCTGCAAAGTCTCTGATCTTGACGCAGGGGTGGGCTCGGCGATGAAACATGTCCTGCTGGTCTCGGTCTTGCAGCACCAGAATGGAAACCTTTGGGGGATCCCTCGGGAAGGCGCGTCTGGTCCTGCTCCTTTAGCACCAAAGGGGAAACTGTGCCCTCTACGCCCATTGGCGGCCGCCTGGCTTTGGTCGTCATGGCTTATGTCACCATGCCCTCATGAGGGGGGAGGGGGACATGCATAGGAATCTCCGCCCCTCGAAAGGCAGCTTGCGGAGCCACCCCTAGGAGGCCTTGGCGCACCTTTCCTTGTGAGGGAGAGGGCCCCTCCCGAGGGCTCTCCTTGAGTAGCCTTAGAACTGGGCCCTTCCGGGCCGTCGGGTGAGCCTCGTCCTAGGTCACAGGCAGGCAGGTCTGGGCACCCCCGTTCCCAGAACGCCGACATAACCATTGCAATATTAGGTTCCAAAGTTATTGTTTAGAGGTTCTAGGTGATTTAATATAACTTTTATTAACCAAAGTTGAAAGTTTAGCATGTTCCTTGATCCTAACAGGGAAAGGAGGTTTCTCAATATAAGAAGTAGGCATAACGGGATCAACATTATAAATAATTGTTTCATTCTTAACTATACTAGGTTCCTCAAATATTTCTTCAATGGGTGGATGAAATTTAAACCACTTCTCCTTAGGGAGGTCAACATGAGTAGCAAATGATTGACAAAAGGAAGCTACTATCTCGGAGTTAAGTCCATAATAGAACTAAACTTATGAAAAGCATCAGGTTCCATAAAAGATTTAACACAAACAAAGTCAAGTTTTATACCGGACTCTTTACCGTTGTTGAATTCCCAATGTTCAAAATTGTGTTTAATTCTTTCCAAAAATCCCCATTTGAATTAAATAGTTTTCTTCATAAAGGAACCAATATAAGAAGTATCGAGCATGGACTGATCATTATGAGAAAGTTGAGCATGGAAGTTTTGAATAATAATATCTCTTTAGAGATCATGAGTTGGGCATGTGTGCACCATGTATTTATTCCCCCAAGCTTGAGCGATACTTTCTTCTTCACGAGGCTGCTACTTGTGAACTGCATTGGGATTTTGCCGAAGAGGAGAGGATGATGCAATACAATAGAGATAAGTATTTCCCTCAGTTAAGAACAAGGGTCATCAATCCAGTAGTAGAACCAAGCAACACCTCGTTAGCAGCACCTACACACAAACAACAAATCTTTGCAACCCAACACGAACAAGGGGTTGTCAGTCCCTCGACGGTTATGAGCAAGATAAAATTGTATGGTGTTTGATAGAGAGATCGGACAAAAATACAAAATAAAGTAAACAAAGTAAAAACGCAGCAAGGTATTTTTGGTTTTAATATATGATAAAAGATAGACCCACGGGCCTTAGTTTTCGTTAGAGGATTCTATCTTGAAAATACCATATGGTGGGTAAACAAATTACTGTTGGGCAACCGATAGAATAGCAAATAATTATGACGATATCCAAGGTGATGAGCATATATAGGCATCACACCTGAGACATGTAGACCGACTCCTGCCTCCATTTACTATTATTACTCCACCCATGGACCGATATCCAACATGCATGTAGAGTATTAAGTTCATAAAGAACGGAGTAGCGCCTTAAGCAAGATGACATGCTGTAGACAAGATAAACTCACGTATGAATAAACCCCATCTTTTTACCCTTAACGGAAATGATACACATACGTGCTATGTCCCCTTCTATCACTGGGATTGAGCACCGCAAGATCGAACCCATTACAAAGCACCTCTCCCATTGCAAGAAAAATCAATCTAGTTTACCAAATCAATAGACCGGAGATAAATACAAAGCTATATCAATCATGCATAAAGGAGTTCAAAGAAAACTCAAATACTATTCATGGATAGATCTGATCATAAACTCCTAATTCATGGGATACCAACAAACACACCACAAAAAGTCATTACATTGGATAGAACTCCAAGAACATTGAGGAGAACATTGTATTGAAGATCAAATAGAGAGTAGAAGCCATCTAGCTACTAACTATGGACCTGTAGTTCTGTGGTAAACTACTCACGCATCATTGGAAGGGCAACAGGATTTATGTAGAGCCCCTCCGTGATCAAATCCTCCTCCGGCAGAGTGCCAGAAAAGGCCTCCAGATGGGATCTCGTGGTTCTGGAACTTGCGGCGGCGGAAAAGTATTTTGTGGACTCCTTTGTTGGTTTCACGATTTTAGAGAATTTATAGAGGCGGAGTTCGGTCAAATAGAGTCACGTGGGCCCGACAATCCACCAAGGCACGCCCTACCCCCCTGGGCGTGCCCTGATGCCTCGTGGGCCACAGCTCCATCTCCTCGTCCCCTCCCAAAGCTTTCAGGGTCTCTTATTGCCAGAAAAAATCTCCAAAAAGGTATGTGGCATTCGGACTTTATTTGATATTGATATTATGCGAAACCAAAAACAAGCAAAAACAACAACTGTCATTGGGCACTACATTAATAGGTTAGCCCCAAAAATGATATGTAATTGCTTGAAACTGTACATAAAACATCCAAGATTGATACTATAATAGAATGGAATGATAATAAAATTATTGATAGGTCAGAGACGTATCAAGCATCCCCAAGCTTGATGCATGCTCGTCCTCGAGTAGGTAAATGATAAAAATAGAATTTTTGATGTGGAATGCTGCCTAACAAATGCATCATATAAACTTATAATTTTGTACCATGGACATTTGGACTTGAATGATTCAAAGCAATAGTCTATAATTTGACATGAAGACATAAATGCTCAAGCATACCGACAAGCAGCCATGTCTTTCGAAATATCAACGCTAAATAAAGTTATCCCTAAACCATTATGCTCAATCATTGATCCATTCATGAAACACGCTCAATATTACCTACATCTAATGCACAAATATGACAATAGTGCTCTCTAGGTGGTGCTTATAAGAAAAGATGTAGACACAAGTAAAAACTAAAAATTGCATAAAAGTAAATAGATAGGCTCTTCCACGAGGGAAGGATAGATTTCCAGAGATGGCAGAGGTCAAGGCTTAAATTGGAGAGAAAATTATTTTGACTGGCATGCTTTTCCTGTCAACGAAAACGGCCGAGAATTTACAATATCTTCCATGCTAGACAAATTATAGGAGGTTCCCAGACAGAAAATAAAGTTTATTTCATTTCCATTATTCTATCACAATACATGGGTAGACGTGTCCGCGGTTGCCTTCCATACCAACACTTTTGAAGGAATTTATTATTATCATATTTTTTTCATTTCGGGACTGGGCATCCCAATTACGTACGTGCCACACTGTCATGCAATGACAAGTGAATAAACACTCATTGTGGTAATAAAACACCTAGGATGGAAAATATTGGCCACCCCCAGCCGCTTCATGAGCGGTACAGGCACACAAAACGGAAATAAATTTTGAAAAAATAGAGTTGGCACATGCAAATTTACTTGGAATTGCATGGAAGTACCGCACATAGGTAGGTATGGCGGACTCATTTGGCACAACTCTGGGCTTAAGGAGTTGCATGCACAAGCATCATTTCCGCTTAGTACAAATGAAGGGTAGCAAATAGATTGAAAAGCGACCAACCAAAAAGCGAAAACGGTCATAAACATGTATTGAGCATAACTAACATTGAATTGAAGGAAATATGCCCTAGAGGCATTAATAACTTGTTATTCTATATTTTGTTATTTCATGATAAATGTTTATTATTCAAGCTGGAATTGTATTAACCGGAAACTTGATACATGTGTGAATACATAGACAAAATACCAAGTCCCTAGTAAGCCTACTAGACTAGCTCGTTAATCAAAGATGGCTAAGTTTTGTGACCATAGACATGTGTTTTCATTTGATTAAATGGATCACATCATTAGTTGAATGATGTGATGGACAAGACCCATCCATTAGCTTAGCATATTGACCGTTCAGCTTTATTGCTATTGCTTTCTTCATGTCAAGTACATGTTCCTCTAACTATGATATTATGCAACTCCTGGATACCGGAGGAATGCCTTGAGTGCTATCAAATGTCACAACTTAACTGGGTGATTAGAAATATGCTCTGCAGGTCTCTCCGAAGGTGTTTGTTGGGTTGGCATAGATCAAGATTAGGATTTTTCACTCCGAGTATCGGAGAGGTATCTTTGGGCCCTCTCGGTAATGCACATCATAAGAACCCTTGCAATCAATGTGACTAATGATTTAGTTGTGGGATGATGCACTATGGAACGAGTAAAGAGACATGCTAGTAACAAGATTGAACTAGGTATGAACATACCGACGATCGAATCTCGGGCAAGTAACATACCGATGACAAAGGGAATAACGCATGTCATCATAACGGTTCGACCAATAAAAATCTTTGTAGAATATGTAGGAGACAATATGAGCATCTAGGTTCTGCTATTGGTTATTGACCAGAGAGGTGTCTTGGTCATGTCTACATATTTCTCGAACCCATAGGGTCCGCACGCTTAACGTTCGATGAAGATTTGTATTATATGAGTTATGTGATTTGCTGACCGAATGTTGTTAAGAGTCCCTGATGAGATCACAGATATGATGAGGTGTCTCCATATGGCCGAGAGATAGATTGATATATAGGACGATGGTATTTGGACACCGAAAGTCTTCCGGGTGATACTGGATCACCGGAAAGGAGTTTCGGGCACCCCCGACAAAGATATGGGCCTTATTTGGCCAAGAGTGAGACAGACCAGCCCCTAAGGGCTGGTGCGCCCCATGTAGGCCAAGATAAGGTGGGAGGAAAGGAAAGGAGAGGAGTAAAAGGAAAGAATGAAGTAGGACTCCTACTTCCTTCCCTCCCCCCTCCTTCCTTTCCCCCTAGTCCTATACAAGGAAGGGGGAGGCCGAACCAGGGCAGGAGCCCAAGTGGGAATCGGCCCCACATGGGGATCCCCTTGGTCTCTCCCCTCTCCCTCCCACCTATATATATATGTGTGGGGGGGCACCCTAGAACACACAAGAACATCATTGTTAGCCGTGTGTGGCACCCCTCTCCACCGTTCACTCCCGCAGTCACAATCTCATAGTGCTTAGGCGAAGCCCTGCGCGGATCACTTCATCATCACCATCACCACGCCATCATGCTGACAGAACTCATCTACTTCCTTGACGCTCTGCTAGATCAAGAGTTTGAGGGGCGTCATCAAGTTGAAAGTGTGCAGAACTCGGAGGTGCCATACGTTCGGAGCTTGATTGGTCGGAATGAGAAGAAGTTCGACTACATCAACTGCGTTTTCAAACGCTTCCGCTTTCGGTCTACGAGGGTACGTGGACACACTCTCCCCTTCTCGTTTCTATGCATCTCCTAGATAGATCTTGCGTGATCGTAGGAATTGTTTTAAAATTGCATGCTACGTTCCCAACAGTGGCATCATGAGCCAGGTCTATGCGTAGATGATATGCACGAGTAGAGCACAAAGAGTTGTGGGCGGTGATAGTCATACTGCTTACCATGAACATCTTATTTTGATTCAGTGGTATTGTTGGATGAAGCGGCCCGGACAAACCTACATGACCACGTTCATGAGACCGGTCCCACCGCAGACATGCAACTAGCTTTGCATAAATGTGGCTGGCGGGTGTCTGTTTCTCCAATTTTATTGAATCGAATATGACTGCGGACGGTCCTTGTTGAAGGTTAAAACAAAAAACTTGAGAAAGCACCATTGTGGTTTTGATGCGTAAGTAAGAACAGTTCTTGCTAGAAGCCCGTAGCAGCCACGTAAAACTTGCAACCACAAAGTAGAGGACGTCTAACTTGTTTTTGCAGGGCATGTTGTGATGTGATATGGTCAAGACATGATGTGATATACGTTGTTGTATGAGATGATCATGTTTTGTAAAACTTATCGGCAACTGGCAGGAACCTTATGGTTGTCGCTTTATTATATGAAATGCAAACGCCACGTAATTTCTTTACTTTATCACTATGCGTTACCGATAGTTGTAGAATCAATATTTGGCGAGATGACCACGACTCTACGATGGAGATCAAGGTGTCAAGTCGGTGATGATGGAGATCATGACGATGCTTTAGAGATGGAGATCAAAATCACAAGATGATGATGGCCATATCATGTCACATATTTTGATTGCATGTGATGTTTATCTTGTATGCATCTTATTTTGCTTAGTACAGCGGTAGCATTATAAGATGATCCCTTACTAAAATTTCAAGGTATAAGTGTTCTCCCTGAGTATGTACCGTTGCAAAAGTTCTTCGTGCTGAGACACCACGTGATGATCGGGTGTGATTGGCTCTTCGTTCAGATACAACGGGTGCAAGACAGTTTTGCACATGCGGAATACTCGGGTTAAACTTGACGAGCCTAGCCTGTACATACATGGCCTCGGAACACTGGAGACCGAATGGTCGAATGTGAATCATATAGTAGATATGATCAACAAAGAGATGTTCACCATTGAAGACTACTCCATCTCACGTGATGATCGGACATGGTTTAGTTGATTTGGATCACGTGATCATTTAGATGACTTGAGGGATGTTATCTTAGTGGGAGTTCTTAAATAATTTGATTAATTGAAATTTAATTTATCATGAACTTACTCCTGATGGTATTTGCATATCTATGTTGTAGATCAATAGCTCGCAATATAGCTACGATATTTTTTTGATATGTTCCTAGAGAAAAATTGAAACATGATAGTAGCAATGATGCAGACTGGGGCCGCGATCTGAGGATTATCCTCATTGCTGCATAGAAGAATTATGTCCTTGATGCACCGCTAGGCGACAAACCTATTGGAGGAGCAGATGCAGACGTTATGAATGTTTGACAAGCTCGGTATGATGACTACTTGATAGTTTAGTGCGCCATGCTTTACGGCCTAGAACCGGGACTTCAAAAATGTTTTGAACGCCATAGAGCATATGAGATGTTCCAAGAGTTGAAATTAGTATTTCAGACTCATGCCCGTGTCGAGAGGTATGAGACCTCTGACAAGTACTTTGCCTACAAGATGGAGGAGAATAGCTCAACCAATGAGCATGTGCTCAGAATGTTTGAGTACTACAATCGCTTGAATCAAGTGGAGTTAATCTTCCACATTAGATAGTGATTGACAGAGTTCTCTAGTCACTATCACCAAGTTACTGGAACTTCGTGACGAACTATAACATGCAAGGGATGACGAAAACAATTCCCGAGCTCTTCGTGATGCTGAAATCAATGAAGGTAGAAATCAAGAAACAACATCAATTGTTGATGGTTAACAAGACCACTAGTTTCAAGAAAAGGGCAAAGGAAAAGAAAGGGAACTTAAAAAATAATGGCAAGCAAGTTGTCACTCCCGAGAAGAAGCCCAAAGCAAGACCCAAGCCTGAAAATAAGTGCTTCTACTACAAAGGAAATGGTCAATGAAAGCGGAACTACCCCAAATATTTGGTGGATAAGAAGGATGGCTAAGTGAACAAAAGGTATATTTGATATACATGTTATTGATGTGCACCTCACTAGTTTTGATAGTAGCCCCTCGGTATTTGATACCTGTTCGGCTGCTAAGATTAGTAACTCGAAACAGGAGTTGCAAAATAAACAGAGACTAGTTGAGGGTGAGGTGACGATGTGTGTTGGAAGTAGTTCCAATATTGATACGATCATCATCGCACACTCCCTATACTTTCAGGATTAGTGTTAAACCTAAATAAATGTTATTTGGTGTTTGCGTTGAGCATGAACAAGATTGGATCATGTTTATTGCAATACGATTATTCATTTAAGTCAGAGAATAATTGTTATTCTATTTACATGAATAAAACCTTCTATGGTCATACACCCAAGGTGAATGGTTTATTGAATCTTGATTGTAGTAATACACATATTCATAATATTGAAGCCAAAAGTGTCGGTGTTTTGGAAATGGGGGTACCCAGACTTGCTTGCCTGCGGCCCAGGGCGTGGTTCACTAGGCGGCCTGGTATGGCCCAGCATCTTCAGCGACAATTCAATACCCTCGCGAGGGGCCAAGCCTCACGAGGCGGACGGCACAGGGCATCCCCAGGGGCGGCTTCACAAGGCCGGCTCGTGAGGATTGGAGATATCGAGGCGAGGGACTCCTCATGAGGTCCTCGTGATGTGAGTAGTGATGACCAAGGCCAGGCGGGCGCCAGCGAGCGCAGAGTGCCAGTTTCCCCATTGGTGCTAAAGGAGCAGGTGCGGACAAAGAGTCCGAGGCATCGGGCAAAGGTTTCCATATCAGTGCAACGAGACTAAGACCAGCAGGACGGTAGGAAGGAGGTCATCGCGGAGCCCACGACAGCGTCACCACCAGAGCCTTTGGCAGGCGAAGACCACCTTTTGTCAGGATAGCTTGTACTAGCTGCCCACTTCAAATTTGGCCATTGTGGGATTCCTTCCCGCTCGATATTTGGGAAGAGGACCCATGCCGCTATTAATAGGGCTAGCCACCACCATTGGGATTATCTCATCAGAGACGGAGTTGATCTCACCCAAGGTTGAGCAGATAGAAGGCCACACACCACCCGCTCACCCGAGCCCAAGAACACCTCTCTTGAGGATGCAGTTCATCCATGTACTAGTTCTTCCTCAGCCTACAAGGCAATCCACCACACCACACTGGATTAGGGTATTACAGCACAACGGTGGCCCGAACCAGTATAAATCTTGTGTCCCTCGTTCTTCAGATATGACGAGCTAGGCCTAGGGTTGTTGAGTAGATGAGCTAGGGCAGAAGGAAAGATCTTCCTGCGCACCCTAGAGTTCGAACCTTAAGGATTTTGCAGGAACCCTAGATCCAACATTTGGCGCACCAGGTAGTGGTGTGCTGAAACTTCCCTTCCATCGACCAGTGCTCCGTCATTCCAGCAGTTCCATGGCCGACGCTCGCAGAGCCCGTGCTGAGCGGCGGGCTGCCCTCGCTTCCTACGTCACTCAGACCGCTCCTGCCGGCGGACCACCCCGTCGTTCTCCATCGCCTGCCGCCAACGCCACCACCGGTTTGGCGCGGCATGAACAGCAGGCATCGTCCCTACACCCTTCCATGCGGCGTGATGGATGCACCGCAACCCCGTCGCTGACTCCGGCGGTCTCTTCGTCCCATGTTCGCCGTGGACCCGCGGACGCGCAGGCTGCGTTGCTCATGGAACATGAGCTCCTGCGCTACCGCCCCGTCGATGACTTCTACGAAGTGTGGCCCGACCGCATCGCCGAGCTCGTCAGCGCCGCTGGGGGTCTCCAGTGCCGTCCCTCTCCCTGCCTCGTCCGCCTCCCCATGAGGACGACGAGGCCCAAGAAGCTCCACTGCTACCCCCGCGTCAAGACGTCGTCCGAGACCCCATGCACGTGGCCCCGCGGCGTGACCGCCCACGCGCGGCAATAGTGCACGAAGAAGGAAGCTGCCAAGAGATCCAGCGGCCCTGTGGAGGAGCTCCCACACTCCCTCCACCATTGCGTCGAGGCCACGCGCCCCCGCCGTGGCGGCGCGCGAGGAACAATACCAAGCTCTACCTCCCCAACAAGCTCAGGTGTCGACAGCAGACTGCAAGGCCCTCGCCCCCGAGCTGCACAACGTCAACTGGCTTGGGACGTTCAAGCTCGACCTGCCTCCACGCTACGATGGCACCCTCGACCCTGCGGAGTTCCTGCAGCTCTACGAGCTGACCATCGAAGCGTCCGGCGGCAACGAGAAGATCATGGCGAACTGGTTCCCCATGGCCCTCAAGGATGGCGCGCGCTCATGGCTCTTGAACCTGCCCACAGGATCGATCTCCACCTGGAGTGACATGCACGGGCGGTTCATCGCCAACTTCCAGGGCACTCGAGACCGTCCCCCGACCGCGGGTGACCTGCGGCGTATCAAGCAACAACCAGGAGAAACCCTGTTGAATTTCATCCAACGCTTCAATAGTGTCTGCGTCAAGATCCCCAAGGTCACAGACGAGGTCATCATTTCGGCATTCCCAAATGGCGTCCGCACGTCAAGATGAAAGAAGAGCTCGCCATCCACAAAGATTTGTGCACGTCCTTGGGGCTGTTCAACCTCGCGACCAAATGCGCCAGGGCCGAGGAGGGGCACCTCTCACTCGTCGAGCTCCCCGCTGCTGAACCCGAAGACAAGAAGGCCAAAAGCAAGGACGTAAAGCGCAAGGGAGCGACAATGCTTGCAGCCGAACCGGAAATAAAGCGCGGTCGCGACTACCCAGAGCCGCCCAAGAATGGCCGAGCATTTTGCGCCTTCTATAACGTGCACAGCCACAACACTCATGACTGTCAAGAGCTCAGGGCCCTCCGCGAAGGACGCGTCATCCAATGCCTCGAGCGCGGCAACCGTGGCTACGGCCGCGGGGGAGGTCGCACCGGGAGACGCTGGGACGACCGCGGCCCCCGCCAGGAATGGCATGATCAGCCACGGGAGGACCGTTGGCGCGGCCAGCCCCGTGAGGACGCCTGGAGGGATCAGCCCCGAGAGGACCGTCCTCAGGGCAGGGCCGGCCTACCACCTCTGCCACCGCCAAGGAGAAACGACGACAAAGACGAGGGGGCTGGGGGCTTCCAGGAGCCGCGTGCCGTCACTTGCATCTTGGGCGGAGCACATGCCCCAGCTTCTCAGCGCCTCTTCAAGCAGTTCGCTCGTGAAGTAAACGCGGCTCTCCCCAAGCTCGAGGCTACTCGCCCACTTAGGTGGTCCATGTGCCCCACCACCTTCAGTTCAGCAGACCAGCTCAAGTGCGTAGCTACGGCTGGCGCCCTCCCGATGCTTTGTTCTCCCGTCATCAGCAACGTCCAAGTTACCAAGACCCTCATCGACGGTGGTGCAGGAGTCAACGTCCTATCCATCTAGACATTCGACAGCCTCCAAGTACCCTATGATCAACTGCTGCCTACCAAGCCCTTCTCTAGAGTGACTGACGGCTCCACCACCCCCGTGGGACAGGTTCGCCTACCTGTAACCTTCCACAAGCGTGAAAACTACCACACTAAGCTCATCGACTTCAATGTCGCCCACATCCATCTCCCTTACAACGCCATCCTCGGGTATCCAGCCCTGGCCAAGTTCATGGCAGTGACTCACCACGGCTACAATGTTCTCAAGATGCCGGGAAGTAGCGGCTGCATCACCATCACTTGCGAGGAGAAGGACGCAATGTGCTCACTCGAGCGCGCTTACCCGGCGGCGGCAATCGAGGATTCGGACAGCGACAACATCATCTACCCACCTGAGGTCGTCCATAAGAAGAAGAAGTAGCTGTTGGCCTTGGAGCCTCATGAGGACGCAGCACAGGGCAGCAGCACCTCGGGACCTGCAACTAGGGAGGGGCCTCCTCCCTCTCTCGCATAGGAAGGCGCGCCCGGTGCCCCCCTCAGGCTGGGCTTGGGGGCTCTCCACTAGAGGGCCTCTGACCTAGCCAATGTAATGAGGGAGGCGCTCGGGCACCATGTGGAGGAGTGGCTTGCTGCACACTCCCCTCCGGAGGCCTCAAGGCGTGAGGCACCAAGCACTCAGGAGTTCATCAGCCAGACCATTGAAGACCTACATGAGCCGAGAGCTATGCGGGGTGAGAGTCGCCCGCCTCCTCTAAGGGCAGTTGTCGGTCCAGGCTCAGGAGACGGGCTGCACGTCTGCGTCAACGTCCCTGCACTCAACATGATCGCGTCTCAGGAGCTCTACTGGCCTTCCCAGGTGGGCTGGTGCCAAGGTCCCCCTCACAGCTACGAGCGCATGCCCTTCGGCCTGCCGAACCAGGTGGCCCTGTACCAGGCCACATGCGGGAAGTCCTGGCGGCTCGCGAGGCCAGGCACAAGGAGATCCGGGCGGAGTTGTACTCGGCCCTCTGCGAGATCTGGGGAGCCTCGGAGCCTTGTGAGGGGCTGGAGCCAGGCGGCACGTAAGGAACAACGTCTTCATCGAGCACCTTCAGCTACACCAACACTACTTCAGCAACAATGACAGGTGACATCTTTCGATTTTTATTCAACTGGGAGCGCCCCTCGGGCTGCATCATTCCCATGTAGCACGGGCCTGTCCCTGCGACACGTATCCTTTTGCATCTCCGATCACCTTGTGGGGGGCGGCCCTCGGGCTGCATTATCCCCAGGCCGCGCAGGTTCATCCTCGTGGCATGTATCTCCCTTGCATTTTAACTAAGCTAGTGCTGCAATCTCTGTCATGTTGCACTCGAATCACTTGACTAACCATCACCCCTCCGGGTCTCCTTCGCCACCTAATGGACTTCTGTTCATCTCGCAACAGGCTGCATTTGTTGGCACGACGCTTGTGCTCTGGTCCGTCCCTGCAACGCTGACAAACCCAAGGGACCGAGCTCTGACCCGCGGCCCGCTCCGCAAGCGTCACCTCACCAGGCCCTCGGTGCCTTCGTCTCCCTGTAGAATTATCGGAAGCCCAGCACGGGTGCGGCCCTAAGTCGTTCTGTTGCAGGCTAACCCACCGGAGTCTCGGGTGCACTGCGACAGGCAGTCCCGCCGGTCTCCCATCCTCACGTAGTTCGCTTGCGTATTAAAGGGGGGTCCCTGAGCATCGCGTCTCAGGGGCTCTTACTGATTCTCCAGCCCTCACCCCTTGGCCTTGACCACGGCATCTCGGCCTGGCATACCAACGGCGGCTGAGCTTCGCTCAAGGATCGAGACCTAAGGACGCAGAGCATCAGGAAGGACGAGGGGAGGGGGAGTCGGGTCAGAGAGCTCGGGCCTGTTCCTACGTCAAGGGTGACCCTTGGGCATCGCGACCCAAGGGCCTAACTGGCTCCGTAGCCCCTCACTCCCTGATCTTGTCCTGGTTTCCGTTCAAGGCCAGTGGTGGCTGAGGTATGCGCGGGGTCGGGCCCTGCCGACGCAGAACATCAAGGCATGAGTCCAGCATTCCCTTCCTATAGGTCCGTTTGTACGTCAAGGGGGACCCTTGGGCATCACGACCCAAGGGCCTAACTGGTCCCGTAGCCCCTCACTCCCAGGTCTTGTCCTGTTTTCCGGTGAAGGCCAGCGGCGGCTGAGGTACGCACGGGGCCGGGCCCTACCGACGCAGAACTCCCGGGCCAGCAGGAGGGAATCGGGAAATCTCAGCCTCATGAACAAACCAGGCGCGCTGTTTGGGGGAACCACCCCGTGATCATCAAGATAAGTCGTTAACCCCTTGATGCCCCATCCTCGTTCGCTCAGCGGGATTCGGTAGTAACGCTTCAGCAATGCCACCTCGCTTTTTTAGCCTCCGGAAGCCGCTTGCACGCCAAGGGGGACCTCTTGAACATCGCGCCTCAGGAGCTCTTACCGGACCTCAGGCCGCTCACCTCCTGGCCTTGACCATGGCATCGCAACCTGGCATACCAGCGACAGCTGCATCTCGCCTTGGGACTGGGGCCTGCCGGCGTAGAGCAATATGCTACTGAAAGGGTAGAAAAGGGGGGCGATATTGCTGAAGCAAGGCTCGCGAGTAGAGTGTGCTGGCAAAACAGCAAGATAGAAGCAAAATCATTACAAGTTCTTTACACACCCTCGTAGGGTTGGCTTTGAATCCTCACAGGGAACGCCGCAAAAGGCCTTCAGGGGATCCTAACTACGGTCGCCATCACTAATACCATCATCAGCAGCGGGCCATGATGGCCCACCTCCGACCCTAGGCGGGTCACCACCAGCGACGTGCCCGCGAGCCCGACGTGTTTCGGGCGCGCCGCAAGCTCAGGGGCGTGTAGTTGTCGTCGCTCGTCTCCGGGGACTCGGCAGACTCAGAGGAGCTGCTGGACCTCCGGAGGCCATCGCTGTCGCTGGATGAGCTAGTGACGGAATCGACATTTGGTGCATCACCGGCAGCAGCATCCCCCTAGTGGCCACCTCCAGGGCAACATTCCAGGTGGCGTCCTTCCTCATCGAACACCTTGAAGCACAGCATGGAGACGTCGTCGAACTCGAAGTGGATGGCGAGGGCGCCTTCCGAGCCACAGGCGCGGGTGACCTCGCCCCATTCGTGAGTCATGAAGACCTTGCCTGGGGAGATGATCTCAACCTCCTCCCTCGTCGCCGCGGACCGGCACACGGTGTGTTGCAACCACAGACCGAGCGACCCCCTCGGCGGCACCTCCGCGGCGAAGAATGGTGGGAGGCGAATCCAAGATCTAGGAGGCATCACCGCCCACACCATGAACTCACGGGAGGAGCCTATGGCGTGAGCTCGCTGTACGGCAGCACGCACCACAATGGCACGGACAGCGCAGCCACGGCGCGGGCGGCGCTGAGCGCCAACTCCCTCACCATGGCCCGGTGCCCTGGCGTAAAGGGGCAACGGATAGCTAGGGGGAGGCCACTTCTGCCAAGGCCTCTTCACTTCTGGTTTCATGGCGGCGCCATGAGGATGTAGTGGTCTTTTCTTCGGAGGGAGTACCTCTAGCTCCTCGCGAGGAGTCTTCCCCTTCTTGGCGGTAGAGGATCGTCGGATCGGTGCCATGAGCGGCACGTTCGAGCATAGGGCAAGGTAGAAGAGGCGAGAGGAAAGAAGGGAGAAGATGGGCGGCGGAGGTTCCACTCGCCGCCTTATATATAGCCATGAGAAGGCCAACCACCGGCCCCCGAAATCACATGTAATGATGAGTTGCTATGCATGCAGGAACTTGTCAAGCCATGCAGCCGCCGAGGATGCATGGGGAAGTGGAGAAACCCATGTCCCATCAACCACCACGCGTCAGACAAGGCCGCAGGCTTTAAGGGCCCGTGGTGCTCTGCGCTTGGCCCTTGGCTTTCTCGTGAAGCCAAGCCTGAGCGCACCTTGGGACCGGGGGCTACTTTCGGCGTTCGGGGAATGGGGGTACCGAGACTTGCCTGCCTGCAGCCCACGGCATGGCTCACTAGGCGGCCTGGTACGGCCCAGCATCTTCAGCGACAGCTCAAGACCCTCGCGAGGGGCCAAGCCTCGCGAGGCGGACAACACAGGGCATCCCCAGGGGCGGCCTCACCAGGTCAGCTCGTGATGTTCGGAGATATCGAGGCGAGGGACTCCTCGCGAGGTCCTCGTGACATGAGCAGTGACGACCAAGGCTAGGCGGGCACCAGCGGGCGCAGAGTGCCAGTTTCCCCTTTCGTGCTAAAGGAGCAGGTGCAGGCCAAGAGTCCCGAGGCGTCAGGCAAAGGTTTCCCTATCGGTGCAACGAGACCAATACCAACAGGATGGCAGGACGGAGGTCATCGCGGAGCGCACGGCGGCGTCACCACCAGAGCCTTTGGCAGGCGAAGACCACCTTTTGTCAGGATAGCTTGTACTAGCTGTCCCCCTTCAAATTTGGCCGTTGTGGGATTCCTTCCTGCTCGATATTTGGGAAGACGACCCGTGCCACTATAAATAGGGCTAACCACCACCATTGGGATCATCTCATTATAGACGGAGTTGATCTCACCCAGAGTTGAGCAGATAGAAGGCCACACACCACCAGCTCACTCGAGCCCAAGAACACCTCTCCTGAGGACGCAGTTCATCCATGTACTAGTTCTTCCTCAGCCTACAAGGCAATCCACCACACCACACTGGATTAGGGTATTACACCACAACGGTGGCCCGAATCAGTATAAATCTTGTGTCCCTTGTTCTTCAGATCTGACGAGCTAGGCCTAGGGTTGTTGAGTAGACGAGCTAGGGCGAAAGGAGAGATCTTCGTGCGCACCCTAGAGTTCGAACCTTAAGGGTTTTGCCGGAACCCTAGATCCGACAAAAATATGCAGAGTTGATAATGATAGTGCAACATACTTGTGGCACTGTCATTTAGGTCATATTGGTGTAAAACGCATGAAGAAACTCCATGCTGATGGACTTTTGGAATCACTTAAATATGAATCATTTGATGATTGTGAACCATGCCTCATGGGCAAGATGACTAAAACTCCGTTCTTCGGAACAATGGAGCGAGCCAATGACTTATTGGAAATAATACATACAGATGTATGCGGTCCGATGAGTGTTGAGGCTCGCGGTGGATATCGTTATTTTCTGACCTTCAGAGATGATTTGAGAAGATATGGGTATATCTACTTGATGAAACACAAGTCCGAAACATTTTGAAAGTTCAAAGAATTTCAAAGTGAAGTAGGGAATCATCGTAACAAGAAAATAAAGTTTCTACGATTTGATCGTGGAAGCGAATATTTGACTAACGAGTTTGGTCTTCATTACAATGTGGAATAATTTCACAGCTCACGCCACCTAGAACACCACTGCGTAATGGTGTGTCCGAACGTTGTAACCATAATTTATTGGATATGGTGTGATCTATGATGTCTCTTACCGACTTACCACTATCGTTTAGGGGTTATGCATTAAAGACAGCTGCATTCACATTAAATAGGGCACCATCTAAATCCTCGAGACGACACTGTATGAACTATGGTTTGGCAAGAAACCTAAGCTGTCATTTCTTAAAGTTTGGGGTTGCGATGCTTATGTGAAAAAGCATTAGCCTGATAGGCTCGAACCCAAATCAGAGAAGTGTGTCTTCATAGGATACCCAAAAGAAATTGTTGGGTACACCTTCTACCGCAGATCCGAAGGCAGCTAAGAATAGATCCTTTCTAGACAAGGAGTTTCTCTCAAAAGAAGTGAGTGGGAGGAAAGTAGAACTTGATGAGGTAATTTTACCTTCTCTCAAATTGGAATGTAGCTCATCACAGGAATCTGTTCAAGTGATGTCTACACCAACTAGAGAGGAAGCTAATGATAATGATCATGAAACTTCAGATCAAGTTACTACTGGACCATGTAGGTCGAACAGAGCATGTTCCGCACCAGAGTGGTACAATAATCCTGTTCTGGAAGTCATGTTACTAGACCATGAAGAACCTACGAACTATGAGGAAGCAATGATGAGCCCAGATTCTGATAAATGGCTTAAGGCCCTGAAATCTGGGATAGGATCCATGTATGAGAACAAAGTGTGGACTTTGGTGTACTGGCCCGATAATCGGCAAGCCATTGAGAAAAAATGGATCTTCAAGAGGAAGATGGAAGCTGATGGTAGTCTTACTATCTACAAAGCTCGACTTGTCACAAAAGGTTTTTCGACAAGTTCAAGGTGTTGACTATGATGAGATTTTATCACTTGTAACGGTGCTTAAGTCTGTCCGAATCATGTTAGCAACTGCCACATTTTATGAAATCTGGCAAATGGATGTCAAAACCGTGTTCCTTAATGGATTTCTTAAAAGAAGAGTTGTATATGATGTACCAAAAGGTTTTTTCTATCCTAAAGGTGCTAACAAAGTGTGCAAGCTCCAGCAATCCATCTATGGACTGGTGCAAGCATCTCTGAGTGGAAATATGCGCTTTGATGAGGTGATCAAAGCATATGGTTTTATAAAGACTTACGGTGACGCCTGTATTTACAAGGAAGTGAGTGGGAGCTCTGTAGCATTTCTGATATTATATGTGGATGACATATTACTAATTGGAAATGATATAGAATTTATGGATAGCATAAAAGGATACTCGAATAAGAATTTTTCAATGAAAGACCTCGGTGAAGCTGCTTACATATTGGGCATCAAGATATATAGAGATAGATCAAGACGCTTGATAAGATTTTTCAATGAGTACATGCCTTGAAAAGTTTTTGAAGTAGTTCAAAATTTAATAGTCAAAGAAAGAGTTCTTTCCTGTGTTGCAAGGTGAGTAAGACTCAAAAGCCGACCACTACAGAAAATAGAAAGAGAATGAAAGTCATTCCCTATGTCTTAGCCATAGGATCTATAAAGTATGCTATGTTGTGTACCATACCTATTGTGTGCCTTCCCATGAGTTTGGCAAGGGGGTACAACAGTGTTCTAGGAGTAGATCATTGGACATCGGTCAAAAAAGTTATCCTTAGGTACCTAAAGACGACTAAGGAAATATTTCTCGGTTATGGAGGTGGCAAAGAGTTCGTCATAAGGGGTTACATCAATGCAAGCTTTGACGCCAATCCGGATGACTCCGAGTCTTGATCTGGATACATATTGAAAGTGGGAGCAATTAGCTAGAGTAGCTCCATGCAGAGCATTGTAGAAATAGAAATTTGCGAAATACATATGTATCTGAATGTGACAGACCCGTTGACTAAACTTCTCTCACAAAGCAAAACATGATCACAACTTAGTACTCTTTGGGTGTTAATCACATGGCGATGTGAACTTGATTATTGACTCTAGTAAACCCTTTGGGTGTTGATCACATGGCGATGTGAACTATGGGTGCTAATCACATGAGGATGTGAACCATCAGTGTTAAATCACATGGCGATGTGAAGTAGATTATTGGCTCTAGTGCAAGTGGGAGACTGAAGGAAATATGCCCTAGAGGCAATAATAGATTTGTTATTTTATATTTCCTTATTTCATGATAAATGTTTATTAATCATGCTAGAACTGTATTAACCGGAAACTTGATACATGTGTGCATACATAGACAAAATACCAAGTCCCTAGTAAGCCTCTACTAGACTAGGTCGTTAATTAAATATGGTTAAGTTTCCTGACCATAGACATGTGTTATCATTTGATGAACGGGATCACATCATTAGTAGAGTGATGTGATGGACAAAACCCATCAGTTATCTTAGCATATTGATCATTCAGTTTTATTGTTATTGCTCTCTGATGGGCCTCGAACCCCTCGTTGGATTACCCCAAGTGGAAGGTGTAAGATGCAGTAAGTAGAAGTGTTTTCCCCTAGCAAAGATGCCAAGGATCGAATCCCTAGAGACTCCTAGGTTCAACAGGTAGGTGTCAACTGCTAACGGCGCAATTAGCAATCAACGTGGACCTGCACACAGATACAAATAACTTTGCTCCCAACGAGTACAGAGAGGTTGTCAATCTCTCCGGCCTTGTAGTTCACAAAGGGTTAAAAGCAATATGATAGTAGTGATAGATAGTGTTTTGCAATAGTAAGTAAAATAGCGAAAAGTAAAATAGTGTATGTGATCAATGATAGTAATATGGACCGGAGTCACATGATGTTCACTAGTGATGTCTCTCTCCCAAAAGACGATAAAACAGCTATGCGAGGTAACAAATTACAGCTGGGCAATTGACAGGACCACGAACGCAAACCAATGCTGACTACATTGCAAGAAAGGTTGAGGTTCAAAGCATGGGCGGTACGCCAAAGTAAGTAGACCGAAATCCATCTGCATCTAATACTAATCATCCAACTTGAGATATCTATCCAGAACATCTCGCTGGTATTAAGTTGCGAGTCCCACCCATAGTGTAAACTCAATGCAACAGACAACTGCATTAAAAGAACTTTGCGTAAAGTAAACAATCCTTGCACCCGCGGGCACAAGCACCGTTGTTTTCCCCCTTGTGGCAACATCACATTCCCTAGACTCATGTTTCTGTCACTCAAGCTAGTCATCGAGGGGCATGAACCCACAATCGAGCATAACGTTCCCTCTTGGAGTCACTACCTACTACTTGGCCAAAGCAATAAATAACAACGGAGAACATGCAAGAATTACTTATGAACTAAAATATAAAAGAGGTGAATCAAATATATTACTCAAGATCAATCTGAACATAATCTCATAATCCATCGGATCCCAGCAAACTCAACATAGCAACAACACAAGGATTACATAGGTGCCTCGATCATGTAGGGCAGCTCACGAGGACTACTTAGTGAAGCACAAGAACGGGAGGAGAACATCACATAGCTACTGGTCATGGACTCATGGTCCAAGGGAGACTACTCACGAGTCATCCGGGAGGCGTCCATGGTGGTGGAGAAGCTCCCGGTGGTGATCCTCCCCTCCGGCAGGGTGCCGGGAAGAGTTCTCCTGGTGCTCCCGATCTTGGAAGCGGCGGCGGCGGCGGAACAGAGATGGGATCGCGAAAAGAAGTCCTGTTTCAAGGGTTACGGGGGACCCTTTAAATATCTGCCAAAATAGGGCACCGGGGGGCTCTCGGGGGGCCGAGGCGCCCCCCCGGCGCGGCCCATGGGG
>LR738711.1:601146967-601204416 GCA_902687465.1 Secale cereale
AAGCAGTGTCGTTCCCGATACGCTGATTTTTTATATAATTTTTCTGTATTTTTCTGGGCAGTTCTCGAAACGTGAAAACCTGAAATACAAAAACAGCCGAAAACAGAAACTGGCACTGGGGTGCACTGGATTAGTAAGTTAGTCCAAATATGATCAAAAGTGTATGGAAGTGTATGAATATCATAGCAATATCACCCAAAAGTGGCATGGAGCAAGCAGAAATTATAGATACGTTTTGGACGTATCAGTGATCATAGGATTTTTTTTGAAATTGCATGCTACGTTCTCAACAGGAATAATGCACGATAAGTTGGATGTAACTCCGTTGCATAACTATTGACTTTACGTGCATGCGTAGGGAATCACACACCTTAACACCAATATTCTTACTAAAGCACAATTACTCACTAACACGGCTCACATATTACCATCTCCATATCGCAAAACTATTGCAAGGAATCATACTTATCATGTCCAATGATCTATATGAAATATTTTATTATACCCATCAAGGTTGTCAGAATCACGATTCTGTTATACGATTCTATGACTTTACTATCCAAACTAACCCCTATGATTCTACGACTTTAGTTCATAGAATCTATAGTTCTACGATCCTAATAGTGAGGATTCCACGATTTGCGATCCTACCATCTGGGCTCCGATCCGATTCAAAATCACGATTCTGACAACCTTGATACCGATCATGAATATTTATCTCTTTGGGACCAAATTCATATCTTGAGCTAATTACATTGCTATTATCAACTCTCAAAAATATATAAGCGAAGCATGAGAGTGTTTCTTTAAATTTAATCTTATCAACTCTCAAAATGACATAAGTGAAGCATGAGAGTGTTTATTTAAAATTTAATCTTATCAACTCTCAAAATGATATAAGTGAAGCATGAGAGTGTTTCTTTAAAATATAATCAGTGTCGTTCTCAAAAATATATAAGTAAAGCAATAGAGCAACTGCCTAGCTCAAAAGGTTTAAGTGAAGCACATAGAGTATTCTAACAAATCATGATAAACGTGTGGCTCTCTCACATAAGTGTGTTCAACACATATGATTGTGACAAACTAAAAAACAAACAAAGCAAGGAATCATATAATACACGACACTCGAAGCAAAACTCGTGATATATGTGACGAATAAAAATATAGCTCCAAGTAAAATTACAGATAGTCGTTAGAAGAAATAGGGGATGATTTCCGGGGCATCCCCAAACTTAGTTGCTTGTGAGTCCTTGAATATTACATTGCGATGCCTCGGTCATCCCCAAGCTTTGGCTCTTGCCACTCCTTATTCCTTCATCCATCGTGATCTCACCAAAAACTTGAAAACTTTAATCACACAAAACTCAACAAAACCTCGTGAGATTCGTTAGCATAACAAAACTAATCCTTACTTTAAGAACTATTGCAAATCCATTCATATTTTATTATTTCGTTATATCTACTCTATTCTAACTTCACAATGCCTTATACCCCCCGATACAATCCATAGATTCGTCAAAACAAGCACACAACATGATGAAAACAGAATCTGTTAGAAACATAACAGTCTGTAAAGACGCGATTTATGGTCATACTTCTACAACTCTAAAAATTCTGAAACATTAGGACAACTTGGGAATTTTTTATATCAATTACATGTAAGAAATTAAAAAATTGTTCATGCTGCAGCAATTGTAGAGAATTCTGCTACCAAACGCAAAAGTTTCTGTTCTTGCACAGAATCGAATCAACTATCAACCAAATCATCCCAAAGGCTTTGCTTGGAACAAACACTAATTAAAACACAAAAACAAATCCAAAACAGATGCATAATTGTGTGCAAACATAAAAACAAAAAAATATTTGGTTGTCTCCCAACAAGCGTGTTTCTTTAAAGCCTTTTAGCTAGGCATTGATAATTTTAATGATGGTCACATAAAAGACGAGAATTGAAGCACAAAGAGAGCATCATAAAGGATGTGAAAATCACATTTAATTATAACATACTTCCTATGCATAGGCATTTTATAAGCAAACAAATTATTAAGGCAAGCAAAAACTAGCATATGCAAGGAAGAAGAATAAAACATTGACAATCTCAACATGAAGAGGGGTAATTAAGTAACATGAAGATTGCTACAACCATATTTTCCTCTCGCATAATAATTACATGTAGGATAATATTCAAATTCAATAATACAGCTATCACATAACATATTCTCTACATTATCCACATGCATGCAAAGTTGACACTCTTCCAAAATAGTGGGATTATCATCAAACAAAGTCATGACCTCTCCAAGCCCACTTTTATCAAAAATTTCATAAGATTGATCATTCTCCAAAGTAGTGGGATCATTATTACCTAAAGTTGGAACTCTTCCAAACCAACTTTCAATATTATTGCAAATACTATTATCAATATCATATTCATCATGAGGCTTAAATAATTTTTCAAGATCATAAGAAGAATCACTCCGACCATGATCATTGCAATAAGTAGTGGACATAGAACAATTAGCATCCCCAAGCTTTTTGTTTTGCATATTATTAGCACAATTGACATTAATATAATTTATAATAACATTATTACAATCATGCTTTTCATTCAAGGAGCTATCGTGAATCACTTTATAAATGTCTTCTTTTAACACTTCATCACAATGTTCAAATTCATGAATCTCAAGCAAAACTTCATAAAGACAATCTAGTGAACTCAATTCACTAGCGATTGGTTCATCATAATTAGATATTTTAAAAAGATTAGCAAGTGGATGAGGATCCATAAGTTTTTGTTTTATGACTTCCAAAAAGCACATAATTAGGGAAAACAAACAAGCAAAGCAACAAAGTAGAATATTTTGTTGTTGTTTTTTCCTTCGAAAAAACATTTTAGAAGTGGGGAGATCAAAACGAGAGGCAAAATGCAAATAACGTAAATTTATTTGTAGGAACTTGATAGATGTTGAAAATGTCTCCCAGGCAACGGCGCCGGAAATTCTTCCTCCTACATGTAAACTGCGTTGGGATTTCCCCGAAGAGGAGAGCATGATGCAGTACAGTAGAGATATGTATTTGCCTCGGTTAAGAACCAAGGTTATTAATCCAGTAGGAGAACCAACCAAGACCTCCTTAGCAGCACCTGCACACAAACAACAAATCCTTGCAACCCAATGCGAACAAGGGGTTGTCGATCCCTCGACGCTTATGACCAAGATTAAATTGTATGGTTTTTGATGGATAGATCAGACACAAATAAAAAATAAAATAAATATAGTAAAAAAGATGCAAGTTTATTTTTGGTTTTAATATGATAAATAATAGACCCGGGGGCCATAGTTTTCACTAGAGGCTTCTCTCTTGAAAATAGCATACGATGGGTAAACAAATTACTGTTGGGCAATTGATAGAACAACAAATAATTATGATGATATCCAGGACGATGATCATATATATGCATCACGTCCGAGACAAGTAGACTGACTCCTGCCTGCATCTACTACTATTACTCCACCCATCGACCACTATCCAGCATGCATCTAGGGTATTAAGTTCATAAAAAACAGAGTAATGCCTTAAGCAAGATGACATCATGTAGACAAGATAAACTCATGTATGAATAAATCCCATCCTTTTACCTTTAATGGCAATGATACAAATACGTGTCATGTCCCAGTCTATCACTGGGATTGAGTAGCGCAAGATCGAACCCATTACAAAGCACCTCTCCCATTGCAAGAAAAATTAATCTAGTTGGCCAAAACAAATCAATAGATTGGAGAGAAATACAAAGCTATATTAATCATGCATAAAAGATTTCAAAGAGAACTCAAATATTATTCATGGATAGTTCTGATCATAAACTCACAATTCATCGGATCTGAGCAAACACATCGCAAAAAGTCATTACATCGGATAGAACTCCAAGAACATCAAGGAGAACATTGTATTGAAGATCAAATGGAAAGAAGATGCCATCTAGCTACTAACTATGGACCTATAGGTCTGTGGTAAACTACTCATGCATCATCAGAAGGGCAACAAGGTTGACGTAGAGCCCCTCCGTGATCGAACCCCCCTCCGGCAGAATGCTGGAAAAGGCCTCCAGATGGGATCTCGTGGTTCTGGAACTTGCGGCGGCGGAAAAATTATTTCATGGAACCCTTTGTTGGTTTCACGACTTTAGAGAATTTATAGAGGTGGAGTTAGGTCAAACTGAGTCATGTGGGCCCCATGAGCAACCAGGGCGTGCCTTACCCCCTAGCCGTGCCCTAGTACTTCGTGGGCCACTACTCCATCTTCTCGTCCCCTCCCAAAGCTTCCAGGGTCTCTTATTGCTAGAAAAAAAATCTCCAAAAAGTTTTGTGGCATTTGGACTTCATTTGATATTGACATTCCGTGAAACCAAAAACCAAGCAAAAAACACTAACTGGCACTGGGCACTAGGTTAATAGGTTAGTGTTAGTACCGAGAGTATATCGACCAGAGGGGGGGGGTGAATGGGAGATTAAAAATTATTGCGAATGTTATGAACTGAACCTAAACACAGGAGCAGAAATAAGGTTCGGTAGAAATGAACTTAATCAAGCACGTTATTGAGGAACTATAGAATCGAAAGTAGGTATAGAGGGGGTGATTAGACTACTTGACAAAATAAAAGCATTTTCCCAATTTTAAGTGTTGGCAGATTTTAGTAATTAGAACTAGTCAATCAACTAGGGATGGCACCCGCAGGGTTTGGGTACGTGGGGAGCCACCCCATACCCTTACCCGTCCTCCTTGAGCTTACCCATCACCCTTACCCATATCTGCTAGTGGGTACAATTTTTCCCATACCCGTTACCCTACAGGGTAGATGGGTACCCGCAGGTAAAATTACCCATGTTTACAAAGCATCAACATGAACAACTCACAGTAATAAAAAGCAACATAGAATGACATTTTATAAACAACAAGACATTATAAGAGCAACACATACTTATAAAGAACAACACATCTTAAACAACAACACATTTGATAAACAACATCACTTCCTATAAATTGTAAAACATCAAAATAAATCATTTTGAGTTCACGAAAAAGCATAGAGATAACATGGCCGTACTTGTCTACTTTTATATGGGTATGTGGGTATGGGTTATACGATCCCATACCCGTACCCGCTATACCCGATGGGTTTCAGGTTTCCCTATTTATATACCCATGGATAAATTTTTGTCCCATACCCTTACCATAATAGGGTTTTTACCCGTAGGGTACATGGGTAATGTGTACCCATTGCCATCCCTACAATCAACCAACCTACACATGCAATTCTAAGAGTGTAGCAGCAGAAAGTAAAACATTGCATATGAAGGTAAAGAGAAGAGTTTGGAGAGTGCAAACGCAATGGAGACACGGAGATTTTTGGCGTGGTTCTGATAGGTGGTGCTATCGTACATCCACGTTGATGGTCAACCCACGAAGGGTAACGGCTGCGCGAATCTATGGAGGGCTCCACCCACGAAGGGTCCATGAAGAAGCAACCTTGTCTATCCCACCATGGCCATCGCCCACGAAGAACTTGCCTCACTCGGGTAGATCTTCATGAAGTAGGAGATCTCCTTGCCATTACAAACTTCTTGGTTCAACTCCACAATATTTGTCGAAGGCTCCCAAGCGACACCTAACCAATCTAGGAGACACCACTCTCCAAAAGGTAATAGATGGTGTGATGATGATGAACTCCTTGCTCTTTTGCTTCAAATGATAGTCTCCCCAACACTCAAATCTATCTCACATATTTGGATATGGTGGAAAGATGATTTGAGTGGAAATCAACTTGGGGAAGGTTAGAGATAAATATTCTTGTGGTTGGATTGGAATGTCTTGATCTCAACACATAAGCAGGTGGTTCTCTCTTAGAAGATGAGTAGTGGAAGTGTAGGCACGTTCTGATGGCTCCCGCGCAAATGGAGAAGAGGGTGTAGGGGTATATATAGCCTCCACACAAAATCCAACCGTTACACACATTTGACCCAACTCGGTCAGACCGAATAAAAAGAACTCGATCAGGCCAAAGCAGATCAAAATGTGAATGTTAGGAATCTCGGTGGGACCGACATGATCAACTTGGTTGGACCGATGTGCTAGGGATAGGGCAAAACCTCATCTCAGTGGGACCGATTGCATGAACTCGGTGAGACCGATTTTAACAAAGAGCAAACAGAGAGTTGGCTAGGCCAACTCGATGGGACCGATCGCTCTTTTCAGTGAGACCGAAATATTACAAAGGGAAACAGAGAGTTTACCATGCAAACTCGGTGAGATCGAAATGTTACGAAGGGAAATAGAGAGTTTTCAAAGCCATCTTGGTGAGACTGAGATCCGTATTGGTGTGACCGAATGGTCTAGGATTTTTGGCAGTGGCTGTATCAAATGAACTCGGTGGCACCAGATAGATCAAATCGGTGGGGCCGAGTTTGACTTAGGTTTTTGGACATATGTGGAATTTGAGAAAGGGGTTGAGGGTTTTGGAGCAATATCACTAAGCACTTGAGCAAGCGGACCATTAAGCAACACTTAATCCCCTTTTAATAGTATTGGCTTTCCTATGGACTCAATGCGAGCTTGGATCACTAAAATGAAAATGAAGAGTCTTGAGCTTTTGCCTATCTATGTCCTTAGAATTTTGAGGGGTCCACATCTCTAGTCCATGCCATCCCAATCATTGAACTTCTTGAAATATTTAGCTTGAATGGATATTAGTTCAATGAGCTATATGTTGCTATGAATTACCAAAACCACCCGGGGATTAGTTGCACTTTCAATCTCCCCCTTTTTGGTAATTGATGACAACATATATATCGAAGCTTCGACAAATGATAATATGAATGAAATACATCATCGCTTTGAGAAGTATGTGATAAGAAAGAGCTCTCCTAAATTTGTGAATTATTTAAAATTTGCTTTCGAATGCAAATGCACAATCGATTAGGATCATGGGTCACTCTTCCATGTCACATACATCTTGGCGGAGCGCTGAAAAATTATAAAATTTGAACAACATGCACTCATCACCAAAACAAACAAGGGAATGATCATACACAATCATGCAAGCACACATTAAAAATAGTATGATCAAGCACATAAGTCTCTCACGAGCATAAGAAAACTATAGCAGGGGTAGCAATAACCAAACGAACCAAGTAGCAAGAGAGAAAACCAACAAAACATGCAAAACACTATCTCTCTCTCTCTCTCTCTCTCTCTCTCTCTCTCTCTCTCTCTCTCTCTCTCTCTCGAAGCCTAATGATCTATACACTTTCTCCCCCTTTGGCAACAAGTTACCAAAAAGCTTGAAAATGCATAGTGCTATGCGGTACTCTAGGCACGATCTCTGGGAGCTCCTGAAGGAGTCTTCTGGCTTTTAGCTCAAGTGTGCGTAGAGGGCGTGGAGATGAGGGCATCTGCAAATGCTTTTGAAGATGTCTGAGGAGCTGGAGGAGTTGACACTGGAGGAACAACTGTGGCAGTGGCTGCAGGTGCTGCAAGTGTAGTCATGGGCTCAACAACTGGCACAATAGATGATCTTAGTCCTCTTGGGACTCTTCAAAAAGCATCAGTGGTTGGTTTATCATTCCTGTCTCAGCTTCTTCCTCGAAATTCCCCACAGTGGTCTGGATCTCTGTGACCTTCACATCTAGATCACAGAATTTTGTCTCGATGATCCTCTCAAGACTCTCTTGATTCTGAGTCAAGCTGGCCAGGCTCTTCTCAATCCTCATGGTAGTCTCAAGTAGATAACTGAGTTGATCTTGCTTGGTCTTGGGCATCACAGTTGAAGCATCTGGTGCACTAGCCGCCTTTGCTGCTTTTGCAACCTTTGCTCTCTCTATTCTCTTGAGCTTCTACACATGTAGGATGAGATGCATCCAGGACCATCTCATTTTCCTCAAATTCTGGCATCAGGGGAAGGTGCTATTTATCTAGGAGATATGTCCCTATTCCCATCTTGGAATTGATCAACATCTGTATATGAGGGGCATATCCACATGATCTCTTTTGATCAGCTGCAATTCTCTTCACAGTTTCAACAATCAAGCTCATCATTTTGAACTTCTCTGGCACATCAAACATATGGAGCAAGTTGATGGAGTGACCATAGATCATTCTATGATCTCCTGACTTGGGCAAAAGAGTGTGCCTCAGAATGTTGTTAATGGTGGTCTGACCTGACATCAGATAGTATATGGAACCAAGCTTGTGAGTATCCAACGCTTTATCAGGAATCTCCTTGTACATATTGGCCATAGAGTTTTGATCCTTTCTAGGCTTTGCATATACATCAATGTCATTCACATCTTCCTTTGGAGCATTGATCAAGTAGAAACAGTTGATTGATACCTTGTACCTTCAGTCATCCAGACAATCATTCCATCCGGGTAAAAACAAGTTGTTGAATAGAATTGCATTATGATTTCATTGTTCCATATAGTCAACTTCTGACCAACAAACTTGTCCACATCATTCATCTTAAAGCTCCCATGCACACCTGGGAAGTAGTCTTCATTATCATCAATGTAATCCCAGTCAACCCACTTCATATCATAGATCATGGGTTTCTTATCCAAAAAGACTGTCTCATAGAAGTCATGTTGTTCCTTGGTGTGTGGAAACATCTAGAGCAGTCCTTCTCCTGATGGCATAGGGATATGTTTTTCTCCACAATATCAGACATGCATCCTACCTTTCCTTCATATTTTTAGCCACTAGATGATCATCATTATGATCTGCAATCCCGGGCTTCAATCTTCTAAGCACTTGCTACTCTTCATCTTCTTGAGCCTCAGGCACCGGGGCCTTGTTCTTCTCAGCAGCAGATATGTTTCTGGTGGATCTCTTGGGTGCAGTAGACTTGGAGGCTTGAGCTTAAGTGGGAGGCTTGGGGCAGACTTGGGCTTTGATGGTGCAAACCCAGTCCTTATGGCATCCCCCATAAGCTTTTGAGTCTTTACAGGAGGAGCAATACACTCTTCCTCCTCCTCTACTTCTTTAGATTATCTCAACATGGATGGTTTGCCAATAAATCTAGCCATAGTCTACTTGACTCTCTCCTTTCTCTTCTTTGCTCCAGCAGCCTCATCTTCTCTTGGTTCAACACTGAACTCCATAGTTTCTTGAGTGGAGGCTCTGGCTTTTGACATGGGAATCCTCTTGGCAGCAGCTTTCTTCTTCAATCCCGGCTTGACAACACCAGCATCAGCATATTCCTTCTTGACTACCTTATTTGAGGCGACTTCCTCCACAACAAAATCTTCATCCTCAGAATCTGAAGTTCTCTTCTTCCTTTGTTTGGTAGCAGCTTTTGGCAAGTTGCTTTGAGTGCTTCTTCTACCTTCATCATGGCTGCTAGAGGGACTAGTGCCCTCATTGAGGTTCATCTGCTCTTCTGACATGTTCTGGTTGTCCCTGCCCTCTCACAAAGCTGAAACTGACCCGATGAATAGTTGCGTATAGGTAGAGTGGATGAGCATCACAAAGAACGGCTATTTTGCAAAAATATTGAGACAAAAACTTAAATTTAGTTTTCTGCAGAAAGCATTTTGGAGCTACCAATTTGAAAAACTCGGTGACACCGAAGTATAAACAGAGTTTAAACATGTCGTTTTGGTCAGACTGAAATGCAGTTCGGTGTCTCCGAGATGCTAGGGTTTCACAGAGAAAGTGAAACTGGTCACACCGATTAGTACACTTCGGTCAGACCGAGTTGTACTTGTGCAATGGCCTGAGCCAAATCGGTGATACCGGGATCCTCAGATCGGTCGGTCTGAGATGAGTTTGGCGGAAACCTAACCCTAAGTATTTGCATCAAATCTATTCGAACGGAATTTTTCTGTGGATAGATTGCTCTCAACCGTGGTAAGAATAATGGCAATGATCTTTGTGCAAGAATCCGAATAATGGAGCGCACAAAGGGCTCAAGTTCATTACCTAACTTGGTGATGAACTCGCTACAGCGACAACGGCGGTGGAGATTCCATTAACGACGACAGAGACCAGCGGCGGGAGGCACTGGAGACAACGACGACGATCGGGAGACCAGGGGGCGGCAGTTCTAGGGCGCGGACTCGTGCGGTTTGAGGAAAGTCTCAATCATACGGGTACGCAGGGTATATATACCCAGACACTGTCAGTGTGACCAAGTGAAACGACTCGGTGGCACCGAGATGTAAAACTGTTGGCAGTTACTGCAACTCAGTGTGACTGAATTGTTCTAATCGGTTGCTCCAAGATGAAAAGGCTAGATCAACTTAATGAATTCAGTGAGATCGAGAGGGGTGAGTTGGTCTGACCGAGATGCATTAAGAGGTTTTGGAGGTTTAAGCCCTTGACGAATCGATGGCTCAGGGTGCTCCTCTACCGGAGGGTCTAAATTCGACTTGTTCAAACTTTGTGATGTAGCATAAATAGAGTTTGAGACGAGAAAAGCATAGATAGCTAGAGGGAGAACATAGGCATTCTTTTCCATCCATTTGGCAAAAAGAGAAAAAGCCAAACAATCAAAGCAACAAATGTATGTTCTTGAATGGAGAAAAATATGCAACCAACATCGTCACACAATAAGATGGCAAATAAAACATGTGGCAAAGCATGCACAAACACTCTAGCATCTATCAAGCAATTGGTGATGTCTAGGTCAATCAAAGCAACAAATGTATGTGTATATTGACTTAGGAGCCAAATGAGAACATTTCATCATAGGTCATTCTCATCGTTTAAGCACAAGTGGGGTTATCACTTTTACATAAAGCATTGTTGTGTTCACACCATTAGATTTGCTTTAGCTCAAATCTAAGAGCAAAGCTCCCCCTAGGTGTGATGTCCCCCCTTTGAGGGATGAACTAACCTTGGGTTTTGTCGATGATGACTTCATGTAGATGTTGAAGATGTGGATGCTCAATGTTGATGTAGATCATTTGGAGCAATCCATTTGAGTGAGTTGCACTTTCAATACCTACATGGGTTAGTCCCACAAGGAACACACAAGGATATCCATAGACATAGAGTGAAATATACATACGATGATGTCCATGAAAGCATTAGGTTACCTTGTCCCTTGTCTTACCAACAAGAGGGTTTGTGACTCCTTGAACTAGTGCAAGATATGGAAGTTGATTGCACTTATCCTCGCCAAAATGAATATGAGTGAAGTATGTTGGCGGAGTCACCCTCAATAAATCTATGGTTCTTCTTCTTTGGGACCCACATCAACTTGATGGGAATCCTTGGAGTTGTAGATGTACTTGATGAAGTAGAACTTGAAGTAGTCTTGGGAACCCACTTGACCAATTCCTTAGGAGCTTCTTGAAATTAATCAATATCTTCTTGAAGCTTGTCCTTGCCTTTTAGCTTATGGTCATGTGGTGGAAGATCATCTTGAGTTTGTGTCCCCTTGAAAGAAGTGGGGTCATACTTCTCTTGTTGAGGAACAAACTTCATCTTGGATTATTGATCTTCTTCCCACTCAACTCCATTGGCATTGAACTTTCGTTCAAAACCAGCACCTTGATTCTTCAAGTGCCTTCCTTCCTTGCGTACAATTTTCTCAAATTGCTTACTCCCGGCAAGGCTTTTGTAAACACCTTTCTTTATGATTCCCTTCAATAAGCTATTTTCTTGATCAAGTGTAAAATGGCTAAGAGAATCATTAGTGGAATCAAGAGAACTACTAGAAGCAACAATATTGGATTTAACATGATTATTTTTACTACTAGAAGAAAAATCTTTCTTGTTTTTGTTGCTAGATTTTACTTGTGGCATGTAAGTAGATAAGAGTAAACGCTTGGCAATGTAAGAAGAACTTTTCTTTCGAAGATTATCATCGATTGCTTTTAAGAACCCATGCTCTAGCTCTAAATTTATCTTTTCAAAGCGTAGCTTTTCATGAGTCTTTAAAAGCTCTCGACGATCCTACAAAGTAGTTTCATGAGCTAACTTAAGAGTGTTTAGTTCCTTAGTTAGACGCTCAATTCCTTCTTATCATTGTCATTCGTTACATCTTGATTAGCATGATTAATAGATATTTCATCATAGATTTCATCACTATTATTGTCAACAAGTAATTCATCATCTCCTAGCAAATCATCTTCATCACTATTGAAATCAAGATACTCGGGGTGTGATACATTGGGGCCTTTAGCCATGAAGCATCTTCCAATTCCTTCATTTGGCGAGTCAAAAATGTCGTAGGAGTTGAATGACACAAGAGAAATTACGGCAACACCTTCATCTTGAGTATCTTCAGAGTCGGAGTGATAGCTTCTCTCGGAGTAGTTGTCGGAGTCAGGACCGGATACCCATTCACCAACATGAGCTTGATGTCTTCGTCTTCTATAGCTCCTTGATGATTTTTCCTTCCTTTCTAAATCATTGCTTCTACGAGAGGGTCTTCGTTCGTAACGATCATCTCTACTCCTTCTCTCTCTTGGTGGTGATTCATCTCTTTTACTTCTCATTTTGGGTGAATATTCTTTTCTCTTGTATGGAGCCATACACTCATTCGAGTAGTGTCCGAGTCTCCCACAATTATAGCAATTGTGATCATGACTAGAAGATCTTTTGTCATTGTAGGACATTGACTTGGAACTTCTCTCTTTGCTTCTATTCTTGTATAACTTGTTGAAGTTCTTCACCATTAAGCTCAATTCTTCATTGAAACTTTTTTCTCACTTGATGTTGTAGGAGCATCACATGAGGCTTTGTAAGCACCACTAAATTTGTTGTGATGCTCTTCCTTATACTTGAATGACATCTCATGAGCAACAATTCTACCAATGACTTCCGTTGGCTTTAGATCTTTGTAATTGGGCATCATTTGGATTAAGGTGCACATGGTATCATACTTTACATCCAAGGCTCTTAGGATCTTCTTGATGATGAATCTGTCAGTCATCTCTTCGCTTCCTAGGCCGGCAATCTCATTTGTGATGAGAGCAAGCCTAGATTACATCTCAGCGACTCCTTCATCATCCTTCATCTTGTACTTGTCAAGTTGACTTTGAAGCACATCCAACTTGGATTCCTTGACGGACTCGGTACCTTCGTGCATATCAACCAAAGTATCCAAATTTTCCTTTGCATTCTCAAGGTGGCTGATTCTGTTGAATTCTTTAGGGCACAATTCGTTGGAGAGGATATCGCAAGCTTGAGCATTGTATTGCAGCATCTTTAATTCTTCCACAGACGCTTCATGATCCGGTTCTCTTCCACCCTCGAAGTATTCACCTTGCAAACAAATCTGCGCAATAGCCCAAACGGCGGGGTTATGTCCAACAATATGCATTTTCGTCTTATTCTTCCAACTAGCAAAATTAGTACCATCAAAGTAAGGACCTCTACGATGGTAACTTCCCTCGCTAGACACCATACTCTCCTAGGTTGTGAAACCAAGGCTATGATCACCAAAGCTATGAAAATCAAGGCAAAATGAGACCAAAGCTCTGATACCACTTGTAAGATCGAAAGTAGGTCTAGAGGGGTGTGATTAGTCTACTTGACCAAATAGAAATCTAGACTTTTCCCAATTGTAAGTGTTGGCACATTTTTAGTAATTAGAACAAGTCAAGCAACCAACCTACACATGCATTTCGAAGAGTGTAGCAGCAGAAAGTAAAACATTGCATATGAAGGTAAATGGAAGGGTTTGGAGAGGGCAAACGCAATGGAGACACAGAGATTTTTGGCCTGGTTCGGATAGGTGGTGCTATCGCACATCCATGTTGATGGAGACTTCAAGCCACGAAGGGTAATGGCTGTGCGAGTCCATAGAGGGCTCCACCCATGAAGGGTCCACGAAGAAGCAACCTTGTCTAACCCACCATGGTCGTCGCCCACGAAGGACTTGTCTCACTCAAGTAGATCTTCATGAAGTAGGCGATCTCCTTGCCCTTACAGACTTCTTGGTTCAACTCCACAATCTTTGTCGGAGGCTCTCAAGCGAAACCTAACCAATCTAGGAGACACCACTCTCCAAAAGGTAATAGATGGTGTGATGATGATGAGCTCCTTGCTCTTGTGCTTCTAATGATAGTCTCCCAAACAATCAACTCTATCTCACATGGTTGGATACAGTGGAAAGATGATTTGAGTAGAAAGCAACTTGGGGAACGCTAGAGATCAAGATTCTTGTGGTTGGATTAGAATGTATTGATCTCAACACATGAGCAGGTGGTTCTCTCTCAGAAGATGTGTAGTGGAAGTGTAGGCACGTTCTGATGGCTCTCGCACAAATGGAGAAGAGGGTGGAGGGCTATATATAGCCTCCACACAAAATCCAACTTTTACACACATTTGACCCAACTCGGTCAGACCGAATAGAAGAACTCGGCCAGGCCGAAGCAGTTCAAAATGTGAACATTAGGAATCTCGGTGGGATCGACATGATCAACTCGGTGGGGCCGATGTGCTAGGGCTAGGGAAAAACCTCATCTTGGTGAGACCGATTGCATGAACTCGGTGTGACCGATTTCGGCGTAGAACAAACAGAGAGTTGGTCAGGCAAACTCGGTGGGACCAATTGCTCTTTTCAGTGAGACTGAAATGTTACAAAGGGAAACAGAGAGTTTACCATGGAAACTCGGTGGGACCGATCGCTCTTCTCCGTGAGACCGAAATGTTACGAAGGGAAATAGAGAGTTTGCAAAGCCATCTTGGTGAGACCGAGATCCGTATTGGTGTGATCGAATTGTCTAGGGTTTCTAGAAGTGGCTATGTCAAATGAACTCGATGGCACGGGGTAGATAAAATCGGTGGGGCCGAGTTTGACTTAGGTTTTTGGACATATGTGGATTTTGAGAAAGTGACTGGGGGTTTTGGAGCAATATCACTAAGCACTTGAGCAAGCACACCATTAAGCAACACATCATCCCTTTTTAATAGTATTGGCTTTCCTATGGACTCAATGTGATCTTTGATCATTAAAAAGAAAATGAAGAGTCTTGAGCTTTTGCCAATCTATGTCCTTAGCATTTTGAGGGGTCCACATCTCTAGTCCATGCCATGCCAATCACTGAACTTCCTGAAATATTGAACTTGAATGGATATTAGTTCAATGAGCTATAAGTTGTTATAAATTACCAAAACCACCCGAGGATCAGTTGCACTTTTAGGAACAAACCTAACGAAGTAGGAAGCAATAATGGTTTGAGCATAGGATATCAGAGGTTTGATAAAAATTATTGTAATGCAACATACGAACATATGCAGTAGCATGAGAGAAAACAAGGTATGAACTTTGAAGGAAAAACACGAGAAAGAACAATGACGAGGTGAAAGAAAGCGACACAGGGAAATCACGCTAGTCTTAATAAGATAAGTGCGTAGATAAATTTATACGACTAGGTCGCCTAAACTGAATGATGAGAATGCAACAAGGTGAGCAACGAACTTTAACAAATGGGAATGACAGAGATGAAAAAGATGAATAATATGCAATGGTCAATGATTGATCAGATAAGCCATCGTAACAGAGCACAAAAGTAAACTTTTGAAGGTAATGCAATAAGATAAAGTGAACTTGTGGTGCTCGATGGCGATAGATGGATTTGGTAGACCAATTCGCCCTTCTGCCAAAGGACTACATTTGGTTGGAGGGGTTGTGATTTAACACAGAAGATAGACTCTCTTCGGCCAATTCTCCTTCAATTCGTAGCTGATCAGACTCCAGTTGATTTCACTCGTGGTAGACACTTGTTGGTGATCTCCAAACCTTCAACGGATCTCTTTGCGAACCACAATGAATATTGGTTGCGGAAGATCTTGCTCGGTCAAGACAATAAATCTTCAACACTCGAGCCGACACTTATCCATCTAGAGAGTGCGTAGCTCTCAAGAGTAATAGGTGCAAGAACTCTTAAATCAGAACTACTGTGATGCTCAATCACTGTCTAAGTTTTAGCTCTTGATTTTTGTCTCGGTGGATCTTAAACTCAAATCACTCGAAGAGGGGATGCTCAATCAATCTTCTCAGAAATCTTAAGCGGAGCAGCCAATGAGAAATGTTGGA
Organism: Secale cereale; assembly: GCA_902687465.1. Taxonomy (NCBI): domain Eukaryota; kingdom Viridiplantae; phylum Streptophyta; class Magnoliopsida; order Poales; family Poaceae; genus Secale; species Secale cereale. The sequence goes on from LR738711.1 coordinate 601,163,013, forward strand.
GCGGGGTGGCTATATATAGCCGCAGCCTTCCCTGAAGCGAAAAGGACCAAATTGGACATGTGGAGCAGCCAATGGCTGAACGACACGAGTCCAACGGTCAGAAATTGAGCACAACTATAACATTCCTTGCGGAGCAAGTAAAGCTAACTCTTCAGTTCGAAAGATATCTCCTACAACACGAAGAACAATGTCTATTGCTGGCAGTTAATCATTCGAAACATAAACAGATTTATGCCAGACTTGCATAGGTTTTGGGCTAAGCATCACAGCAAATCTAAGCTTCGAGAACCTATACCCGTCTTAATGGTACGTAGGTCCTATGACTCAAATGAAAGAAAGAAGACAAAAAAATGAATAATATGTATTCACTTTGTCTTTGACTTCCATTTGCTACAGCCATTTTTCTTCGGACAGAACCTCCGAACTAATTGCTTCACCTCAGCAATAAATTCTCGAGGGGTTAACTCCTTAACATCAATCTTCTTGCCTACATGTTTTCAACAGATGTGGCTCATTCTTCTCTACAATGCAGATATTCTTTGGTGAAGTTCCACGAACTCAACACCAGAGACAACATTCTCTTCGGTTCTCCATGGACTATTTATCTCTGTGTGCACCAACAAACAAATCAGTCCATGCATGTTTTTGTTGACAATCTCCAAAACACAAGAGGACAAATATTGCACCAACAATCTCCCCCCTTTTGGGCGATTGTTGACAAAATAGAACACATCAAAAGATAGATAACAGAATGAAATGGATTGTGAAGGATAACAAGAGACGAGAGATAGTTACAAAGATAAAACATGCCCCCTCCCTAAAGGTATGCATCATTTGGAGAATGCATAGGAGATAAATCAGAAGGTACCGAGATGAATCTTCATACGTGTGATATTGACTTATAATTGAAGGAAATATGCCCTAGAGGCAATAATAAAGTTGTTATTTTATATTTCCTTATATCATGATAAACGTTTATTATTCATGCTAGAATTGTATTAACCGGAAACTTGATACATCTGTGGATACATAGACAAAACACCATGTCCCTAGTAAGCCTCTACTAGACTATCTTGTTAATCAGAGATGGTTAAGTTTCCTAACCATAGACTTGTGTTGTCATTTGATGAAAGGGATCACATCATTAGGAGAATGATGTGATGGACAAGACCCATTCGTTAGCTTAGCATTATGATCGTTTCAGTTTTACTGCTATTGCTTTCTTCATGTCAAATACGTAATGCTCCGACTATGAGATTAAGCAATTCCCGGATACTGGAGGAATGCCTTGTGTGATATCCAACGTCACAACATAACTGGGTGATTATAATGATGCTCTACAGGTATCTCTGAAGGTGTTTTTTGAGTTGGCATAGATCGAGATTAGGATTTGTCAATCCGAGTATCGAAGAGGTATCTCTAGGCCCTCTCGGTAATACACATCATAAGCCTTACAAGCAAATGACTAATGAGTAAGTCTCGGGATGATGTACTACGGAACGAGCAAAGATACTTACCGGTAACAAGATTAAACTAGTCATGAAGATACTGACGATCGAATCTCGGGCAAGTAACATACCGATGTCAAAGGGAATAATGTATGTTGTCATAACGGTTCGACCGATAAAGATCCTCGTAGAATATGTAGGAGCCAATATGAGCTTCCAGGTTCCGCTATGGGTTATTGACCGGATAGGTGTCTCGGTCATGTCTACATAATTCTCGAACCCGTAGGGTCCGCACGCTTAACGTTCGATGATGATATTATATTATATGAGTTATGTGATTTGGTGACCGAATGTTGTTCGTAGTCCGTGATGAGATCACAGACATGACAAGGAGTCTCGAAATGGTCGAGAGGTAAAGATTGATATATATGACGATGGTATTCGGGCACCGGAAGTGTTCTGGGCGGTACGGGGTACTTATCGGGTCACCGAAAGGGGTTTCAGGCACCCCCGGCAAAAGATATGGGCCTTATGGGCCCACAGGGGAAACACATCAGCCTCAAAGGGGCTGGTGCCCCCCCCATATGGGCTGGCCAAATTGGAGAAGGAAAGGGGAAGGAGAAACGGAAAAAGGGAATAGGATCCCCCCTTACCCCTCTTCCCTTCCTACTTCGAATAGGAATAGGAGATGCGGTTTTGGTAAGATTGGAGAGGACCCCAAATAGGATTCCTCCTACTTGGGGCGCCTCCTTGGCTGCCTCTCCTGCCCTCCAACCTATATATACATGGGGAGGGGGCGCCTAGAAGACACACCAATAATTGTTAGCCGTGTGTGGTGCCCCCCTCCAGAGTTTACGCCATTGGTCATATTATCGTAGTGCTTAGGCGAAGCCCTACGCGGATCACTTCACCATCACCGTCACCATGCCGTCGTGCTGACGAAACTCATCTAGATCCTCGACACTTTGCTGGATCAAGAGTTCGAGGGACGTCATCGAGCTGAATGTGTCCAGAACTCGGAGGTGTCGTACGTTCGATGCTTGATCGGTTGGAATGAGAAGAAGTTCGACTACATCAACCATTGTCGGTGTCAAAACCGACAGACCTCAGGTAGGTGTACCTAAGCTATGCGTTTAGAGGATCGATGGTAATAGGAGGCTGGGGACACGATGTTTACCCAGGTTCAGGCCCTCTCGATCGAGGTAATACCCTACTTCTTGCTATATTAATATGGATGAATATGATTACAAGAGTTGATCTACCTTGAGATCGTAGTGGCTAAACCCTAATGCCTAGCCTATGATGATATTATGATGTTGATGATCCCCTCTACAAACTAAACCCCCTGGCTTATATAAACGCCAGAGAGGGCCTAGGGTTACAAGGGTGACTTGGGGAGGAAGTAATTGATACATCCGGACTCTACGTTTGCCTTTCAACGTACATAGGAGTCCTCACCGAATACCGGGGGGGGGGGGAGTCTTCTGCTTCTTCTTTTGTGGCTCATCAATACGGCCCAGGTTCATCGACCCGGAAGCCTAAGGACCCCTGAATACAGGACTGCCTTAGTAGCCCCCAGACTTGCCTTCAAGGACGAGATCGTGTTCGGCTTCATGTCTTCGGTCTTGCAAGGTGATTCCTTCCGGATGATAGTTCGGCTTCTTTTAATATTGTATTCTGTCGATTCCTCGCCGCCGTCGCCTCGGCTTGCACGTGTCCAAGGAATGCGAACCGTCTGTGTATTTTTGTAATTACCCCCTTGACTGTGTAGGGAAGGCACCTATATAAGAGATTAGATCTTAGTTGCCTTTTCCATTCCATTCCACGCGGAAGAATCCCGAGTGCCTGCAAAAATCCCTCAAACATGGCTAGTGCCCCAAGCTCTTTCTCGCGCCCTCACGGCCCTCGAGCAGGTGATTGGAAAAGTTGCTCCGTATCCCATGCGCACCTGAGAACACTTCAAGTGCAGGGATATCTCCCTCCCGAGGATTTAGACCCCGTCCGGGCCGGACTAACTTCCATCGATAATCAAGCCCTGGCCGAGAGCTTTCCCAACCCCTCTGATGGAGAGCGGGTATGTTTTGTCCCTTTCCTTTTAAGAGGTGTAGGGTTCCCCATCCACCTCTTCCTTAGGGGACTCCTGGAGTTCTATGGTCTTCAATTGCACGATCTCACGCCGGGGTCTATCCTGCATATTTCGGGATTCGTCACTTTATGTGAACTATTTCTGGGGTGCGAGCCTCATTTTGAGCTGTGGCGAAAGTTCATCTGCCTTGTCCCTCGCTCGGAAAAGGGATCTATATTTGAGGTTGGGGGAACCGAAGTATGGCGCATAGCAGGGACATGCTATCAGCCCGGTACTCCAAAGAAGGCATCCGAAGAGTGGCCTTCTGAGTGGTTTTATGTTGAGGACGTTGCCCTGCCGGATCTAGTTCGGCAAGGCCTCCCCAAATATTCCAGTGCTCCGCCAAAGAAGCTTTTCAACTGGTGTTGCCATAGTCCCTCAAGAGAAGAGAGAGCGGAGGTTAGCATACTAGCCGGCAAGATCAGATTGCTCGCCAGTTCGGGGCTCTCTATAATTGAAGTGATGGCGATTTCAATAAAGCGATGCGTGCAGCCGCTCCAAGCAAGACGATTTCCAATGTGGCATTATAATGGCCTGAATGATGCCTCACGCTGCTTACGCCCGGGTCTGGACGAACCTGCCGCTCTAGCCGTCATCCTAGAGGGTGTTTATAACGGAGAGAAGCAAGACTTCCTTCGTTTGAAGTGTCGAGAGGGTTTTTCTGTGTACAATCCTCCTGACTAGGTAAGTCTCTCTCATGACCACTATATTCACCCATTTTCCTTTGTTATGATGTATTGACTGAACTAAATTCGGTTTCTTCCAACAAGAGTGGAGGAAGCTGATTGTGGGGATTAATAGTCCTGCCCCACAGGTAGAGGACCGATTCCAAAATGCGGGCCCCAGATATGATGAAGATCCAGACATAGGCATAGAGCTAGAAGAGGGAGTTTTCTATCAAGCCTGCCGTGAGGGCACCATGGTGGCTATTGTAGCCGATTACCCCGGCCTCATTCCTTCTTCCCACGTAAGTACCCAGGACATATCTCATCAAAGAGAACATTCCCAGCGCGCCTTACCCACCGCATATTTCCATGCTCAAAAGGGGTGGCGCTCCTCACACCGAACTGTGCGAAGACCGTCATCCCAGAGGGCGAAGCCTGCATTGAGTGAGGCCTCAAAGCAAAAGAGGACCATGAACACCAGCGAACCTTCAAAGAGGTATGTTTGTTTTGACACACGCAGGGTGGTGAAGTCGGTATTACAATTTTCCGCTTTAGTTTTCCTTTTAGGAGGAATACACTCCAGACTGTTTCCAGAAATCATGCAGATCAAGCTCCAGCCAATCCGGCATCCATCCCGTCAAGGGTTAATGCGGATTTAGTGCAGGATTGTCCCCTCCAAGAGGATTCGGATGGAATGCCAGTTACTAATTCCAAAGTGGAGGTTGGGATGGTTACCGGCGGCGGAAAGCAGCCATGCGTGTCGGTGTACAAAAAGAGGGGTACACTTTTTGTACCCCTATGACTGTGCACGGGCAGTCTGAGCCACGGCGCCACCACACCAAGCATGGCAAGGGAGGCGAGCCGGGGCAAGACTGAAGCTCAATGGAGACTGGAGCGACGCCAAGAACAAGACCACAAAGAGCAAAGGGGCGAAGCGGCTTTCCCCGGCAAGATCCTTGCCGGGGCTGGCTCTGGCAACCCCGACAAGACCCTTGCCGCGGCAGCTCGCCCCGCGCCTACGGAGCAAATCACCCTTGAGTCCACCGCCCCCATGGGGCGAGGATTCGGGAGATATCCCCGTGGTGGCATGCAGATCTTTGTGAAGACATTCAAGATCAGATGCAAGTTAAGAAGACGCCGACCCTTGGCGGGATCCCAGCCAAGGAAGACTAGAAGGCCCCCGGCAAACACCTTGCCCGGGATGACGGTAGGCACCACGGCAAGACCCTTGCCGGGGCCCCCGGCAAGGCCCTTGCCTAGGACAACCACGGGGCCACCATCAGGCCCGCACCAACTGGGTTTCCACCAACCCGCGCAGCTGCCGACCCGACCAGCTGGACAAGCTCCTGCATGGCGACCCACAGATCCTCGTGGAGACTCGCCGTTACACCACCTCAGCTGCATGTCTACCTGCATGGCACCTCAGGCACCGCTGGCCAGGGCGCGTGTCAACACGAGGAGGGGCGGCGACGGACAAGACGGGCGTCTCCCCTCGTCCCCGATAAAGCAAGGACACCTAGGCTGGGCGCATTAAATGCACCTTGTCCTGTAATGCGAGGGATAACCTCGCATCACTGTACCCTTTCCACCTCCTGTGTGCCACTATGGCAACCCCTTTTCCCTATAAAAGGAGGCCTGAGGCGACCAGGAGGAGGATTCGGCTTTTTAGAACTCCTCATGACTCTCTTGGAGCTCCTCGTTAGCTGAAGAACACCAACGTATAATCCACCAAAGCAGGAGTAGGGTTTTACGCATCTTTGCGGCCCGAACCTGGGTAAAGGAACCGTGTCCTGACCGTTAGATCTGCTCTTCTCTCAACCCCGCGCCCCGCAACCGTAGTAGGGATTCTTGTGATCCCATAGGTGTCGATCCAAATACCCAGACATCTTTGGCGCGCCAGCTAGGGGGCGCTCAGTTGTGGGAATCGGCTCTATTGGTCGGCCCAACACTCTCTCGCCTTCGTGGCCCTTTGAGGAGGCCAGAAGACTTGCGCTCGAGCGACTGCAAATAAAAGCTAAGTTACATCGAACTTTGGACATTTCTACCCTATTATTTAAAGTTATTATCCTCGGAGCTGTCATTCTTTGTGAAAAAAGAAACCTGCACGCGGATGGGGCCCTTCCCGATCGGTACCGCCTTTGTTCTGTTTTGAGTCAGCTCAACAGTTTAGACGGCTGCGTTTGAAACGGTAGGGTAGCCTTCCGCAATTGACAAAGCTCTCGACTCTGACTCGAGTCAAACTCGACAGTCCGAGCGGCTGCTTTGAGAGCGGCAAGGTGGCAGACCCTTCCGCAATTAACAAAGCTCTCGACTCTGACTCGAGTCAAACTCGACAGTTCGGGCGGCTGTGTTGAGAGGGGCAAGGCGGCAGACCCGGCGACGCGCTCACCCGGCAGGCCAATGGGGACCCGTCCCCAAGACACCGCCTCGGGTATTTTGCGCCGGCAAGCCTACCCACTTAACGTAGGGTGGAAACACAAGGAGGCAGCAAACAGGAAAATAACATGCATGATTCTGAAGATATTTTAAAGTTATATTACATTATGCCATCGCTGCGGTTCTAACTAAAGATAAAATTTGTCTTGGGCATGAACCCGCAGCGGCAAGGAAGAACGGGATGCTTACTCCCGGCGCTGGCCCTCCACCCTCTTGATTTCGTCGATGCGGCTGATGACAGGCTTGATGCGCTCCTTGAGCACCGTGAGGTTGGCATCCTCCGGCAAGCTGTCTATCGCGGCTTTGAAGTCGAGGGCGGGGTTCCAGAACGCCACCTTGGTGAGGACCTTGGTCATGACTCCCCGGCAGAGCCGCCGGGCCTCCCCGGCGAGCGTGGCCGTTCTGTTGGAGTGAAGGTCAGCCAAGGCGCTGAGGACGCCCTCGAAGAATAGGGTCAGCTTGGCGTTGACGGACCCGCTCCATTCGGGGGCATACCTCACGTTTAGCATCCCATGAGGGCCAGCTGTGAGGTAACCCTGCCGGCGATGTCCTCCAGCCGGCTGATCCACCTATTCTCCTCCACCACGTATTCTTGGTGAGAGGCGCCCTCGTCCGCCCGCAGCTGCTTCTCCTCCTCCAGGCTCTTGGCCAAGGCCTCCTCCCGAGTAGAGCTCTCCGCTAACGTCTTCTCGAGATTCTCTAGCATCGGCCTGAGATCTCTGATGGAGCTTTGCGCCTCGGAGAGCTCCCCAGTCTTGCTGATCACCACTCCGTGCGCCTCTGTCAAGGCGCAGTTGAGCCTGGTCTTCTCGTCGGACAGCCTAAGGGCCTGCTCCTTCAGCCTGTCCCGTTCCACCTCCAGCTCTTGCACCTTGTCGGCGTGGGCCAGAGCTTGGGCATCGAGCGCCTCTTTATGCCTCTGCCCCAGCTCGCGGGTCTGCCGCTTGACAAGGGCCTCGAGCTCCTCATCCTTGCCGCGGAGTGTTGTGGCAAGCTTCGCCTCGCGCGCGGAGAGGTCTTCTTCTTGGGAATCGAGGGCGGCTTGATGCTGGTTCCGGGCGGCCTCCGCCGCGGCAGCCAAGGTCGCCGCCTCTTCTTGGGCCTTCTCGATGGCGACCATCTTCATGATGAGCTCCACGTTACGCTTAGCCAGTTCCTCCTGGGAGGCCCTCTGCTCCTCGCGGGACTGGTGGAACCAGGTTTGCGCCTCAGCGACGCGCGCCTGGAAGTCCACCTCCGCGTCGTCCACCGCCGCCGATCTGGACTTAACCTTGTCCAAACGGGCACGGTAGAGCGCCTGGAGCTTCCGGAAGTTGGCCCCCATGGCCCGGAAGAGCTGCTCCTCTGGGGAGACATCGCCGCCGGCGCTCGGTTCTATCAACAACCTCGAGCCCGGCGGCGGCGAACACCTCGCCGTCGAAGACTTCCTCCCCGGCGAGCGCCCGGGAGCTTGATGCCCCGGCGAGATGGACAAAGTGGTTGTCGCCCACCTTCAGATACCTGCCGGGGCCCGAGGTCGTGGAGGAAGAAGGCCGATCATCGATCGCCCCTTCCTCGGCTGTGGCCTTGCCGGCCTCCCCGGCAGGCCCATCACCGACACCCTCGGCGGCACCCTTGGCGGCATCCTCAGCAGCCATGTCCGTGGCGGCCCCGGCGGTGTCCTTGGCGGCCACCTCGGCGGCGATCTTGTCGGCCTCCGCCGCGGCCTCCTCGGCAACCTCCTTGATGACGACGTCCACGTCCTCCGCATCTGTTGAAGGAGGGCCTGGGCCATGACGGGGACAATGAAGTTAAGAAAAAGCGCAAGGGAAAAGCAAAGGCGAAAGGCGGGCAAATCACCAGCACCGGGCTGTGAAGCGGAAGATCCCTCCCCGCCGGCGTCGGACGCCGGGGGCGGGCCACCAGCGCCCAAGTCCTCCTCCTCCTCCATGCGTGTGGGCTCCATGCTTATTGCCCGTGCCGGGGACGCCCCTTGTGGTGGCGTGGTCGATGGGGGTAGTGTGTTGGGAGTGGCCCCCTGCAGCTCCTCCTACTGCTGCTCCCGTCCTACAGAACCGGCAAGGTCAGCGCCTTCAGCATCCAACGCCTATTGCATGTCGAGCGAGAAAAGGTTGGCGGACTTACGCTGGGGGCTGTGCCGGGGGCTGCCGTTGGAGCTGCTCAACACCACCAGTGGTGTCTCTGTAGCCGCGGACGGGGGCTGGCCGCTCGCCGAAGCATTGGCCCTCTTCACCCTCTGGGCCAACGTCTCTGCGTCCCTGAAGAAGCAAGAACAAGTCAAGATGAGTGGCATGATCAAGAGAGATGGGGGTGACGATAAAGAATGGAATACTTACTCGTCGTCCATCTCCTCCCCCTCTGCCGTCTTCCTCTTCCTCTTCAGGCTGAGGGGCCCGAGGTCGAAGGGGAGCTCCGCATCACCCTCCGAATCGACGTCTGCCGGGGGAGGCGAAGAAGGGAGCGGAGTTTGAGCACGCCTCGACGAAGAGGAAGCTACCGCTTTCTTCTTCTCGGCGGCCTTCGTCGACCTCTTCGCCGCCGTGGCCCTCGTGAGGCGCTCGGACCCCTCCAGGGCCAATTGAGGCTGCGCAGTCTTGCCGGGCCGGACCGGCTCGCCGGAGTAGGCCCGCCGCAAGACTCGCCCTCTTCCCCTTGCTGGCGCCGAACTAGCCGCCACATCCTCCTCCTCCGACGACGACTCGTCGGCCGCGTCCTCAACCAGTGGAGCCCCAGTGCTGGCGCTGCCAGCCTCTCTGGCAGCCGCCGCCCACTGGGCGAACTCCTCCTCCTCCGCGGCCGCGGCGTCCTGGTCCTCCGTACCTCCGGCGCTGCCGGCCTCCATGATGAGCTGTGCCTCCCTCGCCCTAGCGGCAATGTAGTCCAGCTCCTCCGGGGTGGTGTCCTTGACGAGCCACCGCTCGGCGTGAGTATTGACCCACACTTCGACCAGAGAATCGAAGAACTGCTGCGCGACCTCGTTCTCTGGCTCCTGCTAGCTCGGGACGGGGCCATGTGCGCTACATTTTGGCATCATGGCGTCGATTTCAGACTGGCGTGAATTGTTGCACAGCGGGACCACTCCCGCTGGCAGCTTGAAAAACTGCCCCTTGACGGCCTTGCCGGCCTTGGCGACAGCCTTCGCAGCCTTGCCGGTTCGCTCGACTTCGCCACCGTGACGCACATCCAGCTGGAAGAGCCGCCGACAGAAATGGGCATGTCCCATCACTGTGAAGTTGTGTTTGAGGCCAGTGCGGAGCCGCATGACATCGGCCGGGTTCTTGAAGAGCCAAGTTGGCCTCCCCTTTTTGTGTAGCGGAGTGATCCGACGGCGGATGAAATCCGCCCCGATCATCTCGAGGGTGAGTCCGGCTTGTACAAGCCGGGTAATCCTGGTGCCGGCGACAGTGAGCCTCCCGTCGGCGGCGTCGACATCGCTCCAGTCACTGCCGCGGACCGGCGGCTCCCGGCGGACCCTGCAGAATGTTGGCGGCTCGTCCTCCTCAATCCAGCACCACCGGCCACGCCATTCGTCCCACCTCTCCTTCACGGCGCCCTCCTAGTACACCACCTTGAGTCTCGGAATCCAGGCGATGCCTTCGGAGATCGAGCCTCCCGGCTGGATCCGCGGGATGATGTAGTGGCGGAATAGCGCCGTGTTGGGCTGCACTCCGACGAAGCCCTCACAGAGGTGCGCGAAGAAAGCCATGCACACCACCGCATTTCGGGTAAAATCCAAAAGACGGAAGCCAAAGGTGTGCATGACGTCGCAGAAGAAATCGGAGAAGGGAGGACACAACCCGCAAGAGAAGTAATCGACAAAGACGGGGTACCAATTTGAGCCGGGAGGGGCGCAAGCGGCTGGAACGACGCGCGTCGCTGGATGGCCCAAGTTCTTCGTCCGATCCCCCGTCTCCGCCCCCTAAAGGGGTCTGAAGGCAGCCCGGAGCTCGGAGACATCAACCGACGACGGGATGAAGAAAGCAGCCTTCGTCCGATCCCCCGTAAACGCGCCCTCCGGCGGCGCCACAGGCCCGGCACCCTTGGCCACCCCTTTTCCCTTGGCGGGTTTGGACGCCATAGCGGCTGAGTGGGAGGGCTGAAGGAAGGAGATGGCGAAGCAACGACGACAGGCGATAGGCAACGGCGAAGGCTTCGGAAGGAAGGAAGAGAGGGAACAGCGGCTCTGGGATTGGAAGAGGCGCGAAGAAAATGGGGGAAGTGAGCAGTGCGCTCGCGGTTATTCCCTTTTTATGCGGAAGGCGTGGGCCGCCTCCTTTCGCATTTACTACGACGTGATGCATGCGTGCGGAAACCGCCCCACGCATGCCGCCCACGTCACGCACGCCCCTCCACCCCGCGCCGCGCGCACGGGTCGTGGGAGGCGCAGCGCGCAGAAATTTTTACCACGGTGAAAACCACCCCGCCTGCCCGCGCACCGTTCTGGGCCTGGCCCAACAACGTGTCGCGCTTATGTGTCGCCCAGGCCCGGGGGCTCCTGTCAGTGTACAAAAAGAGGGGTACACTTTTTGTACCCCTATGACTGTGCACGGGCAGTCTGAGCCACGGCGCCACCACACCAAGCATAGCAAGGGAGGCGAGCCGGGGCAAGACTGAAGCTCAATGGAGACTGGAGCGACGCCAAGAACAAGACCACAAAGAGCAAAGGGGCGAAGCGGCTTCCCCCGGCAAGATCCTTGCCGGGGCCGGCTCTGGCAGCCCCGGCAAGACCCTTGCCGCGGCAGCTCGCCCCATGCCTACGAAGCGAATCACCCTTGAGTCCACCGCCCCCATGGGGCGAGGATTCGGGAGATATCCCCGTAGTGGCATGTAGATCTTTGTGAAGACATTCAAGATCAGATGCAAGTTAAGAAGACGACGACCCTTGGCGGGATCCCAGCCAAGGAAGACTAGAAGGCCCCCGGCAAGCACCTTGCCGGGGATGACAGCAGGCGCCACGGCAAGACCCTTGCCGGTGCCCCCGCAAGGCCCTTGCCGAGGACACCCACGGGGCCACCATCAGGCCCGCACCAACTGGGTTTCCACCAACCCGCGCAGCTGCCGACCCGACTAGCTGGACAGGCTCCTGCGTGGCGACCCACAGATCGTCGTGGAGACTCGCCGTTATGCCACCTCAGCTGCCTGTCTACCTACATGGCACCTCAGGCACCGCTGGCCAGGGCGCGTGTCAACGCGAGGAGGGGCGGCGACGGACAAGACGGGCGTCTCCCCTCGTCCGCAATAAAGCAAGGACACCTAAGCTAGGCGCATTAAATGCACCTTGTCCTGTAATGCGAGGGATAACCTCGCATCACTGTACCCTTTCCACCTCCTGTGTGCCACTGTGGCAACCCCTTTTCCCTATAAAAGGAGGCCCGAGGCGACCAGGAGGAGGATTCGGCTTTTTAGAACTCCTCACGACTCTCTTGGAGCTACTCGTTAGCTGAAGAACACCAACGTATAATCCACCAAAGTAGGAGTTGGGTTTTACACATCTTTGCGGCCCGAACCTAGGTAAAGGAACCGTGTCCTGACCGTTAGATCCGCTCTTCTGTCAACCTCGCGCCCCGCAACCGTAGTAGGGATTCTTGTGATCCCATAGGTGTCGATCCAAATACCCCGACAATGCGTGACCCAACCTTTTCTGAGGAGGCGTTTAACGCCCTCAGCTCTGCAGATGCTTATATCCGAGCCGCTCAAGACGGACTCGTTGGATCCACTCACCGGCTTTCCAAAGATATGCGGGTAAGTGTACATTTTGATGTTCCCATGCCAGTAGCCCCCGAGACTTAAAGCAATTGGTGCAACTGATTGGAGGATCGTTTTGTTTTTGCAGGTGCTTCAAGAAAAGAATAACTCCTTATCCAAGGAGCTAGAAGAGTGCCGAGCCCATCTCACGACTGTCACCACCGAATTGGAAAATTTGGAGAAATCTGGAAAGGATGCCGGTGGTAAGAACAATGGTGTACAGACAATATGATATTTGCGCGGATCACTGAGTTGTTAAGTACATACTAATTATAATACAGCAATAGGGCCAACCGATCAAATGGAGAGGGAGCTAAGGGCTGCTTTGGCGGACAAAATTTTTCCGACAGGGAAATAGCTGCTGGTAAGCGCGTATTGACGCAAGCCATAGATAAAAGAAACCAAGCTCAGGATAAAAAATTTAGGCTGGAACATGAGCTAAAGGACGTAAGAGCCAAACTCTCATGTGCCTTGGAAGAGAACTGGAGGCTAAAAGGTGGCATGTTCAATATGTCCCTTATACCTAGCTCTCCTCATAATCCCTTATTTTGAAAGCTTTTCATAAAACTTTTCCTGCCGGTTTATTAACTGGGCAGCCTAAAAGGGGAGTGTCCGCTTTTGAGGGTCACGTGCTGCAAGAGCTTTCCAGGGTCCACGAGCAAGCTCGGAAGGCCATGAAGAATATGTACAAGGCTTTAAGGCCGGGCGATTCCCCTCTAGAAACTATAGAGGACTTGGCGTACTTGTTCAAAGGGCCTCGACGCCGCTTCGAACTGTGGAAAGCGTTAGCATGCCGCATGGGTGCTCGAGAAGCCTGGGCCATGGTGAAGACACGCTACACATACCTTGATCCGAATCATATGGCCCGCGTGGGACCTCGAGGGTCCGATGGGAAAAAATCCCCCTAAACTTGGTATATGACGAAGTAGAGACAGCTGCCAAGTTTTCCCAATAGGACTGTAGACTAGACAGCCTTATAGAGGGAATAGAGAAAGAGTAGTTGTTTGATTCTATGTATCAATGTACTTTTACCATCAAACTTATCTCTGTCAGAAAAAATAAAAAGGTTGTCATGGCCGACCTTCCGCTTCAACCTCCATAAACCCAAAGGCTGGAGTGTTTCCAAATATTATATCTGTGGCGAACACATGGTATGTTTGGAAACCAGGCAATCCGGTCATAATTGCTTGAACAGACAAACTGTTTTCGGGGATTTATGTTATATTGTTGTTTAACGTAAGAAACATCTTCCAGAGAGAATTGTTCCGTTAAGGGTTCCTTTCCCTGGGTCGGCGTGCATACATATGCAGGCCTAGGATTTTGATCCTGTAAAAAAGGATTGTAGGATTCCATATCCTGTGATAATTTAATATATGCATTAAAAGCAATATGTCATGTATCCGCCGACCGATTATTCCCTTAAGAGCGCTAGCTTTCGGCTTCACCCAGTCTGAGGTACATGTCCAGAGTACCCGGCTGTAACAATCGTAGAGGTGCTCCCTTTACGCCCTAGCCAAACAATTGGAAACGTAGGGGTAAGCATAGGAGCCAGGAAACCCAGCTTGGCCAGAACTTAAGTCATATTGGTGCATATAATGGCAAGGAAGGACTGTAAAAAAATACAGACGACATTTTAAGAAAGAAGCTTTTTTTGGTAATGGGCTTCGTCAAAGAAGCCCCCAAGTATATTTGAGATAGATACATTCAAAGATGTACTTACCTTGTGGTAGTTCAGGTAAGACGAATACTTACCATTAAGAGAAAAGATAAAGAAGAGGAGAAGGAGAAAAATAAAAGATAAAAGATAAAAGATAAGACCTAACTTAGAAGGAGGAAAAAATTGCTACCGAACTATCCATAGAATCTTCGGAGCCTGGCAGTGTTCCACGGGTTCAGCTCAAGGCGATTGTCTTGTGCATTCCGAGGGCAATAGGCTCCACCGGTGAGTACTTCATCGATAATGAAGGGGCCCTCCCATTTTGGTTTGAGCTTGTCCTTCTTCTTCTCTGGGAGGCATAAAACGAGTTTGCCGACATTGTATGTCTTGGCCCGCACTTCTCTGCTCTGGTATCGCCTAGCCTATTGTTGATAAAATGCAGAACGGGCTTGCGCTGTATCGCGCTCCTCTTCATGTCCATCTAGGCTGTCCTGCCGATCTAGATCGGCTTCTCTCTCCTCTTACATGTGCACTCGAGGTGAGTCATAAATAATGTCACAGGGCAGAATAGCCTCTGCACCATACACCATGAAGAAATGTGTGTATCCGGTCGTCCGATTAGGTGTGGTATGCAGCCCCCAGAGTACAGAGTCAAGCTCTTCGACCTAGTGTTTATCAGACTCCCGTAGGGCGCGCACCAGTTGGGGTTTAATGCCGCTCATTATCAGACCATTGGCTCTTTCGACTTGACCGTTTGTTTGAGGATGGTACACAGAAGCATAATCAAGTTTTATACCTAACTTTGCGCACCAATTTTTTACCTCGTCAGCTGTAAAGTTGGTGCCATTATCTATGATAATACTGTGCGAGACACCATAACTGTGTACTACACCGGATATAAAATCTATCATTGGCCCTGCCTCAACTTTTTTTACTGGCTTGGCTTCTACCCATTTAGTGAATTTATCTTCCATCACCAGCAAGTATTTATTTTTATAGCTTCCCCCTTTAAGAGGTCCAACCATATCGAGCCCCCAGACCGCAAAAGGCCAAGTAATGGGGATTGTTCTCAAAGTGGTCGGAGGAATGTGACTTTGTTTTGCAAAGAGCTGGTAGCCAACGTAGTGTTGGACTAAGGTCTGGGCATCTGCTCGGGCAGTGGGCCAGAAAAAGCCAGCTCGAAAAGCTTTGCCTACGAGCACTGGGCTGCGGTATGGTGGCCGCCCATTCCAGCGTATATTTCAGTAGAATTCGCCTTCCCTCCTCTTGGGAGATGCACCTTTGTAGAACACAAGTTGTGCTTTTCTTATATAGTTCACCTTCGTGAACTTTGTAGACTTTAGAACGCCGAACTATGCGGCGGGCCTCGTTTTGGTCATCGGGGAGCTCGTGCCTTTTAAGGTAAGCTAGGAAGGGCTCTGTCTAGGAGGCTATGACATCCATGATCTCATGAGCTGAAGAAGTTATCTCCATGTCTGGGTCTCCCATGACACCTGGGTTAAGTTTGGTCGGGGGTGTGTTCGGATCCGAATTCGTATCACCGCCCGCGTCCTACCATGTTACTGATGGATTAAATAGCCTTTCCATGAAGGTGTTAGGCGGGAACGGGTCGCGTTTAGCACCCATACAAGCGAGCACATCAGCGGCCTGGTTATTATCCCGGGCTACGTGATGGAATTCCAGCCTCTGAAATCTAGCTGATATTTTCAATATAGCATTGCGATAAGCTACCATTTTTGAATCTTTCGCATCAAAATACCTATTTATTTGGGGGATAGAGAGGTTTGAGTCTCCGCGTACATCGAGGCGTTGTATGTCCATCGATAGAGCTAGGCAGAGACCATGCAATAGGGCCTCTAGCAGGCCCAAGATGCGATTCTATCCCGATCACGTGACACACTCGTGATTGGGGCACAACCGCATTTCGGGCGCTTAGCAAGATGGATATCATTACATCGTACCATTACATAAATACATGGGGAATACAACAATTCATACAAGTCACAGGAATACATCAACATCAATACAAGACATCCGACTACGGATGCAAACATGAAAAGCTCAACGATATCCATCTGCTATCCCAGGCTGCCGACCAGGAACCTAACCCAAGACTGACGAAGCAGAAGAAGAAAGAACTCCAGCACAAGAACATCGCTCTCACATCAAGTCATCGGAAACCTGCACCTACAACTGTTGTTGTAGTATCTGTGAGCCACAAGGACTCAGCAATCCCATAACCATGGGTATCAAGACTAGCAAAGCTTAATGGTAAAGGAAGGGATAAGTGGTGAGATTGCAGCAGCGTCTAAGCAAAAGTATGGTGGCTAACTTACGAGTACAAGAATAAGATGGGCATCTACGCAAACGGTCGCAAACTAGTAGTGATCGCTAAAGATCTTGAACTACCTACGAGTCAAACATAACTCCACCATGTTCTCTTCTCAAAGTGAAAAGAGACGGTCACGGTTACTCACATGGTTGTGTGTTTTACTTTGGATCCTCTATCAAGTTTTCTACAACCGGACATTAACAAATTCCAATCTGCCACATAACCGCAGGCACGGCTTTCGAAAGATCATAACCCTGCTGGGGTGTTGCAACTTAGCCCATCATAAGCTCTCACGATCATCAGAGATAATAATAATATTACCCCTTATCTTAGGGACAATCCGATCAGGCTCGGAATCCCGGTGCACAAGACATTTCGACAATGGTAAAAACAAGTCCAGCAAGACCTCACGGCGTGCCGACACCCTGATAGTGTCTGCGCATATCTCGTCTCAGGCCACGACCGGATGGGCGATGCTACAGGTAAAACCAAACCTCGAGTTTCCTCGTGGTGGCCCCGTAGGACCCCCATTTGGGACCAACACAGCAGTGGCCCCCCTGCTATGTAGAAAGAATCATCGGGGACGCGACCCCCTATGCAATTTAATTAATTAATTAAGTTTTGCTATGAGGCAAATTAAAACCAATGTTGGGCCTTGCTGGAGGAGTTTTATTCAAAGATGAACTGTCAAGGGGTCCCCATATACCCAACCGCGTTAGGGACGCAAAATCAAGGAACATAACGCCGGTTTATCGGCTCCTGAGGTGGCATGAGTGGAACAAAACACAGAGCAAAAGGCCAAGCCTTCCACCCATTGCCAAGTATATAGGTGTGTTAATATATATAAGATATAATGTGATATTCCCAAAACATCAAGTTCCAACATGGAGCAATCTTCATCTTCACCTGCAACTAACAATGCTATAAGAGGGGCTAAGCAAGCGGGTAACATAGCCAAACAACGGTTTGCTGGGAAGGAGTCAAAGGTTAGAGGTTTCATGGCAAAAAGGAGAGGGGCTGACAATAAATGAGGGGTAGCGCGACATATAGCGATAGTATCGAGACATCTAGCATCGCAATGATAGTAAAGGTATCCAAGGTGATGGTCATCTTGCCTGAGATCCCACAAGGAAGAAGAACGAGTCCATGAAGAAGACGAAGAAGAAGCCTCGAAGACGAACCACATGTAGACGAACGAATCCTCACGATCGCAACAGAATATGAACTAGCGAAAAGAAGCAAGCAACACGATAAACACACCACTAAAAAACATGACAATATGCTCAACCAAGTATGATGCAAGACAAGTCTATATGATGCAATTCATGGCAAGGGATGAAGCACACAAGAACAACACAAACCAAAGTGTTTAAATGAGGCCGGAAACAACACATATCAATTCCGGTAAGTTCTCATATGCACATTTTGAAATTGGTCCAGATCTGAACAAACATTAAGTTAAAGTTGTTAAACAGCAAGTTAACATGCACCATGATGATCTACTCGAAATTCTAGTCAAGTTTCATATAAAGTTTATTTAATTCGGAGCTACGCCCTAGAAGATATGAGCAAAACAAGACAAACATGGCAAAGATGCAAGATGCATCCAAACAACAAGCAAACACACTCCAAGCATGTAAAAACATGATATTATGCATATAAATGCAAAAACACATAAGTTTCATATAGGGCACACTCAAAACGGAGCAATGGTTCAACAGATACACATGAAACAAGATATAACAACAAGCTGTCCAAAAACATCAACATAGCAACTTTGCAGCAAGGTGTATATATGCTACAGCACCCAAACATGATAACAAGAGGCATGGATGTTAAATAGACATGATACTTAACAAGCATGAACTTAGAGCACACCCAAAAACTTGCTGGAACACAATTAAACAATCATGGCAAGATTCAATAAGTTTACAGATTTCTCAGACTTGGCCAAAATCTGGGAAGGCAAAAACATCATCACGATGCTGCCTTCGGAGGCACAAAACAACAAGCATATCAACTCTACTAAGTATATAAAGATCATGGACATGTAGTAGACATAGCATACATCAAACAACTCCATAGGAGGCATGCATCAATAACAACAAGCTTCACCAAATTGATCATGCTGATAACAGTCTGACAGGTACATTTATAGCAACTTGAGAGCAAGTAATAAATAAGCTACAACAGGCTATATATGCAAATAAGGGCATGGATGGATATAACATAACATGGACAACAAGACATGATCATTGGACATACTAAAACAAGCATGGATTTGAGTGGGGCATCAAGAAAACATGGCATCAGGTTTAAAAGTTTCAGACTTAGCAGTTTTCAGCAAGTCTCAGGAAATGACAACAGCGAGTAGGCTACTTTACAAGCTTGTTGCAAACACCACAAGGCATAACATGAAAAGTGTATTGCACCATAGCAAAGATGGCATGATTGTGCTTCTAAAACATATTGACATGTGGCATAAAAGACAAACACACCAATAGCTATGAACAAGTCAAATCAGCATCTCATAACAAGTTTCAGCACTTAACACTCACATGCACTTTTGCAACAGAGATTAACATGGCAATATGGCACCTAACATGAATGATACAGCAACCATCATGTAGAGCACTTCACAATGAACATTTTCACATATCATATGCTTCATTTGGATAAACATGCACAAAGTGATCACATCACAAACATGCTATCATAACAACAGTTTTCAGCAGTTTTAGACATATAGCACTCTTGCAACGATGATTAGGGCATCAAGATGAACTCAAACAAGCATGCCACAGTGGAACAAAATGAAGAGCATATCACAGCGAACATTTGACATATCATTTGCTCAAATCAGACCATCACACAAAAAGATATCACCATGCAAACATGCACACTTATTTACAAATGCCAGGGACTTAGCCGTATCAACAGAGGGGGGAAAACAAGCGGGCGCTAGATAACAAAAACGTGGACGAGGTGGGGTTTAGGGTTGCTCACCCATGGGCTTGGTCCGGAAGCAGACGAGGAGGTTGGGTCGGAGGAGCTAGGCCGCTGGAGGAGCTGGAGCTGGGCCACAGGCGGGGTGCGGCCCACCTGCGGGTGAGGTCAACGATCCCGACCGGATCGAGCCGAGCTCGATGCCGGCAGACCCGAGATCGACGGCGGGAGGTCCCAGCCGGTCTCCAGCGAAGGACGATGGTGGGGACAGCCAGAGATGGCGGATCCGGGCCGGCGGGAGGAGATCTCGCCGGATCCGAGTGGATGCGGCTCGCCCCGGTGAACCTGATGGCGGCAAGGCGGCGGGGAGGTTGTTCGCCGGAGTTGGGGCTCGCCGGCGAGGCATCCGACGAGGCGGCGGGGACGACGACCGATCGGGGCATGGGGCAAGAGGCAGGCCTGGGCGGCGGGCGCCTGCGGGCTGGCGGCGGTGGCGAGGAGAGAGGAAGCCGACGGGGACACGTGGCGAGCCGTGGTTGGATGCGGGCAGAGGCGCGATGACATGGCACACTCTGATTGGCTGCGGGGACGTGGCAGATGGACGTGTCCGGTGCGGGACGGACGCGTCCGGCTGCGCGAGGAGGAGGGAGGCTAGGTTTCATCCGTGATTTGAGGAGGCAGAGGCAAATATATAGGTAGAGGGAGCTCGGAGTGTCCAAATGAGGAGCGGTTTTCGGCCACGCGATCATGATCCAATGACCGAGAGCATGGAGGGGGTTAGGATGGCCTAGCGGGTTGCTTGAGAGGAGATGCTAGGCCAAAGAGAAAAAGGCTTCCGGCGGTTAACGCGGTTAACTGTTGGGCTATCAAACGAACTCTGAACGCGACGAAACTTGACAGGCAGTCTACCTATGCTATAACAAGACCCCACGTCAAGTTTCATCCCGTTCTGAGAACATTTTTCGGCCACTCATAAAATAAATATTCGGAGGTGCCGCGGGCGCGTGCGAGTGTGTCTGGTCTCAGAACGGACAACAGAGAGGACGAGGGAACTCGGACGGATGCAAGTTTGAAAAACATGATGATGTAATGCACATGATGACAAAGCAGATGCAACACGCAAGCAGATGACATGGCAATGACATCAAATAGCTGGCTGACACCTGGCGCATCGGTCTCGGGGTGTCACAGCCTCATATTCGGCCGCATTATTCGAGTCGGTATACATAATTTGTAGAAGTACCGGACTGTGTCCCCTGTTCAAGACTCCCTCCTCCGTGCAGTTGCGGTAAAATAGGGAGACCGCCTCGTCGTCGCAGCAGTCCCTGATCTTGTTTTTAACAAGCAAGAATCTGGCACAGAAGTGGTTGACCGTTTCCTCGGGCAGCTGCTGTATGTTCGCGAGATCATCTATGTCCGGTTGTCTGGATTTACTTGGAGAGTTTTTCCCAGGGTGGGTGGGTGTTGGTAATTTTGAGTCCCGACCCAAAGTGGTACTCGGGGTTATGACAACCTCCAATGTGGATGATCCGGGCTCGACAGGATCTAATTGTTCCATGGGACCGACGTCAATCCCAGAGCTCAGAAAACATAAAGTGCCTCTCGACAGGGGCGTGTTCGGCTCGATGGGTTCGGAGATCCGTACTGTGACGGTCTCCGTCTCAAGAGAGAGAGTATCTTCGGCTTCGTCCTCAACTGCTGCCACTAGATGAGTGATTGGGATGGGATCGATCTCATCATGACCGGATTTAGGCCCGATCTAATCTCCTGGCGATGAAAGCCCCAGGGCGGCGATGCAATCCAACAGCTCGTTTAAGGGCGAGACATCTGCCAAGGTCGCGTCATCGGAGTGGCCGGAGTCAACATAAGCGTGGTGCTCGATGACCGTAGGGAGTGCGGCCGGCCCTGAGGCCATGCGGGCACATACAGCGAACCCACCGAGCTGGAGAACCTGGGCGATGGCCAAGTTGTTTCCGAGGGTGATCCCATCGCTGATGATGAGATGAGCCATAGATAGCTCATCGCGAGCGCACAATAGAGCTCTCAATGAAAGCACCATTGTCGGTGTCAAAACCGGCAGATCTTGGGTAGGGGGGGCCAAGCTATGCGTTTAGAGGATCGATGGTAACAGGAGGCTGGGGACACGTTATTTACCCAGGTTCAGGCCCTCTCGATCGAGGTAATACCCTACTTCCTGCTATTTTAATATGGATGAATATGATTACAAGAGTTGATCTACCTCGAGATCGTAGTGGCTAAACCCTAACGCCTAGCCTATGAGGATATTATGATGTTGATGATCCCCTCTACAGACTAAACCCCCTGGCTTATATACACGCCAGAGAGGGCCTAGGGTTACAAGGCTGACTTGGGGAGGAAGTAGTTGATACATCCGGACTCCACGCTTGCCTTTCTACGTACATAGGAGTCCTGACCGAATACGGGGGAGAGTCTTCTGCTTCTTCTTTTGTGGCCCATCAATACGGCCTAGCTTCATCGACCCGGACGCCTGAGGACCCCGAATATAGGACTCCCTCAACTATGTTTTCTAACACTTTCTCTTTTGATCTACGAGGGTATGTGGACACACTCTGCCCCTCTCGTTTCTATGCATCTCCTAGATAGATCATGCATGTGCGTAGGAAATTTTGGAAATTGCATGCTACGTTACCCAACAGTGGCATCATGAGCCAGGTCTATGTGTAGATGATATGCACGAGTAGAACACAAAGAGTTGTGGGCGGTGATAGTCATACTGCTTACCACCAATGTCTTATTTTGATACGGCGGTATTGTGGGATGAAGCGACCCGGACCAACTTTACATGACCCCATTCATGAGACCGGTTCCACCGACAGACATGCAACTAGTTTTCAATAAAGGTGGCTGGTGGGTGTTTGTTTCTCCTACTTTAGTTGAATCAAATTTGACTGCAGCCGGTCCTTGAAGAAGGTTAAAACAACAAACTTGGGCAAACACCATTGTGGTTTTGTGCCGTATGTAAGAAAGGTTCTTGCTAGAAGCCCGTAGGAGCCACGTAAAACTTGCAACAACAAAGTAGAGGACGTCTAACTTGTTTTTGCAGGGCATGTTGTGATGTGATATGGTCAAGACGTGATGAGTTATATGTTATTGTATGAGATGATCATGTTTTGTAATTTATCAGCAATCGACATGAGCCTTATGGTTGTCTCTTTATTGTATGAAATGCGAACGCCATGCAATTGCTTTACTTTATCGCTATGAGTTAGCAATAGTCGTAGAAGCAATAGTTGGGGAGATGACCACGATGCCATGATGGAGATCAAGTTGTCAAGCCGGTGACTATGGAGATCATGATGATGCTTTGGAGATGGAGATCAAAACCACAAGAGGATGATGGCCATATCATGTCGCATATTTTGATTGCATGTGATGTTTATCGTTTATGCATCTTATTTTGCTTAGTACGACGGTAGCATTATAAGATGATCCCTTAACTAAATTTCAAGGTAAAAGTGTTCTCCCTTAGTATGCACCGTTGCTACAGTTCATCGTGTTGATACACCACGTGATGATCGGATGTGATAGACTCTACGTTCACATACAACGGGTGCAAGACAGTTTTGGCACATGCGGAATACTCAGGTTAAACTTGACGAGCCTAGCATGTACAGACATGGCCTCGGAACACTAGATATTGTTCACCATTGATGACTGCTCCATCTCACGTGATGACCGGACATGATTTAGTTGATTTGGAACACATATCATTTAGATGAATTGAGGGCTGTCTATCTAAGTGGGAGTTCTTTTGTAATTTGATTAATTGAACTTAATTTATCATGAACATAGTCCTGATAGTATTTGCAAATTATGTTGTAGATCAATAGCTTGCGTTGTAGCTCCCCTATGTTTCTGATATGTTCCTAGAGAAAATTGAGTTGAAAGATGTTAGTAGCAATGATGCAGACTGGGTCTGTGATATGAGGATTATCCTCATTGCTTCACAGAAGAATTATGTCCATGATGCACTGCCAGGTGAGAAACCTATTGCAGGAGCAGATGCAGACGTTATGAACGTTTACCAAAGCTAGATATGTGACTACTTAATAGTTTTGTGCGCCATGCTTTACGGCTTAGAATCGGGACTTCAAAAATGTTTTGAATGCCACGAAGCATATGGGATGTTTCAAGAGCTGAAATTGGTATTTCAGACTCATGCCCATGTCGAGAGGTATGAGACCTCTGACAAGTACTTTGCCTAGAAGTTGGATGAGAATAGCATAGCTAGTGAGCATGTGCTCAGAATGTCTGAGTACTACAATCACTTGAATCAAATGGGAGTTAATCTTCCAGACGAAATAGTGATTGACAAAGTTATCTAGTCACTATCACCAACCTACTAGAACTTCGTGATGAACTATAATATGCAAGGGATAACGAAAATGATTCTCGAGCTCTTCGCGATGATGAAATCAGCGAAGGTAGAAATCAAGAAAGAGCATAAAGTGTTGATGGTTTACAAGACCACTAGTTTCAAGAAAATGGGAAAGTGGAATAAAGGGAACTTCAAAAGAATGGCAAGGAAGTTGTCACTCCCAAGAAGAAGCCCAAAGCTAAACCCAAGCCTGAAACTGAGTGCTTCTACTACAAAGGAAATGGTCACTAGAAGTGGAACTACCCCAAATATTTGGCGGATAAGAAGGATGGCAAAGTGAACAGAGGTATATTTGATATACATGTTATTGACGTGTACCTTACTAGTGCTCGTAAGTAGCCCCTGGGTATTTGATACATGTTCGGTTGCTAAGATTAGTAACTTGAAATAGGAGTTGCAGAATAAACGAAGACTAGATGAGAGTGAGGTGACGATGTGTGTTGGAAGTGGTTCCAAGATTTATATGATCATCATCGCACACTCCCTATACTTTTAGGATTAGTTTTAAACCTAAATAAATGTTATTTGGTGTTTGCGTTGAGCATGAACAAAATTGGATCGTTTTTATTGCAATACAGTTATTCATTTAAGTCAGAGAATAATTGTTATTTTGTTTACATGAATAAAACCTTCTATGGTCATACACCCAAGGTGAATGGTTTATTGAATCTCGATCGTAGTAATATGCTTATTCATAATATTGAAGCCAAAAGATGCAGAGTTGATAATGATAGTGCAACATACTTGTGGCACTGTCGTTTAGGTCATATTGGTGTAAAGGACATGAAGATACTCCATGCTGATAGGTTTTTGGAATCACTTGATTATGAATCAATTGATACTTGCGAACCATGCCTTATGGGAAAAATGACTAAAACTCCGTTCTCCGAAAAAATGGGGCGAGCCAATGACTTATTGGAAATAATACACACCGATGTATGAGGTCCAATGAGTGTTGAAGCACTCCGCGGGTATCGTTATTTTCTGACCTTTACATACGATTTGAGTGGATATGGGTATATCTACTTAATGAAGCACAAGTCTAAAACATTTCAAAAGTTCAAAGAATTTCAGAGTGAAGTAGAGAATAACCGTAACAAACAAATAAAGTTTGTATGATCTAATTGCGGAGGCGAATATTTGAGTTATGAGTTTGGTATTTATTTGAAATATTGTTGAATAGTTTCACAGCTCACGCCACCTGGAACACCACATCGTAATGGTGTGTCCGAACGTCGTAACCCTACTCTATTAGATATGATGTGTTCTATGATGTCTCCTACCAATTTGCCTTTATCATTTTGGGGTTATGCATTAGAGACATGTGCATTCATGTTAAATAGGGCACCGTCTGATTCCGTTGAGATGACACCGTATGAACTATGGTTTGGTAAGAAAGTTTGGAGTTAAATAGGGATATCGTTTCTTAAAGTTTGGGGTTGCGATGCTTATGTGAAAAGGTTTCAGCCTGATAAGCTCGAACCCAGATCGGAGAAGTGCGTCTTCATGGGATACCGAAAAAGAAATTGTTGGGTACACCTTCTACCACGGATCCGAAGGCAAGATATTTGTTGCTAAGAATGAATCCTTTCTAGAGAAGGTTTTTTTCTCTCAAAAGTAGTGGGTGGGAGGAAAGTAGAACTTGATGAGGTAATTGTATCTTCTCTCGAATTGGAAAGTAGCTCATCACAGGAAACGGTTCCCGTGATGCCTACATCAACTAGAGAGAAATCCAATGATAATGATCATGAAACTTCAGATCAAGTTAATACCGAACCACGTAGGTCAACCAGAGCTCGATTCGCACCAGAGTGGTACGGTAATCCTGTTCTAGAAGTCATGTTACTAGACCATGATGAACCAACAAACTAGGAAGAAGATATGATGAGCCCAGATTCCGTTAAATGGCTTGAGGCCATGAAATCTGAGATAGGATCCATGTATGAGAAAAAAGTGTGGAATTTGGTGGACTTGCCCGATGATCGGCAAGCCATTGAGAATAAATGGATCTTCAAGAGGAAGACATACGCTGATGGTAATATCACTGTCTACAAAACTCGACTTGTTGCAAAAGTTTTTCGACTAGTTCGAGGTGTTGACTACGATGAGATTTTCTCACTCGTAGTGAAGTCTGTCGAAATCATGTTAGCAACTGCCGCATTTATAAAATCTGGCAAATGGATGTCAAAACTGTATTCCTTAATGGATTTATTAAAGAAGAGTTGTATATGATGCAACCAGAAGGTTTTGTCGATCCTAAAGGTGTTAACAAAGTGTGCAAGCTCTAGCTATCCATCTACGGACTGGTGCAAGAATCACGGAGTTGGAATATACGCTTTGATGAGGTGATCAAAGCATATGGTTGTATACAGACTTATGGTGAAGCTTGTATTTACAAGAAAGTTAGTTGGAGCACTACAACATTTCTGATAAGTATATGTGAAAGACATATTGTTGATCAGAAATAATGTAGAATTTTTCTGGAAACCATAAAGGATTGTTTAAAAGGATTTTCTCAAACAAAGACCTCGGTGAAGCTACTTCCATATTGGGAATCAAGATCTACAGAGATAGATCAAGATGCTTGATACGACTTTCATGATTACATACCATGATAAAGTTTTGACGAAGTTCAAGATGGATCAGTCAAAGAAGGAGTTCTTGCCTGAGTTGTAAGGTATGAAGTTCAGTAAGACTCAAAGACCGACCACGGTAGAAAAATAGAGAGAGAATGAAAGTCATTCCCTATGCCTGAGCCATAGTTTCTATAAAGCATGCCATGTTGTGTACCAGACCTATTGTGTACCTTGCCATGAGTTTGGCAAGGTGGTACAATAGTGATCTGTCACACCCAAGATGAGATTCTATCTCGATCACTAGATAAAACTTGTGATTGATGCACAACTGCATTTCAGACGTTTAGCAAGATGGACATCATTACATCGTACCATTACATACATACATGGGGATACATACACGTCATACAATTCACATGAATACAACAACATCAATACAAGACATACAACTACAGATGCAAACATGAAAAGCACAACGACATCCATCCTGCTATCCCAGGCTGCCGACCAGGAACCTAACCCAAGACTGACGAAGCAGAAGAGGAAAGAACTCCAACACAAGTACATCGCTCTCGCGTCAAGTCATCGGAAACCTGCACCTGCAACTATTGTTGTAGTATCTGTGAGCCACGAGGACTCGGCAATCCCATTATCATGGGTATCAAGACTAGCAAAGCTTTATTGGGTATGGAAAGGATAGTGGTGAGGTTGTAGCAGCGTTTAAGCAAAAGTATGGTGGCTAACTTACGAGTAGAAGAATAAGATGAGCCTCTACGCAAACGGTCGCAAACTAGCAATGATCGCTAAAGATCCTGAACTACCTGCGAGTCAAACATAACCCCACCGTGTTCTCTTCTCCAAGTGAAAAGAGACGGTCACGGGTACTCACGCGGTTCGTGTGATTTATTTCCGATCCTCTATCAAGTTTTCTGCAACCGGACATTAACAAATTCCCATCTGCTACATAACCGCGGGCACGGCTTTCGAAAGATCAAACCCTGCAGGGGTGTCCCAACTTAGCCCATCACAAGCTCATGATCTGATGAGTCGCAACTCCATGTTGGGAAGACCCGAGTATCCTCGGAATCCCGTGCTCAAGATATTTCTACAAAGGTAAAACTAATCCAGCAAGACCTCCCGGCGTGCCGACATCCTGATAGTAGCCGCGCGTATCGCGTCTCAGGCCACGACCGGATGGGTGATGCTACATGTAATATCAGATACCTCGGGTTTCCCCAAGGCGGCCCCGGAGGACCCCCAGTTTGGACCAACACTCATGAGGAGCACTGGCCTGGGTTGTTGATTAAGTCCTTGGGGTAGCTAATCCCTATGCAAAATTTTAGTTATTAGGAAAATGTAAAACCAAAGTTGGGTCTTGCTGGAAAAGCTTTAAGCAGTGCGAATTATAAGGGGGCCCATAAAACCCAACCGTGTTAGGAATGCAAACTCAAGGAACATAATGCTAGTTTATCGGTTCTTAAGGCGGCATGAGTGGAACAAAATACCGAGCAAAAGGCCAAGCCTTCCACCCATTACCAAGTATATATGTGCATTAATTAAATTAATAGATATTGTGATATTCCAATAACGTCCAGCTCCAACATGGAGCAATCTTCATCTTGACCTGCAACTAACAATGCTATAAGAGGGGCTGAGCAAGCGGGTAACATAGCCAAACAACGGTTTTCTGGGATGGTGTCAAAGGTTAGATGTTTCATGGCAACAAGGAGGGGCAGACAACAAATAGATAGGTAGCACGACATGTAGCGACAAAATCGAGACAACTAGCATAGCAATGGTAGTAAAGGTATCCAAGGTGACGGTCATCTTGCCTGAGATCCCGCAAGGAAGAAGAACGATTCCATGAAGATGACGAAGAAGAAGCCACGAAGATGAACCAAGTGTAGTCGAACGAATCCTCACGATCACAACGAAACAAGCACTAACGAGAAGAAGCAAGCAACACGGTAAACACACCACACAAGAACATGACATAATGCTCAACCAAGTATGATGCAAGACAAGTCTATATGATGCAAAACATGGCAAGGGATGATGCAAACAAGAACATCACACAAGCAAGGTTAAATGAGGCCGGAAACAACATACAACTATTCCGGTAAGTCCTCATATGCAATTTTCAAAATTGGTCCAGATCTGAACAAATCTTATGTTAAAGTTGTTAAACAGCAAGTTAACATGCACCATGATGATCTACTCGAAAATCTAGTCAAGTTTCATATAAAGTTTATTTAATATGGAGCTATGGCCTATAAGATATGAGCAAAAGAAGTCAAGCATGGCAAGGATGCAAGATGCATTCAGACATGAAACAAACACACTCCAAATAGGTATTCAACAAGTTATTATGCATCTACATGCAAAAACACACAAGTTTCATATAGGACACGCTCAAAACGCAGCAACGGTTCAACACATACATATGAAACGAGATATAACAACAAGTTGTCCAAACAGCAACATGGCACGTAGTTGACAACAAAACAACATGAAACAAGAACATCTCATGGCAACAAAAGGCATGGAAAGCATGTACATTTCCAGCACCACAAGCATGACCAAAGAGCTACTACAAAACACCGCTAGAACATGCTCAAAACACCATGTCAAGATTGCAAAAGATAACAGATTCACAGACTTGGTGAAATAAACTAAACATGGCAGCAACAACGACAAGTAGGCATGTTTGCAAGCTTGTTCAACTCATCTCAAAGCATATCATGGCATGTGAAGATAACCAACAACAATAAGACATGTTTATGAAGCTACTCATGGAAAGAACATGGTCATAGGATGCATAGATCACTAGCAATTCACATGGCAAAACTGAACTTGCTGATAACATGCTGACAGAAACATTTTATAGCAACTTGAGAGCATGAAAACAACAAGCTACAACAGGCCATATGTGCAAACAAGGGCATGGATGGATAGAGCATAGCATGGACAACAAGACATGATCATTGGACAACCCAAAACATTCATGGGTTTGAGTGGGGCATCAAGCAAGCATGGCATCAGGTTATAACAGTTTCCAACTTAGCAGTTTTTTACAAGTGTAAGAAAACAGCCAACAGCGAGTAGGTCACTTTGCAAGCTTGTTGAAATCACCACAAGGCATAACACGGAAAACTAATTACACCACAGCAAAGATGGCATGATTGTGCTTCTAAAACATATTGACATGTTGCTCAAACAAAAATCACACATAAAGATACGAAAAAGACAAATCAACATCTCATAACAAGTTCCAGCACTTAACAACGAGATGCACTTTTGCAACAGAGATAATCATGTCAATATGAACTCAAACAAGCATGCAACAACAACCATCATGTAGAGCACTTCACAATGATCATTTTGACATATCATACACTCCATCTGGACCAACATGCACAAAGTTACAACCTCGCAAACATGCTAACATATTGTTGACAGAAAACAAGTAACATGCATGCAAATGCAACTCACATGTAGAGCATATCACAACAAACATTTTGATATATCATAAGCCTTATTCGGATAAACATGCACCAAGATATCATCATGCAAACATGCATACAAATCAGGGTTTTCTAGGGACTTAGAGAAAAAAACAACCTCGTGGGGGTTCGGGCGGACACGTCCGGGTCCGGGCGGATATGTCCGTCGGTTGTGCGCTCGGTCCCACTGGCAGAGACACAGGCGAGGAGGAGTTCTGGACGTGTCCTTGTCCCAGTGGACACGTCCGGCGGTGCAGGCGTGCGGGTCCACGGGTCTGTGGCTCATGAACGGGGCATCTTCCACGGCGGCTGTTGGAGATGGCAGGGACCGGCGCGGCGAGCCTCCGGTGAGCTAGGGAGGCCGGCGGGGTCTGGATCGAGCCGCGGTGGCCTGGGTCCGGTGGCCCCCGACCGGATCCGGTGAGTGGAGGCCGCGGCGGCGACGAACGACGGGGCGGCGTGGTGGCTGACGATGGTGGCCGGCGGCAGAGCTGAGCACCAGGCACGGGACTGCGGGAGAGGTTCTCAGGGAGCCGACGGCGCTCCTGTGAGGCGGCGGTGAGGTCGCCGGAGGGCGCACGGCGGCGAGCGGTGGGAGGGCGGACGACGGCGTGCTAGAGGCGGGGCTCGAGGGAGCGGGAGCCGGGCGGCGGAGAGCGTTGCGGGGCGGCGCGCGGGCTTCGGCCCAGATCCGGCCCGGGGAGGGCCGGGGACGGGCCAGGCGCAGTAGGAGGGCGCGGTGGAGACGTGGCAAGGCCACATGGCGCTCCAGGAGTGGCGAGGAGGCTGTCGGGTGGTGGCTGGGCCAATAGGGCGGCGCCCTATGGCGGCGGCGGGCATCTGGAACGGCGCCAAGTGGCGACGGTGGGTTGGGGCGCGCCGGATTTCGAGGAGAAGACGGCGGCTGCAGGTGGGAGAAGGGTCTAGGGGGCTAGGCTTCCATTTTTGGCTGGGGAGAGTGCTTAAATAGGAAAGGGGGGTTAGGGATATGGTTTGGAGGTTTTTTTTTCCACCGTTTTGGATCATTAGATCGTGATCGTGCGGCTCCGGATAGAGGGGGGAGTTTAGGTGGGCTAGGTGGGATAAGTGGGCTGCGTAGGAGCGGTCTCGGTCTGCGAGGAGAGAAGGAAAAGAGGCCCCGGGGGGTTTCGGAGACCGAAAACGTCCGACGTTTTAACCGGCTATACTGCCGCTATAGTTTAACGGTTGAGCTATCAAACGAGCTCCGAATGTGATGAATTTGGCAGGCGGCCTGTCTACACTATAATAAGTCCACAAGCCAAGTTTCAACCCATTCCGAGAACATTTCCCGTCCACTTATAAAATAAATATTCGGAGGTGTAGCGGGCGCGTGCGAGTGTGTCTGGCTCAGAATGGACAACGAAGAGGACGGGCGGACTCGGACGGATGCAAGTTTTAAAAACGAAGCAAAAGACATGCACAAGATGACAAGGCAAAGTGCAACACACAAGAAGATGACATGGAAGCGATGACGAATAACTGGAAGACAACTGGCGCATCGGTATCGGGATGTCACAACACTCCCCTACTAACAAGAGATCTCGTCCCGAGATCTTAGGAACGAGACAGAAGAGAAAAAGGAAGAAGGTGAAACCAAAGAACCTTGGGAGTTGAATGACTTGAAAGAAAGAACACAACGGAGATGAACGAGATTTGAGAAGCTCCGGTAAATTGAGGAAAGAAGGCATACGACGAGAACCAAGATCTTAAGAGGCAAAAGAGACATTGAAAACCACTCTGGTTAAACGGGATAGACAAGGAATAAGATCGAGAAAAATTTAGATAGCACTCCGGTTGAATATTAATGGAATGGAACAATAACTACACAAGATGGAACGATTCATGACGAGATGAACAAGAAAATTCCTCCAGAAGAATTGATAGAACGGAATGAAAAGAACGGAGAAGAAGATGACCACTTCCAGCACGAATGAATTGGAATAATGCTTATAGGGAAGGATTGAACGAAGTTGTTGAGAAAATCAACAACAAAAGAATAAGCTTGTTGTGCACTTATGGAAATCATCCCGAACTTGAGGTGATATTATGCCGCAACCAAAGTATTGATGAGCTGAGAAGATCGAAGAATGCAAAACTCCCACTTCAAAAGAATACGGAGAATTATTTGCATCTTGAGATGCAAAAGAATAATGCTTGCGCTTGATCCAAAAAAATTTGATGAGCACTTGAAGAATGATTAGAATCGCGATGAACCACCATGAAGAGCACCGGTAACAAAAGGATAATGAGATAGAAGTGAAGGGTGCACAAACAATATTAAAGCTTTGCGATGATTTCGATAGAGCTCCGACAAGATTGTCGAGAAAACTACGAACTCCGGAAAGAAAAGATGAAAATGCTTGGGAATAGAATTTATTCGTCAAGAATAAACTCCGAAGGAAGGAATAAATCAACTTGTCAAGAATGAATAAGAATTATGTTATGCTTATCCTCCATCAATTAAATTGATGAGCAGCAATGGATTTGCATATCACTTATTCGCGTTGAAATGATTAAAGCGGGATATATCACGAACTTGATAAAATCTTCATGAAATACCGATAGGATTGGAATAAAATGAATGATTGATATGATAACACCGGAAAAGAACTCTTGAGCGAACCACTGTAAAAATTGAAATCTCGTGAAGAAAAGAACAAGCCATCGGGGAGAATTAAAATCGAGTGAATACAAGCAAATGAATCACCAGGAAATTAAGCACTTAGGAATTGAGGTACAAGAGAACGAAGAGATCGCGAACTAATTAAAGAATGCTCGAAGGATGCACCGGACGAATGAAGAGGCATCAATGAAGTTGAAAACTGAGAACGAAGAAATCTTCTGAAATGATGGCCTTCAGAGGAACACAATGAAAAGAATTCATGAAATACTCCGGATGGTTAGGAAAAGAATTTATGACGAATGTAATAGCTTGAGAGGATAACATGAAGCTAGAACCACGAACTTCGAGAGGACGTACAAGATTCAGAGGAAAGCTCTTATTCGGTCTTCATATGACGACGAGGAACACAACGAAAATTATTGAGATACTCTAGAAGAATGAAAATAGGAAAAGGTTGAACCAACGTTGAAAAGAATTTTGAAAATGATCTTCGGAAGGCATATGACTCATGGAATACATACTTACGTCACACTTGAACAGAATTTCGGGACACTCCAGGAAATTAGAATAGTCAGGTAAGATCTTGGGAAAAGACCTATGGGTTATGAGCCCACCGAAGAGAAACACCGCTGGAAAAGATTGAAAGGAGATGATGCACCGGAACGATTTAAAAGCTTGAATGAGGTGACAATCTCGCATTAAACAGAAGACAGATGAATCTCCTGGAATGTCTTTGGAACACCGGAACAATTAAATGGCGAGAG
Source organism: Secale cereale (assembly GCA_902687465.1). Classification (NCBI taxonomy): domain Eukaryota; kingdom Viridiplantae; phylum Streptophyta; class Magnoliopsida; order Poales; family Poaceae; genus Secale; species Secale cereale. The sequence goes on from LR738711.1 coordinate 601,196,274, forward strand.
GCGAACGAGAGAAGGGGAAAACACTTGAGCAATGGAAAAGAATAATATCAACAGCGAAAACTTGAATTGAAACCACCGGAGAAGAAAAGGTATGAAGAATGTCAACCGACACGAGAATTCATCTGGGAAGAGAAGAAGGATGACGAACTGGACGAGAATTCACCAGTTGGAATAATCAAGGAAATAATGCAAAAGATTCACACGAGTAGGATGGATACTCGATTGAGGAATCCGGCTGCGAGAAGAAAAAGGGTGGGCGGGTGGGAAAAGAAAGACCACATCGGACGGGGAAAACAACGCCGGCTGGAAAGAACCGAGGATTGAAGCAAAAGACGAGGAGGGTCAAATCGACTTGACGAGAGATGCACCAGATGAAAAGAGAAGACATCGCAACGAACGGAAAACTAACTGTGTGATCCTACAAATAATTGAAGCGGAAGAGGAGTAATTCAAAACACCTACGTCAATATTCCTCACCAGAGCGACGAATGGACTGAGGAGTAAAAAGAATACCTACTCTCCGATATAACTAGAATCCAAAATAGTTTTCTTCTAGACTCGACAATGGCTAAGCTACGATCAATCAAGGGGGCTCCTATGGTCGGTCGAGCCTCTGATACCAACTTGTCACGCCCAAGATGCGATTCTATCTCGATCACTAGATAGAACTTGTGATTGAGGCACAACCGCATTTCAGGCGCTTAGCAAGATGGATATCATTACATTGTACCATTACATACATACATGGGGATACATACAAGTCATACAATTCACATGAATACAATAACATCAATACAAGACATCCAACTATAGATGCAAACATGAAAAGCACAACGACATCAATCCTGCTATCCCAGGCTGCCGACCAGGAACCTAACCCAAGACTGACGAAGCAGAAGAGGAAAGACTTCCAACACAAGTACATCGCTCTCACGACAAGTCATTGGATACCTACACCTGCAACTATTGTTGTAGTATCTGTGAGCCACGAGGACTTAGCAATCCCATAACCATGGGTATCAAGACTAGCAAAGCTTTATTGGGTATGGAAAGGATAGTGGTGAGGTTGCAGCAGCGGCTAAGCAAAAGTATGGAGGCTAACTTTCGAGTACAAGAATAAGATGAGCCTCTTCGCAAACGGTCACAAACTAGTAATGATCGCTAAAGATCCTGAACTACCTGTGAGTCAAACATAACCCCACCATGTTCTCTTCTCAAAGTGAAAAGAGACGGTCACGGGTACTCACGCGGTTCGTGTGTTTTATTTCGGATCCTCTGTCAAGTTTTCTACAACCGGACATTAACAAATTCCCATCTGCCACATAACCACGGGCACGACTTTCGAAAGATCAAACCCTGCAGGGGTGTCCCAACTTAGCCTATCACAAGCTCATGATCTGCGGAATCGCAACTCCATGTTGGGAAGACCCGAGTATCCTCGGAATCCCGTGCTCAAGATATTTCGAGAAAGGTAAAACTAATCCAGCAAGACCTCCCGGCGTGCCGACACCCTGATAGTAGCCACGCGTATCTCGTCTCAGGCCATGATCGGATGGGTGATGCTACAGGTAAGGCCAGATACCTCGGGTTTCCCCAAGGCGGCCCTGGAGGACCCCCAGTTTGGACCAAATCTCATGAGGAGCACTGGCCCGGGTTGTTGATTAAGTCCTTGGGGTAGCATGTCCCTATGCAAAACTTTAGTTATTAGGCAAATGTAAAACCAAAGTTGGGTCTTGCTAGAAAATCTTTAAGAAGTGCGAATTATCAAGGGGGCCCATAAACCCCAACCATGTTAGGAACGCAAAATCAAGGAACATAACGCCGGTTTATTGGTTCTTAAGGCGGCATGAGAGGAACAAAACACCAAGCAAAAGGCCAAACCTTCCACCCATTGACAAGTATATATGTGCATTAGTTAAATTAATAGATATTGTGATATTCCAACAACGTGCAGCTTCGACATGGAGCAATCTTCATCTTCACCTCCAACTAGCAACGCTATAAGTGGGGCTGAGCAAGCGGGCAACATAGCCAAAGAATGGTTTGCTGGGATGGTGTCAAAGGTTAGAGGTTTCATGGCAACAAGGAGGGGCTGGGAACAAATAGATAGGTAGCGCGACATGTAGCGACAACATCGAGACAACTAGCATAGCAATGGTAGTAAATGTATCAAATGTGACGGTCATCTTGCCTGAGATCCCGCAAGGAAGAAGAATGAGTCCATGAAGAAGATGAAGAAGAAGCCACGAAAACGAACCTAGTGTTGTCGAACGAATCCTCACGATCGCAACGAAACAATCACTAACGAGAAGAAGCAAGCAACACGGTAAACACACCACACAAGAACATGACATAATGTCCAACCAAGTATAATGCAAGACAAGTCTATATGATGCAAAACATGGCAAGGGATGATGCAAACAAGAACATCACACAAGCAAGGTTAAATGAGGCCGGAAACAACATACAACAATTCCGGTAAGTCCTCATATGCAATTTTCGAAATTGGACCAGATCTGAACAAACCTTATGTTAATGTTGTTAAACAGCAAGTTAACATGCACCATGATGATTTACTCAAAAATCTAGTCAAGTTTCATATAAAGTTTATTTAATTCGGAGCTACGGCCTAGAAGATATGAGAAAAACAAGTCAAGCATGGCAAGGATGCAAGATGCATTCAAACATCAAGCAAACACACTCCAAACAGGTATTCAACAAGTTATTATGCATCTACATGCAAAAACACACAAGCTTCATATAGGACACGCTCAAAACGGAGCAACGGTTCAACACATACACATGAAACAAGATATAACAACAAGCTGTCCAAAACAACAACACGGCACCTAGTTGACAACAAAACAACATGATACAAGAACATCTCATGGCAACAAAAGGCATGGCAATCATGCACATGTCCAGCACCACAAGCATGACCAAAGAGGTACTACAAAACACCGCTAGAACATGCTCAAAAAATCATGGCAAGATTGCAAAAGAAAACAGATTCACAGACTTGGTGAAATAAACTAAACATGGCAGCAACAACAACAAGTAGGCATGTTTGCAAGCTTGCGCAACTCATCTCAAAGCATATCATGGCATGTGAAGATAACCAACAACAAGAAGATATGTTTATAAAGCTACTCATTGCAAGAACATGGTCATAGGATGCATAGATCACTAGCAATTCACATGGCAAAACTAAACTTGCTGATAACAGGCTGACAGAAACATTTTATAGCAACTTGAGAGCATGAAAACAACAAGCTACAGCAGGCCATATGTGCAAACAAGGGCATGGATGGATAGAGCATAACATGGACAACAAGACATGATCATTGTACAACCCAAAACATTCATGGATTTGAGTGGGGCATCAAGCAAACATGGCATCAGGTTATAACAGTTTCCAACTTAGCAGTTTTTAACAAGTGTAAGAAAACAGCCAACAGCGAGTAGGTCACTTTGCAAGCTTGTTGCAATCACCACAAGGCATAGCATGGAAAACTAATTACACCACAACAAAGATGGCATGATTGTGCTTCTAAAACATATTGACATGTTGCTCAAACAAAAATCACACATAAAGATACGAAAAAGACAAATCAACATCTCATAACAAGTTTCAGCACTTAACAGCCACATGCACTTTTGCAACAGAGATAATCACGTTAATATGAACTCAAAAAAGCATGCAACAGCAACCAACATGTACAGCACTTCACAATGATCATTTTGACATATCATACACTCCATTTGGACAAACATGTACAAAGTTACAACCTCGCAAACATGCTAACATATTGTTGACAGAAAACAAGTACTTGACAATAACATCACGTAGCAGTTTTGTAACGAGGATTAATACAACAAGATGAATAATAAAATGCAGGAAAATGCAACTAACATGTAGAGCATATCACAACGAACATTTTGATATATCATAAGCCTCATTCGGATAAACATGCACCAAGATATCATCATGCAAACATGCATACAAATTAGGATTTTCTAGGGACTTAGAGAAAAAAACAACCTCGTGGGGGTTTGGGTGGACACGTCCGGGTCCAGGCGGACTTGTCCGTCGGCTGTGCGCTCGGGCCCACGGGCAGAGACACAGGCGAGGCGGAGGTCTGGACATGTCCGTGTCCCAGCGGACACGTCCGATGGTGCAGGCATGCGGGTGTACTGTTCAATGGCTCAGGAGCGGGGCATTGTCCACTGCGGCGGTTGGAGACGGCAGGGGCCGGCGCGGCGAGCCTCCGGCAAGCTTGGAAGGCCGACGGGGTCGGGATCCAGCCGCGGCGGCCTGGGTCTGGTGGCCCCCGACCGGATCCGGCGAAAGGAGGCCGCGACGGCGAGCAGTGGCGAGTCGGCGACGAACGGCGGGGCGGCGCGGTGGCTGGTGATGGTGGTTGGCGGGAGAGCTGATCACCAGGCGCCGGAGTGCGGGAGACGTTCTCGGGGATCCGGCGGCGCTCTTGTGAGGAGACGGTGAGGTCGCCGGAGGGTGCACGGCGGTGAGCGGTGGGAGGGCAGATGACGGCGCGCGCTGGAGGCGGGGGTCGAGCGAGCGGGAGCCGGGCAGCGGGGAGCGCTGCGGGGCGGCACTCGGGCTTCGGCCCAGATCCGGCCCGGGGCGGGCCGGGGACGGGTCTGGCGCGGTAGGAGGGCGCGGTGGAGATGTGGCAAGGCCACATGGCGCTCCAGGAGTGGCGAGGAGGCTGTCGGGTGGCGGTTGGGCCAACAGGGCGGCGCCACGCGGCGGTAGCGGGTGGCTGGAACAGCGCCAAGTGGCGGCGGTAGGTTCGGGCGCGCCGAATTTCGAGGAGAAGACGGTGGCTACAGGTGGGAGAAGGGTATAGGGGGCTAGGCTTCCATTTTGGCAGGGGAGAGTGCTTAAATAGGAAAGGGGGGTTAGGGATAGGGTTTGGAGGTTTTCTTTCACCGTTTTGGACCATTATATCCCGATCGTGTGGCTCCGGACAGAGGGGGGAGTTTAGGTGGGCTAGGTGGGATAAGTGGGTTGTGTAGGAGCGGTCTCGGGCTGTGAGGAGAGAAGGGAAAGAGGCCCGCGGGGGTTTTCGGAGACCAAAAACGTCCGACGTTTTAACCGGCTATACTGCCGCTATAGTTTAACGGTTGGGCTATCAAACGAGCTCCGAATGTGATGAAATTTGGTAGGCGGCCTGTCTACACTATAATAAGTCCACAAGCCAAATTTCAACCCAGTCCGAGAACATTTTCCGGCCACTTATAAAATAAATATTCGGAGGTGCCGCGGGCGCGTGCGAGTGTGTCTGGCTCAGAACTGACAACAGATAGGATGGGCGGGCTCGGACGGATGCAAGTTTTGAAAACGATGCAAAAGACATGCACATGATGACAAGGCAAAGTGCAACACGCAAGCAGATGACATGGCAACGATGATGAATAACTGGAAGACACCTGGCGCATCGGTCTCGGGGTGTCACATGATCCAGGAGGAGATCACTAGACAGCGGTTAAAATTATCCTTAGAGGACTAAGGAAATATTTCTTGGGTACGGAGGTGATAAAGAGTTCATCATAAAGAGTTACGTCGATGCAAGCTTGTACACCGATCTAGATGTCTCTAAGTCTCAATCTGGATATGTATTGAAAGTGGGAGCAATTAGCTAGAGTAGCTCCATGTAGAGCATTGTAGACATAGAAATTTGCAAAATACATACTGATCTGAATGTGACAGACCTGTTGACTAAACTCTCTCACAAAGCAAAACATGGTCACACATTAGTACTCTGTGGGTGTTAATCACATGGTGATGTGAATAGATTATTGACTCTAGTAAACCCTTTGGGTGTTGGCCACATGGTGATGTGAACTATGGGTGTTAATCACATGACGATGCGAACTATCACTGTTAAATCACATGGCGATGTGAACTAGATTATTGACTCTAGTGCAAGTGGGAGACTGAAGGAAATATTCCCTAGAGGCAATAATAAAGTTGTTATTTTATATTTCCTTATATCATGATAAATGCTTATTATTCATGCTAGAACTGTATTAACCGGAAACTTGATACATGTGTGGATACATAAACAAAACACTGTGTCCCTAGTAAGCCTCTACTAGACTAGCTTGTTGATCAAAGACGGTTAAGTTTCCTAACTATAGACATGTGTTGTCATTTGATGAACGGGATCACATCATTAGGAGAACGATGTGGTGGACAAGACCCATTCGTTAGCTTAGCATTATGATTGTTTCAGTTATACTGTTATTGCTTTCTTCATGTCAAATACATATTCCTCCGACTATGAGATTATGCAACTCTCGGATACCGGAAGAATGCCTTGTGTGCTATCAAACGTCACAATGTAACTGGGTGATTATAAAGACGCTCTACAGGTATCTCTGAAGGTGTTTGTTGAGTTGGCATATATCGAGATTAGGATTTGTCACTCCGAGTATCGGAGAGGTATCTCTGGGCCCTCTCAATAATATACATCATATGCCTGCAAGCAAATGAACAATTACTTAGTCTCAAGATGATGTATTACGGAATGAGTAAAGAGACTTGCCAGAAACGAGATTGAACTAGGTATGAAGATACCGACGATCGAATCTTGGGCAATTAACATACCGATGGACAAAGGGAATAACATATGTTGTCATAACGATTTGACCAATAAAGATCTTCATAGAATATGTAGGAGCCAATATGAGCATCCAGGTTCCGCTATTGGTTATTGACCGGAGAGGTGTATCGGTCATGTCTACATAGTTCTCGAACCCGTAGGGTCCACATGCTTAACGTTCGCTAAGGATATTGTATTATATGTGTTATGTGATTTGGTGACCAAATGCTGTTCAGAGTCCCAGATGAGATCACGGACATGACGAGGAGTCTCGAAATGGTCAATAGGTAAAGATTGATATATAGGACGATGGTATTCGGACACCAGAATTGTTCCGGGGTGTATCGGGTACTTATCGGGTCACCGGAAGGAGTTTCGGGCACCCCCGGCAAAAGATATGGGCCTTATGGGCCAAGAGTGGAAACACACCATCCACAAAGGGGCTCGTGCGCCCCCCATACGGGCTGGCCAAATTGGAGAAGGAAAGGGGAAGGAGAAAAGGAAAAAGGAAATATGATTCCCCCTCTTCCCTTCCTACTTCGAATAGGAATAGGAGAGGGGGGTTTTGGCAAGATTGGGGAGGACCCCACGTATGATTCCTCCTACTTGGGACGCCTACTTGGTTGCCTCTCCTCCCCTCCAACCTATATATACATGGGGAGGGGGCGCCTAGAAGACACACCAACAATTGTTAGCCATGTGCGGCAGCCCCGTCCATAGTTTACGCCTGTGGTCATATTCTCGTAGTGCTTAGGCAAAGCCCTGCGCGGATCACTTCACCATCACCATCACCACGGTGTCATGCTGATGAAACTCATCTACTTCCTCGACACTTTGCTGGATCAAGAGTTCGAGGGACGTCATCGAGCTGAACATGTGTAGAACTCGGAGGTGTCGTACGTTCGGTGCTTGATCGGTCGGAACGAGAAGAAGTTCGACGACATCAACCGCATTGCCAGATGCTGCCACTTCCGGTCTACGAGGGTATGCGGACACACTCTCCCCCTCTTGTTGCTATGCATCTCCTAGATAGATCTTGCGTGTGCTTAGGAAAATTTTGAAATCGCATGCTACGTTACCCAACAATAATCTCATGCATGGTCACTTTTAATGCACTCGACAGTGTTTGAGGTATTTCCTATCACACTCAACCTTTGAAAAATATTAGTTAGACAGAGAGAATACTTTTAAATAATTTGTGACTAAGGATAATCCATGAGGATTCACTTAGAACACAGTTTAATCCACATGAGATATAAGTTCTCTGCAAGTTATATACTCGAGGAGAATCAGAGTGCGAGAATTAGATTGCGAAAGATAATCATGATAAAATATCTAAACATAAGACACATATAGTTTCAAGGAGTGAGATATCTCTTCTAGAGAAGCATGATTTCCAATCCTCCTTGAAATGCTTTTACTTTCCGTGCATGATAGATAAGTATCGAGGATAATTATTGCAAGGAAGTAAGCTTTCGATTGCAAGAGAATAGCACTATAGGGGGGGGGGGGGG
>LR738711.1:601204481-601250998 GCA_902687465.1 Secale cereale
TTTAACGATACATGACGACCAAGTATTCCAACACCACATGCGGTGCTCCAAGTACCAAAAGCAAATATTTCGACAAAAAACAATAGTTCGACAGAAAAGGAAATAGCGAAACGAAACACCCTCCAAATAACCCGCTTATCTATCACACGATATTGTTCTCCCACTGTTTGTCAACAACTATCAAAAAGGAAAGATAATGCATGCGAGGAACTACTCGTCCGAAAAATCCTCAAAATCAGAACCCGAATTGTTCGACGAAGCAGAGCGAGTGGTGATCGAGGCTGAAGCAGGAGTTGGAGACGCAGCATGGGCTTCAGGATCAGCTTAGGGAGTAGCAACGCGAGGTGCGTCTGGCTTGAAGATAAATGTGTTTGATGTGTCTTTAAGATCATCACCTGGTTCAACAAACAGCGGGTCGATGGAGGTGGAACACTGAGGAAGCACTAGGGCTTGGCTTCAGATGCGAGGAACGTCAAACAACTCTAGATGATTGTATTCTTTCTCGATACCCTTGGCAGATAGTTGTTTGCAAGAATAATGCTTGCGCAGAAGGGTCCAGGGGTGCTTCTTTTATTCCTTCTATACACGAGAGCTTGGCGAGCATAATTGTGAAGCAGATTTATCTCAGTCATCGTTTCCACCTTCACTTTCCGGTCGAACTTGATATGACTTTCCACGTCTTGATGAGTGTGAAGACAAATCTTGTGCAGTGATTCATGAGGGATTTCAACTTTTGTCTTCTTGACTTTTGGAGCTTTAGCAGAAGCAGGAATAGAAGGAGAAACAATAGCATTAATCGGTATGTTCCCTTTGCCGATCTCCTTCACAATCCGGAGTGTGTCGCGGACTGGTGGCATATAAAATTTCGGGACATGTGGGCAGAATAACTTTTCCTTAATAAGCTGCTTAATGGAAAACATGACCCAAGGTGCATATGGCTTCAAAGCTTGAGGGCTATCAGCCGCGCAGGCCAAGCAGCGAATGAAAACATCCGGAATGTCAAAACGAATACCCTGAGTTGTGGGTAGAAGAGCATTTGCCATGATGCCATGAATGTTTTCTGGCCTATTTGTTGGTGTGAGGGAGATGCAGAGGATATAGAACAACACTTTGTTCTCATAAGCCAGATTCTTTGAATTAGCCTCTGTACATTCATCACCATCAAGTCTGGGGTCCATCAGCAAATGAAGTTGAGCTTCGGATACATCCAATAGTGTAGTCTATGTTCGGGAGCAGCATCAAATTTGCGGCGAGGAAGATTCAACAATGCTAAGAACTGGTCAACCGAACATTTGATAATTTCTTCTGCTATCATCCACTAGAGGATCCAAGTACTGCTATTTGCAAGGCCCCCTGAGATATAAAGAGTGGCATAGAACTGAATAATTACTTCACGATTCCGACCATGATTGAAATGAAGGAAGCTCTTTAGGAAGACTAGTTCAATCTGCTTAATGGTATGATGGAAGCTGGGTAGACTTTCGAGCTCTACAAAATCCAGAATCTTGTGCTTGAAAATGTGATTCTTCTCATACAGAATACGAGCATAGTACACGGCCTGTTCCTTTGTCCGGAATCTTGGTGACAAGGAAGTTCTTTCTCCATCATATGGGCTGGTTCCAAAGAATGCAAGTTTCAAATGATGAAACTGCTCATTAAAGGCAAGACCATTCGGGCCATCTTTGATAGGAAACAAAGGAAACGTTTGCAATGGTTTTCTTAGATGTTCCTCTACACCCATAATTTGGGTTCGGATGTCTTTAGGTGTAGGCACACCTTCCTCAATAGGCTTGAGAGGAGCATAAGGCGACCTTGATTTCTCTTGTACAGATTGTTTTGAGGAACTTGATTGTCTCTCATTTTTTCTCGCTAGAACTCCTTCAGCAAATTTCTGTCTTTTGGGCGCTAGGGCCTTTTCTTTCAATGTATTTCCTTATGTTAGAGGCACAAAAACCTCTTTCTCAGACACTTGGAGGCACAACTGGTGGAGCTATTACTTCTTAAGCCATTGGCTCATCAGATTTCCTTTCTTCCTCTTCCAACGGTGGTGCAATGGAATGAGGAGTAGATCAACATCCATCAGGATAGGGGCATCAGATGATGCGATCAGGGTGCATTTGTCTCGGGAAGCATTTAGCTCCCTCTCATTTTTGTCAATCTTCTCTTGTTTTTTTCAGATGTCTCAACTCGCAATTGTCTCGGAGGCGATGGATCTGCCTTCTCAACTTTGATTTCCTCATCAACATCATCAACTTGGGCTTGCTGCTTAGGCGAAGTAATTTCTTCATCTGTCTTTTCCAGGAAGATATCAACGACATCAGGTTGTTCTTGGGCTACTGGAGTAGGAATGATAATCTCCACATGGCCAGCTTGCTGCATGGGTTCATCCTTGTGTGCTGGGGATGGTGGAATCTGCTACAAGGGAGTACTGGAATAAAGTGGAGCATCAGCAACAATCTAAAGGTGGCAATCTTTGTTTTCTTTCGGTCTGCTAACTCTCGCTTTAGCCTTCTGACGTTTTTCTTCTTTGATTCTTCTTCGAGCAAGATCTGCCTTGCAGTCAATCTCCTCGTTTCTTCTATCACACAACTGAGATACCTCCATGTGCAACCGCAAGTGCTAATCAATGTTCTCATTCCGCATGAGACTAAGAGCCTTGGTGATTTCAACAATCTCTTTGTTCAGATTATTTCTATCAAATTCAGATTTGGCCTCTCTCCTCATTTGCTCAACGGCTTTCTTGTCCTTCATAGCTTGATTCAACTTATTAGAGATTTTCCTCAGCTCAATGAAATGCTTCCATCTCCAACATATCTATAATTTTTTATTGTTCCATGCTATTATATTATCTATTTTGGATATTTTATATGCATTAATATGCTATTTTATATTATTTTTGGGACCAACATATTAACCTAGAGCCCAGTGCCAGTTTCTACTTTTTCCTTGTTTTTGAGTTTCCCAGAAAAGGAATATCAAATGGAGTCCAAACGGAACGAAACTTTATGAGGATTTTCTTGGACTAGAAGACATCCAGAGGACTTGGAGTGCACTTCAGGGGAGCCACGAGGCATCCACAAGGACGGAGGGCACGCCCTGGGTAATAGGGCGCGCCCCCACCCTTGTGGGCCCCCTGTTGCTCCACCGACCTATTTCTTCCACCTATATATTCACATATATTCCAGAAACCCTAGAGGAGGCATCGAAATCACTTTTCCATCGCCGTAACCTTCTATATTCGCGAGATCCCATCTAGAGGCCTTTTACGATACTCTGCCGAAAGCGGATTCGACCACGAAGGGCATCTACATCAACAACACTGCCCTTCTGATGAAGTGTGAGTAGTTTACCACAGACCTACGGGTCCATAGCTAGTAGCGTAGATGGCTTGTTCTCTCTCTTTGATGCTCAATACCATGTTCTCCTCGATGTTCTTGGAGATCTATCCGATGTAATATTCTTTTGCGGTGTTTTTTCCAAGATCCGATGAATTGTGGATTTATGATCATATTATCTATGAATAATATCTGAGTCTTTTCTGAATTCTTATATGCATGATTTGATATCTTAGTAATTCTCTTCGAACTATCGGTTTGGTTTGGCTAACAAGATTGGTTTTTCCTGCAATGGGAGAAGTGCTTTGCTTTGGGTTCAATCTTGTGGTGCTCAATCCCAGTGACAGAAAGGGACATGACACCTATTGTATTGTTGCCATCGAGGATAACAATATGGGGTTTTCATCATATTGCTTGAGTTAATTCTGCTACATCATGTCATCTTACTTAATGCGTTACTCTGTTCTTTATGGACTTAATACTCTAGATGCAGAATTGTTTCGGTCGAAGTGTGGAGTAATAGTAGTAGATGCATGTAGGAGTCGGTCCACTTGACACGGACGTGATGCGTGTATTCATGATCATTGCCTTAGATATCGTCATAATTATGCGCTCTTCTATCAATTTCTTGGCAGTAATTTATTAACCCACCATGATATTTTCTATCTTGAGAGAAGCCTCTAGTGAAACCTATGGCCCCCGGGTCTATTTTCCATCTTATAACTTTTCGATCTACTATTTTGTAATCTTTTACTTTCCAATCTATAAACTAAAAATACCAAAAATATTTACTTTACAGATTATCTATCTCTATCAGATCTCACTTTTGCAAATAACCGTGAAGGGATTGACAATACCTTTATTGCAATGGGTGCAAGTTATTTGATTGTTTGTGCAGGTATTTGGCGATTTGCGCGTTGTCTCCTACTGGCTTGATACCTTGGTACTCAAACTGAGGGAAATACTTACTCTACTTTGCTGCATCACCCTTTCCTCTTCAAGGGAAAAACCAACGCAAGCTCAAGAGGTAGCATTACCATTTTGGTAAAATCATCAGGTAGTCCGAGACTGCTTATATCATCAAATTTTGCATCATACGCGGTACTGTCAATCACATCGATCATAAGATTGAAAACATACTTCTGTTCCTCTATGGAAGCAGGAACACACAGTCTGGCCTTCTTAGGAGATGCATCAGCTTTTCCTTCAAACTACAACTTTCTCTTCACTTTAGGGTTAGTGAAAGATCTTGGAGCTGCATAACCCGAAGGTTTGTCAGTGAATTGGTGATCTTCTTGGAGAGGGTAAAAGTATCACTTGAGAGGGGCTCTTGTATGGATTGTTGAGAATGGCACGTTGGTCATACATTGGAATTTCATCAGGAGCATCTTCGCTAGATGACTCATCAGACGAGTTAGAAACGGCCTACTTTGAGCTCCTGACAACGGTTTTCTTGCGGGGAGCACGATGGGAAACATATATCCTGGACTTGCTTCCCTTGGAGGCAGAAGCATGATCCTTCTTCTTCTGGACGTCTTGCTGAGTCAGCGTGATGTTTTTTTCTTCAACTTGGTTTTTCTTTGCTTCCCTAGCATCACGCTTGGCTTTGGCTTTCGCCCTCTGAGCCGCTTCCTCGGGAAAATCAGCGATGGTTTTGAGGCACTTGGGATGATCATTTGAAGGTTGTTGTTGTCTGACTTCTTCATCATCGGGGCCAATGCAGTCATTTCACAGTGGTGTGAAGGCAATCAGAATCTGGTACTTCTCATGAACATTTTTATAATTGTACCATTTTCTTGCCAAGTGCCGATGAATCCTTTGAAGCCTGTTGTTGCGTCCAGTCGTTGATTCACCTTCTGGTGGAGTTCTGTAACTATGTTCCCTGCCACGACCACCCTTTTTAGGATTACCATCCGAGAAGATGGTTAGGGCATCTGTGACCAATTCATCTTCAGGCTAACTATGAGCAGAGGGAATCTCCGTATTATCTTCTTCGAATTTTGTCTCATGTTTCTTTTTCGGTGCTTTGGGAGGCTTTGAATATTTTCCTCCTCCAGTTAATCTCATTGGGTCAGACCTTGGTGGAAATTGAGTTAATTCTCCTTCAAAATCTGATGCTTTTCCAAACTTTGTGCCATGACCAACCTGTGAGAAGAATATATATGAGTGAAAATTGGATAGGGTCACAAACATGCACAGAAGGTATTTTGAAAGAAAATGAATGTTTTTGGAAGAAACATAAGAATTCATGGTAGACATAGAGAAGATATCCTCAATAGATTTCAAACTAACCATAGAATGTTCAAGGCTGATTAAAGACTATCTAATCTTCCGGATAAGCACACATGAACCCTAGGTCGAGGAGAACAAGTATGAGGAAGATCTAAAAACTATACCAATCAAATCCTAGTGATTCCCAAAGATCTACAGCGGTGAAAACAAATCATGGAAATAGCATCGTTAAGCCCTAAGAACGGAATTATGGACAGGAGTAGTTCTGGATTCAAGTGCCCTAACTTCGCAACTTGGATTAGCTATGGCAATGCAGGAGGAAGGATTATCGCACCTGCGTGATCAACCACGACGAGGTTTCACCGGAGTAGCACGACGAGGCTCCTTGCTGGAGTTGCTTCGAGCAAGGGCTCGGGTGGAGGTGGACGAGGGTTTGAGGAATTGTGAGGAAGAGGACACGGAGAGGGATATTTATAGCTCGCGATTTCAACCTCCTCTCTGAAATCTATGGCCCTCAATTGCGGGACATTCCGCATTCGACGGACACGATCATGATCGTGGGGATTTTGGGTATGTCGCAATCATTTTTTGCGAGAAACTCGGGAAGAGAGTGGGAGACGAAAGGTTCGAAGAACGACAAACGCCAAAAATTGTTAACAGTTCAAAGTCGATTTCTTTCACAACCAAGGACATCGGACAAAAGTTTTCTTCGGACCAAATTGCATGCTTATGATGGACAAAATATATTTGGATGAGAAAGAATAGAGTGATAAAAAGGCCCAAATCAAAACACCCAGCCAGAAGAGAGGAAACACAAAAACATGGAGCTATGAGTGAGTTGTTCATCCAACAAAACACAAACATGGTGAAAGGAAGACAAACAACGAACGAGAGCAAATAAACACTAAGAACGAGCACAAACAATATAGATCTCAGGGCTAAAAATAAATGAGTAGAATCCCTTAGAGAGTTCCTGCAAGAAGGGTTAGTTCTTCTGCAACCCACAATTGCGTGGGCAACAAGAATCTCATTTGTTTTGTCTGAGCAGGGACATTCCTTAGATGAGTTCTGTAGTTTGCCTCTGAATTTCGAGACCAATCATATGAATATGCATTGAAATTGTTTCGAGAGACATGAGCATAATGATTCGACGAGGTCCGTATGTACTCCTTTTGTTGAAGGTTTGATCGATATCCATTCAAGGAAGTTCCTTTGCCGATCTGCGAATGGTAATCATTTCCTCGAGACAATCACTCTGCATATTCAGGTTGGCAGTGATAGATAAATTTTCAATGATGCACTTCTTCACCCAGGTTTGCTTCTTGGGTGAAGCAGGCCCACAACGTTACTCTCAACATACCGATTGAAAACCTTACCAATTATGGTGTTTGAAGAATTTGTAGTTTGAGTCATCGGACTCGTCAGAAACAACAGAAATGGGAGTATCGCATCCAGACAGAATTACAGGTTTGAGAGTTTTTCTTTTAGCAAGAACCCAACTCGTTTAAGGATATTGCTCGGGAGTCAAGTAGGTTCCATCAAAGTTGAGTTTTCTTTCGAAACCCAATCCTTCCTTTCCGGTTTTTTTTGGTGCAGTATTGACTTCTTGAGCACACCAGAGAGAGTTTGATGCCTATTGAGGCTCTTTAGCATTACTATCTCAAGCAAGTTCTTTAACCTGCAATTTTCATTAGAGATAGCAACAAATTCCTCGGAAGAGGGGTTAGCAATACCATTTGTAGTTTTTGCAATGTTCTTGATGACAACATTAGATATTTCAGCATTTGAATCAGTACTGCTACGTTCTGGGCATTGTGAGCAATGAGGCACAAAATCATTAGGAAGTCGTTTAGATTGCTCGGGGAATGATACGTCTCCAACATAACTATAATTTTTTATTGTTCAATGGTGTCATATTATCATTCTTGGATGTTTTACAATCATTTTATAATAATTTTATATCATTTTTTGGTACTAACCTATTGACATAGTGCCAAGTGCCAGTTGTTGTTTTCTGCATGTTTTTTACATCACAGGAAATCAATATCAAATGGAGCCCAAACACCGCGAAACTTTTTGGAGATTTTTTCTAGGCCAGAAAGAACACTATGGGCCCTGGTGCCACCCGGGGGGAGTCCCGAGGAGGGGACAACCCACTAGGGCGCGCCAGGAAGCCCAGGCGCACCCTGGTGGGTTCTACCCACCTCGGGTGCCCCCTGGACTGCCTCTTTGCTCTATAAATACCCCAATATTCCAAAAACCCTAGGGGAGTCGATGAAATATTCATCCAGCCGCCGCGGAGTCCAGAAACACCAGATCCAATCTAGACACCATCACGGAGGGGTTCACCACTTCCATTGGTGCCTCTCCGGTGATGCGTGAGTAGTTTTTTGTAGACCTCCGGGTCCGTAATTAGTAGATAGATGGCCTCCTCTCTATCTTTTGATTATCAATAGAATGGTCTCTTGGAGACCCATATGATGTAATTCTTTTTGCGGTGTGTTTGTTGGGATCCGATGAACTTTGAGTTTATGATCAGATTTATATTTTTATATCCATGAAAGTTATTTGAGTTTCTTTGATCTCTTATATGCATGATCTCTTATAGCCTCATCTTTCTTCTCCGACATTTGGGATTTGTTTGTGTCGGGGGAAACTGTCCTCCCACGAACACCTATGGGACCGGAGCCCCTTCTACGTTGCGGTAAGGGAGCGGAGGGAGCACGAAGAGCAGATCGAGGGGCACACGCGGGCAGTTTACCTAGGTTCGGGCCGCGCGGACGCGTAAAACCCTACTCCTGCTTAGGTTGTATTGAGTTCTTGGGCTCGGGAGCTTGAAGATCTACAGTGCTTAGCTACACCGAGCGAGAGAGTGTGTGAGTTTCTGGGATCGAACCCCCTCTACGTTGTGCATGGGCCTCCTCTTATAGCTCAAAGGAGTCACCGACAGGTGTCAACGTAGAGGAGGGTAAAAGCGTAAATTTGGTGGTGGTTGTAACAGTGCGTGAATAGTGCATGAACAGTGGTCTTCACCTAACTTTGACAGTGGGGGACAAGGGCATTAAATGCCCGTCGCCGTCGCCCCCAAAAGCGTCCGTCCATGCTTCTCCGTTCGCCACGGCGGTAGCCTCGTCACTGTGGCTTGCCACCGTGTGCCCCAGGCTGCACAGCCGTCCGCCACGCATCCCTGGAAGGACCCCAGGGCGACGCGTGGGCAGATGAGCTGGAGCGCGGGCACACAACATAAGTTTCCCCCGGCAAGCACCTTGCTGGGGCCGTGACCTTGCCGGGCCCAGAAGCTTGCCGCTCCCCGGGCCCTGCTGGGGTGCATGATGCGCCAAGGCATCTCTTGGGAAAATGTGTTCCTTGGCCTTCCTGGCAAGCTCCTCTTGCCAGGGTCTCGTGTTAAAGTGATAGCCTTGAGCCTGGTGCGGCCTTCCCGGCAAGCTACTCTTGCCGGGGCCTTGATCTTCTATCTTGCATACTTTGTTCTTGAATGGCTTCATAGGGACCAGAAAGGTTCTTGGCGAGCACGTGGTAAGCCCTGCCGCGGGAAGCTGCTACTGCCCGTGCACAAGTTGGGGTACTAAGGTACCCCTATCTTAGTACACCGACAGGAGCCCCCGGGCCTGGGCCACACACGGTGCCGAGCGCTGTTGGGCCAGGCCCAGAACAGTGCACGGGCACACGCGGCCCACGGCAAGCCGTATCCCCTTCCGTATCCGCCGCATCCCTCCCTAACAGCACGCGTCGATTGCGGCGTCGTGGGAGAGATCGTGGCCTGTTGTTTAATGGGAAATGCGGAGCGTCCCCCACTTCCCCCTTAAAAGCAGAGGAAGCAGGGGTAGTTCCCTCCATCGTCTTCATTGCGTCTTGATTCTCCAGATATCCCCGTCGCCCTCCGCCTCCCAAAGGTCGACAGAGAGCTCAGCTCCACTCCCTCCTCCGCCGTCTCCCGTATCCGCGGCACCGTCGAGCTCCTCGCCTCCTTCCTTGCCGCCCCCGCCATGGCTCCGAAGAGCGACAAGGCAAAAGCGGACAAGGCCAAGAAGGAGAAGTCCGAGCAGGCGGCGAAGCTGGCTGCCCTGCGGAAGAAGTGCGTGGTCTTCGCGCCAAGGCTCGGTCCGAGGGAGCTGCGGGACAAATATTATTTGTTCTGGGCGAGGGAGACCAAAGCTCATCCTCGCTCCCACGTCTTCCCCGCCATGGCCAAAGATATGTTCCCTGGCGGGTACTTTTTCTTCGCTGCGTTCT
The DNA here is from genome assembly GCA_902687465.1 of Secale cereale. Lineage (NCBI taxonomy): Eukaryota > Viridiplantae > Streptophyta > Magnoliopsida > Poales > Poaceae > Secale > Secale cereale. The sequence continues at coordinate 601,214,303 of LR738711.1, forward strand.
TCCATTGTGGTCTGTGCCCTCCGTTCTCGGAGTTCTTTTGTGATATCATGAACACATATGGCCTCCACCTCCTAGATTTTACCCCCAACGCCATCCTTACGATGGCCATTTTCGTACATCTGTGCGAAAACTATGTTGGGATTCATCCAAACGTAGCCCTTTTCCGCCACTTCTTCATGCCTAGAGTAGAGGCTGGCGCTCCCCTCTCCGGCGGCATCTCCTGGATCTTCAGGCTGAACAAGAAGGATTCGTACCTGAAGGGAGAACTCCGCAGCAAGTGGGAGGAGTGGAGGGCCGATTGGTGCTGGGTGGTGGAAGACTGCCATAGTGTGCGACAGAGATTGGAGTGAATTGGCCCCGGAGGACAACAAGCTCAGCATTGCCCTCATTAGGATTATTCGCCTCCGGGTCGCCAATCTGACTATTGGAGAGGTTGGGGCAGATTTCCTCCGCCGCCGCATCGCCCCTTTACAAGAAAGGAAAAGGCCCGCCTGGGAATTTGGCAATGCGGCAGATATCATGAGGCTGCGCCCTGGATTAAACTATAACTTCACTGCCTTGGAGTTGAAGGGGATGGTCCGAGAGCTCTTCAAGCATGACCCGGCCCACCCAGAGTGGTTCAGACCTTCCCGGGGAGTGGTGCCGCTGTGCAACAGCACCGCCCGTGATTCCCTACGAGCGAAGATGCCCGCGTGCGACTCCCACGGTGTCGTCCCCACTTGGATAGAGCCTCCGCCGGATACCGTGCTGTCCTTCTTCGACAACTTGGTAGAGACACCCCGCAACGCCGAGGAGAACAAAGGCCTCACCCGGGCCACTACTGGCCGGGATATAGCCTACATCGCCTCCAGGATGGAGGAGGCCACCGTAGCTGCGGCGGCGGGTGACTTTGGATACACGGTGGACGAGGCACAGGCCGCGGACGCGGTGAGCCAAGCAGAGGAGGCGGAAATCCTCAAGTTGCTCAAGCTTCCGCCCGAGGAGTTTGCCGGGGTGCCTTCCCTGAGGTTTGCCGGGACGAGCGAGGTTGCCGGAGGGAGCGAGGTCGCCGGACACGGCGCTGAGTCCAGTGTTCTTGCCGAGGAGGAGGAGGACGCCGAGGCTGATGAAGGCTCTGGTGGATCCCTGAATCTCGATGACGACGCCTCCTCGTCCTCAGAGAACTCCCCGCCTCCGGCAAGTCCCACACAGCAACCGAAGAAGCGCCTCCGCAAAGCAGCTGAGACGGCGAGGCCGCAGGCGCCTTGACAGCAGCCAGCGCGCCGTGCGATGCGCGTCACCAGGACGAGCGAAGTCGTCAAGCAAGCGCCCGTGCTCGAGCGCCAAGCGGAGCGGGATCTTCCCGGAGCGGAACGGGTGCCCCTTCTGCCCCTCGGTCCTCGGCGACGACGGGGGCTGGGTCTTCGCAGCCCACAGCCCCGGAGACCGCCAAGCGCCCGAGGAGCCTTCTCCTCCAGCTCCTCGCGCAGGAGCACCTCAGGCGGATTTTGACTTCTCCGCCCTCAGCTCCGAGGACGAGGAAGAGGAGTAAGTACTTGCAACTTGTAGTTTCTTTGATTTTGTCTTGGTTTCCCTTGTTGATTCTGATCTTGTTTTTGTTTTGCTTTCAGGACCCTGACCCAGCGGATGGCGAAGAGGGCCAAGATCCCTGTGGTCGAGGTTGAAGACGACTCGCCCGCCGCGGCGACCGGAGACGTGCCAGCGGCAAACTTGCCGGACCAACCTGCTGCTCCGAGGAGCAGCCCCCAGCGCAGCCCCCAGCGTAAGTCTGGTTTTTATGTTTCAGCTTGACGGACGCGCTTGAGGTGATCATCTTCATCTGATATCTTGTTTGTCTTGTGCAGAAGTGGAGCCGTAGCCGCAGGAGCGTCAGGAGGTCGCCCCCGACGAGCTACTTGCTCCACCCTCCCCGCCAAGGGTGAACTCCCCGGTGAGGGAGAACGCTCCGCCAAGGACGGGCACTCCGCCAAGGGCGAGTACCCCGCCAAGGGTGAGCAACCCGACAAGGGTGAGCACCCCGCCAAGGGAGGGCGCGGGCGGCCCTCCGCCAGCAGGGGCCACTGCTCCACCGCCAAGGGAGAACTCCCCGGCGAGGGACCCTGTCATTGAAGAGATCCGCGAAGGTAAGCCTTGCAACTTCTTCTTCTTAGATTCGTCTTTTTGGATATTTGCTTGACTCTTTCTTTTCTTTTTCTTCTACTAGATCCTCCCGCCCCAGAGCGGATGGAAACAGAGACCACCGCCGAGGAGGAGGTGCACGGCGACGGCGGCAACGCCACTGCCACGGAGGGAATGGCTGGAGCCGACGAGGCCGCCGCTGAGGAGACCGCCCCGACCGTGGACGCCGTGGCTGGGGAAGGGACCGGCGACCAAACTACGGGCCCGAAGGCCGCAGGAGCGCCGGACGCTGCACCGGCCGCCGACCCTTCCGCCTCCACGGAGCGGTCGGGTGTCTACTTGAAGGCCGCCAACGGGGTCTTCATACAAGTCCCGTGGGCGTCCTCGTCTCGAGCACCCGCAGAGGGAGAGACTTTTGACGGAGAGGTCCTCGCCTCCGCCGGCTTGAAGATCGGTGAAGCGCCCGGCGACAGCGACGAGCCCGAAGAGGAGGGACTCCTTCACCGGCTCCTGGCCTTGTACCGGGCCAGGCAGGCGAAACTGGAGTCTCGGGAGGCCCTCGCCGCCAAGGCTGGAGAAGACTTGGAGAAGCGCGTCGCGGAGCATCGTGCTGCCAACCAGGCAGCCCTCCGCAACTTGGTGGAGGAGCGTGAAGAGCTTGCCGGGGCGCAGCAAGCCTTCCTCCTGGAGAAGGCTGAGGTAGAAGAGTAGCAGCGGCTGGCCGCCGAGGAGTTGTCTCAGCGGGAGGGAGCGCTCAACCAGCGGAAGGTCGACCTCGACAGCCACGAGGACGACCTCACCGCCCGGGAGCAAGCTATTGCCGGGGCCTTGAAGGAGGCGAAGGCCGCCGCAGCCGCCGCGGAGACCGCGAAGAAGGACCTGGAGGCCAAGGTGGAGCAGCTGGAGTTGTACCTGAAGGCGAGCGAGGACAGGGTCACCGCGCTCAACGTGGAGCGGGAGAAAGACGCCCACACCAACTCTGATTTGCAGGTACGTCTCTCCAAGAAAGGCGACGAGCTCACCGCCGCCAAGGACTCCATTGCTGACTTAGAGTTGAAGGTCTCCACTCTGACTGATTCGCTCGACGCCGCCCGGGACCGCGAGACGAAGCTGAAGGACGAGCTCCGCAAGGAGCGGAACTTGGTGGAGAGCGCCGCCGTCTCAGCGAACAACTTCAGCCGGGCAGTGGAGCAATGGACTGATGAGCTGGACACCTCCGCTGCCAGCATTGACAAGGAGATGATGGCGCTGAGGGCGGAGCACCTCGTGTACTCTCCGGACGAGAACCTCCCCCACAGCGCCAAGTTGAGTCTCTTCTTCAGGGGAATTGCGCCGGCGCTTGCACGGCTGCGGGAGAAGATCCCCGTGCAGCTGGCCGACGAGTCGCGTCGGCTCTGCATGGGCACCTTGGAGCGTGTCTTGACAAAGATCGTCTTCCGCAACCCCGGCATCAATCTCGTGAACGTCCTCCGCAGCTTGCCGCCCGAAGCCGATCAGCAGACGTTGAAGGCGCAGGTTGCCCACATCGTCGCCAAGGTGAACAAGATTACGAGGCGCGAAGGCGACCACGTAGATTAGATTCCTTTCTTTCTGCTTCCTTTGCCGCTGCAAAGTATGTTATGGACATGAATCTATTAGTTATTGCGGCAAGTTATCTTTGTAATATACAATCTTATTTTGAGCTATCAATGCAGTGTTATCTCCCTTGCTTTTGGTCCTTCACTTTGTATGCTTTTTGCCCTACGCTTTTAGGGAACTTGCCGGCAAGGGGCCCTTGCCGCGAGCGCTGAGTGCTGGACTCTTAGCAGCCAGCTGGCAAAGGCCTTGCCGGCAAGAAACCTTGCCGCAGCTAGTCGCAGCGCACTTAGCTTGCTGAGCGAACTCGAAAACAAAGTAAGGGCGCGACACTTGTCGCAGCTCACTTAAGTCGTTGAGCGTGCTCGAAAACAAAGTAAGGGTGCGGCTAGCCACGGGTAGGTTCCTCCGCGCACAGGTTATCCATACAAAGTGTGGTTGTTCAAGGAAGACAACTAAAAATTTAAAAATTTGAACTTCTCAAATTCAAGTAACTTAGCTTTCATATATTGTTTGCTCCCCGACAAGGCTTCTCTTTCTTGAACAATACTTGGTTTATACCTCCATCTCCTTCCCCCCCGGCAAACTTGTGCGCGAGGAATACTCCTTCTGCTTAAGAGGGAAAGAAAAAGAGGAGGAAAAACAAGTATAGGGCCTCACGGCTTGCTAGTGCTTACCGGGGATGTGCGTTGCACAAAGTGTCAGATAATGCATGCAAATAACGAAGAAAAGCATGGAAATGACAAGTAGTGCGAAGCACAAAAGCTTTACTGATGCACGGGATCTACGCCCGGCTTTGTACAAAGGTTTACATGCAACAACGGCAAGACTTGTACAAAAGGTGGTTGCCGGAGCGGATCACGGCAACCGCGCCTTATGGGTGAAACTTGCGAAGATGCTCTATGTTCCAGGAGTTGCTCACCGGTAAGCCTTCTTCGGTCTCAAGGCGGACAGCGCCGGGCCTTGTGACTTGTCTCACCCGAAAAGGGCCTTCCCACTTCGGCGTCAACTTGTTGGAATTCTTGGCGGACTGAACACGCCGAAGAACAAGGTCGCCTTCCTCTAGACTCCTGGCCTTGACCTTGCGGCTATGATAGCGACGCAAGGCTTGCTGGTATCGAGCAGCTCGTACAACAGCCTGGAGACGTTCCTCCTCAAGGAGCAATGCATCATCTTGCCGCAATTGCTCTTGCTCGAGCTCATCATAAGCGAGCACTCGAGGAGATCCGTATACGAGTTCCGTGGGGAGAACTGCCTCTGCTCCATAGACAAGAGCAAAGGGTGTCTGTCCGGTGGCTCGACTTGGTGTCGTTCTGATTGACCAAAGAGCCGCCGGCAACTCCTCTATCCAGTTTCTTCCGCACTTGTGCAGCCTGTCGAAGGTTCTTGTCTTGAGTCCGCGCAGCACTTCAGCATTGGCCCTCTCCGCTTGACCATTGCTCCTCGGGTGAGCAACAGAAGCGAAACAGACCTTGGCGCCAAGGTCTTGGACGTACTGCATGAGGGTGCGACTTGTAAACTGTGTGCCGTTGTCGGTGATGATCCTGTTAGGGATTCCGAAACGGCAAACAATTGACCTGAAGAACCTGACTGCTGACTGTGCTGTCACCTTTCTCACTGGTTCCACTTCTGGCCACTTTGTGAACTTGTCGATTGCTACGTACATGTACTCAAAGCCCCCGACTGCGTGGGGAAAGGGGCCGAGGATGTCGAGCCCCCAGACCGAGAAGGGCCAGGACAAAGGGATCGTCTGGAGAGCTTGAGCTGGCTGGTGAATTTGCTTGGCATGGAACTGGCACGCTTCACACTTGGTTACTTGTGTAGTTGCATCTTGGACTGCTTCTGGCCAGAAGAACCCTTGCCGGAACGCCTTCCCGGCAAGTGCCCTTGCGCCAATGTGGTGGCCACATATGCCTCCATGTATTTCTGCCAACAGCTTCTGTCCATCTTCTCTGGAAATGCACTTCAACCTGACACCATTGAGTCTTCTTCTGTACAGTTCATTGCCAACGAACTGGTACATACTTGACTGCCTGGTTATTTTCTCTATCTCTTCTGGGTCGTCGGGAAGTTCTCCAGTTTGTAGAAAGCGGACGATTGGCTGTGCCCATGCTAGAGCCTGAGGCTCAACAATAAGGGCTAAAGGCATGAGGGCTGCTGCGGGAACCTCAGCTTCTTCGGCAAGAACTTGCGGCTCTGCCGGAGCTGATGGTCCCCCGGCAAGCCTACCGGGGCAGGGCTTGTCGGGAATGTTTGCTTCAACTGTACAGACCCTTGGATCCGCAGGAGCAGACTGTTCCTCAGCATCTTGGCTGTTGATCTTGGGGACCTTGGCGGCGGCTTCTGGAAGATCCGCCGGCAAGTAGTCGCTGGAGACCAACTTTCTCTTCTTGTTTTGCCCAACTGATGGCTAAGTTAACTTGAGCAGGAAGGTCCCTGGTTCCACAGCTAAGTTCATTGCAGCACACTTTGAGAGGCCATCTGCAATATCATTCTGAGCTCTTGGGACGTGCTCCATTTGTAGGCCCACAAAGTGTTCTTCAAGCTTCCTCACTTCATCAACATATGCTTCCATCAAAGGGCTCTGGTAACTTTTATTCACTTGCCGGACCACCAACTGTGAATCTCCCCGCACAATCAACTTCTTGATCCCAAGCTCGGCCGCAATTCTGAGGCCGGCAAGCAAACCTTCATACTCAGTAGTATTGTTTGTCGCTTGTTCCTTGGGAAAGTGCATCTGGACAACATACTTGAGGTGCTCTCCGGTGGGCGCTATGAGTACCACGCCGGCACCGGCGCCTTGCAGCGAGAAAGCACCATCAAAGTACATTACCCATTCGCTGCTCGTTTCTTGGACGGGGACGCTTGTCTCTGGAACTTCCTCATCGGGCGTTGGGGTCCATTCAGCTATGAATTCTGCCAAAGCTCTGCTCTGTATGGTTGAAGTACTCTCAAACTTGAGACCAAAGCTTGATAGCTCCAGTGCCCACTCGACGATCCTGCCTGTTGCTTCGGGATTTTGCAATATCCTTTTCAGCGGAAAGCGAGTGACCACTGTTATCTCGTGTGCTTGGAAGTAATGGCGCAGCTTTCTCGAGGCCATGAGAAGGCCGAAAAGCAGCTTCTGCACCCCAGAGTATCTTGATCTAGCCCCCTGCAAGAGGGAACTCACAAAATACACTGGGCGCTGTCACCTTGTTCCTGCGCAGACATGTCCTTGTCGGGGCCAGAGCTTGTCGGGGAAGCCCCCTGCTTGTCGCTGGATTCGCTTGCCGGGGCTGTGGGTTCCTCATCCGCCTCCCTTTCCGCTACTAACGCAGCACTAACCACTTGATTGGTTGCCGCTAGGTACAGCAGCAACTTCTCTTGTGGCCTAGGTGCGACAAGTATTGGAGTAGAGGACAGGTATCCTTTCAAGTCTTGCAGCGCTGCCTCCGCTTCCGGAGTCCATTTCATAGGACCTGCCTTTTTCAAAATCTTGAAGAAAGGCAGGGCGCGCTCTGCAGACTTTGAAATGAACCTGCTGAGGGCAGCAACACAACCAGCAAGTCTCCTTACGTCCTTGACGGGCTTCGGGGCTTCAATCTGCTCAATGGCTCTTATCTTGTCGGGATTGGCTTCAATCCCCCTCTGGGACACAAAGAACCCGAGAAGCTTGCCGGAAGGGACTCCGAAGACGCACTTCTCGGGGTTCAACTTGAGTTGGATCTTGCGCAGATTCTCGAAAGTTTCCTCTAAGTCTTGGATCAGGGTATCTTTGCTCTTGCTCTTGACCACTATATCATCCATGTAGAACTCTACATTTCTGTGGATCTGTGGCTCAAAAGCAGCGTGCACCACCCTTGCAAACGTTGAGCCTGCATTCTTCAATCCAAAGGGCATGCGTATGAAGCAGTATGTGCCGCATGGAGTAATGAATGCAGTCTTCTCTTCATCTTCCTTGGCCATGAATATCTGGTGGTAACCTGAGTACGCATCAAGGAAGGAAAGCAGCTCACATCCGGCTGTGGAGTCAACAATCTGGTCAATAGGCGGCAAGGGAAATGGATCCTTGGGACACGCTTTATTCACATCAGTGAAGTCTATACAAAGTCCCCACTTCCCATTGGCCTTGCGCACGACGACTGGATTTGCTAACCACGTAGGATGGATCACGCCTCTAACCAGGCCTGCTGCTTCCAACTTCTTTATCTCTTCGGCGATGAATTCTTGGCGCTCCACGGCTTGCTTCCTGACCTTCTGCTTGACGGGCCGCGCTTGAGGACAAACAGCAAGCTTGTGCTCAATTACCTTCCTGGGAACGCCGGGGATATCAGATGGTTGCCACGCAAACACATCGACATTCGCCCGCAGGAAGGCAACGAGCGCGCTTTCCTATTTGTTGTCGAGCGTAGCACTGATGGTGAAGGTACCACCAGTGCCGTCCTCCTTGGCGGACACCTTCTTGGTTGTCGGTGGAGCTGCCATTCCTTTCTTGCACTTGCCGGTGGAGCTCGATGTTGCGTCCTCGACGGCAGCGCAGCACTCCGAAGAGGTGCGTTTGCCGGAGTGGGCCCCAGAGCTCTTGCCGGACTTGGTCTTGGTCTTCCCCCCGGGAGCTTCAGCGGCAAGTGTGTTGCTTTCTGCTGCGGCTGCTGCATCCCGGTAGATCTTGTCGGCGCAGATAAGCGCGTCCTTCTGGTCGCCAGGGACAGAAATGACGCTTATCGGCCCCGGCATCTTGAGTATGTTGTAGGCATAGTGGGAAGCTGCCATGAACTTGGCGAGGGCAGGACGTCCCAGTATCCCATTGTATGGTAATGGGATATCGGCAACATCAAACGTGATCCTCTCCGTCCTGAAGTTGAGCTCCCCGCCAAAGGTCATGGGCAGCGTAATCTTCCCCTTCGGCTTGCTCCTTCCCGGGTTGATCCCTTGGAACGACCCGGTTTCCTCGAGCTCGCTGTCGGGGATCTGTAGTTTCTTGATCACAGCTGAGGAGATCAAGATCAGGCCGGCCCCGCCGTCAACCAACATCTTGGTGACCTTGAGGTTGCGGATAGTTGGCGAAACCAACATCAGCAAGCACCCGACCGCAGTTGTGCGGTCTGGGTGATCCTCAAGGTCAAAGATGATGGGCGTGCGGGACCACTTCAGCAGCCTGCGTGACTCGACGGGCGGCTCAGCTGCATTCACTTCCCGCACCCACTGCTTGAGCTGGCGGTGGAAAGTGTGCAGAGAGGCATCTCTGTCGACACACAGAACTTCTGTGGCCTTCTGGAACTCCTGCTCGCTGTTTTCTCCTTCCTCCATGTCGTCGTCGTCGTCTTCTTCCTCATCCTTGTCGCGGTCCCGGGGAGGTCTATCACCTTGCCGCTGCTTGGCCTTGCCGCGGCGTCCTCCCCGGCCATTGAATGGCCGCTTCTTGCTTGGTTCTCCTCCGCCTCCTTGGGCCTTCTCCTTGCCGCGACGCTCGTATTCAGCCTTCTGCTGTTCTACGAGGTACTCGACTCTCTTGCAGTTCTGAAGATCGTGGCCCTTGGTGCGGTGGATCTTGCAGTACTGCTTGTCTGAGCCGTCCTGCTTGTCAGCTGCCGCTACAGGGGCGGGCTCCTTGCCGGAGCCGCCGGCCTGTGTTTTCATGGCGGGAGCCTCCTTGCCGGACTGCTCGACAACCAGCACTTCCTTGCTCTTCTTCTTTCTGTTGTTCCGCCGCCGGGTTTTCTTTGCCGGGGCGGCATCCTCACTGTCGCTTCCTCCTGCGCCGGTATCCTCTCCGGGGAGTCTCCTCCCCTCTTCGGCACGCGCACACTTGTCAGCCAGAGCGTAAAGCTCGCTGACATCCCGGATCTTGGTCATGGCCATCTCCTCCCTCAACCGGCGGTTACGCACGTTCTGGTGGAACGCGCTGATAACCGCGGCAGGGTGGACGTCGGGAATGTTGTGTTGCACGCGGCTGAATCTCTGGATATACTTGCGCAGGGACTCTCCCTCCTTCTGGGCTAAGATGTGGAGATCGCTTTCCTGGCCGTGGGGTTTGTGGCCGCCCGTGAAGGCGCCAACAAATTGGTGGCACAGATCTGCCCACGAAGAAATAGAGTTCTCCGGCAAGTGCATAAGCCAAGAGCGAACGTTTGGCTTAAGCACAAGCGGGAAATAGTTGGCTAGTATCTTCTCGTCCCGTCCCCCGGCAGCCTGCACCGCGATGGTGTAGATGCTGAGGAACTCCGAGGGGTGTGTCTTGCCGTCGTACTTCTCGGGTACGTCGGGCTTGAAATTCTTCATGCTGGGCCATTGAACTCGCCGCAGCTCACGGGTGAAGGCAGGGCAACCTGCCGTGTACGGCAAGTCGCCTGGTTCACCGGGCGCGTGCGTGTCGACAGCGGTCCTAGCGCGCTGATCTGATTGTCTTCGGGTTTCTCGTCGACGCTCGATGCGAGTCCGAGCGTCTTCTTGTCGCCGGTCGTCGAGGACTTGGCGCTGGTCCCGACGAGCCCACGGATCCGACGACGCCGTGGAGTTGTCGTCGACGTTGATCCGGCGGGGTGGCGTCTTCTGCTTCCGCGGCGGGGAGTGCACGGTAGTTGCACCCCCGGCGGTCTTGTCGCCATCGGCCTTTGTCTGGTCGACTTGCCGCGGCCGCGACGTCGCCGGCTGCTGCGGTGTGTCGTTGTTGGCGAAGGCGATGAGGCTCTGGATCGTCGCCCTCCAGTCTTCGGCCTTGTCTGCCGCTGGAGGGAAATCGAGGAGCAGCTGTGCTCTTGCTAGAGCTTCTACTGGAGAGGAGGGGAGCGGCGGCGAGCGGTGCGAGGAGCGAGATATGCTTGGACTTCTAACAGGGTTAGAAGGAGCAGTTTCTCGCCCCGGCGACCGCGCCTTGCTCGTACCAGGACGATGGCCTTGAGCATCCCGTGATCCTCCGGTTTGTCCTTGCCCCAGCAAGCGAATGGTACCTCCTGTACCACGGCGCTGCTGGCTTGGCACCTCCCGAGAGAGGCGTGGTGCGTCTACGGACACCGAGGCTTTGGAATTCGCCCGGTCGTCCGTCTTGTCCTTGGATTTGGTGGCGCCGTGAGTTTCCTCGCCGGCGACCACCCTTCCGCCGGCGTCTCCTCCACCAACCGTTGGTTCCGGTGGCGGTGGAATCGACGCAGACGGGCCTCCGACCTCCGAAGCTTTCTTCTTCGGAGGCATGTTGATGCTGCTGACGAAGTTGATGAAGCTGGAGAGGTTGATGAAGAATGCGCCCGCGTGAGCGCCGGATCAGGTTCGCACAACCTCGACGCCCCCTACCTGGCGCGCCAAAGATGTCGGGGGAAACTGTCCTCCCACGAGCACCTATGGGACCGGAGCCCCTTCTACGTTGCGGTAAGGGAGCAGAGGGAGCACGAAGAGCAGATCGAGGGGCACACGCGGGCAGTTTACCCAGGTTCGGGCTGCGCGGACGCGTAAAACCCTACTCCTTCTTAGGTTGTATTGAGTTCTTGGGCTCGGGAGCTTGAAGATCTACCGTGCTTAGCTACACCGAGCGAGAGAGTGTGTGAGTTTCTGGGATCGAACCCCCTCTACGTTGTGCATGGGCCTCCTCTTATAGCTCAAAGGGGTCACCGACAGGTGTCAACATAGAGGAGGGTAAAAGCGTAAATTTGGTGGTGGTTGTAACAGTGCGTGAATAGTGCATGAACAGTGGATGAATAGTGGTCTTCACCTAACTTTGACAGTGGGGGACAAGGGCATTAAATGCCCGTCGCCGTCGCCCCCAAAAGCGTCCGTCCATGCTTCTCCGTTCGCCACGGCGGTAGCCTCGTCACCGTGGCTTGCCACCGTGTGCCCCAGGCTGCACAGCCGTCCGCCACGCGTCCCTGGAAGGGCCCCAGGACGACGCGTGGGCAGATGAGCTGGAGCGCGGGCACACATCATAAGTTTCCCCCGGCAAGCACCTTGCCGGGGCCGTGACCTTGCCGGGCCCGGAAGCTTGCCGCTCCCCGGGCCCTGCTGGGGTGCATGATGCGCCAAGGCATCTCTTGGGAAAATGTGTTCCTTGGCCTTCCTGGCAAGCTCCTCTTGCCAGGGTCTCGTGTTAAAGTGATAGCCTTGAGCCTGGTGCGGCCTTCCCGGCAAGCTCCTCTTGCCGGGGCCTTGATCTTCTGTCTTGCATACTTTGTTCTTGAATGGCTTCATAGGGACCAGAAAGGTTCTTGGCGAGCACGTGGTAAGCCCTGCCGCGGGAAGCTGCTACTGCCCATGCACAAGTTGGGGAACTAAGGTACCCCTATCTTAGTACACCGACAGTTTGGCCAACTTGATCTATTTATCTTGCAATGGGAAGAGGTGCCCGGTAGTGGGTTCAATCTTACAGTGCTTGATCCTAGTGATAGAAAGGGAACCAACACATATGTATCGTTGCCACTAAGGATAAAACGATGATGCATAGATAAGCGGATCTTGCCTACATCATGTCATCATTCTTAATGCATTACTCCATTTTCCCATGAACTTAATACACTAGATGCATGCTGGATAGCGGTCGATGTGTGGAGTAATAGTAGTAGATGCTGGCAGGAGTCGGTCTACTAATCTTGGACGTGATGCCTATGTATTGATCATTGCCTGGATATTTTCATAATTATTTGACGTTCTATCAATTGCCCAATAGTAATTTGTTTACCCACCGTTTGCTATTTTTCTCGAGGGAAACCACTAGTGAGAATTACGGCCCCCGGGTCTTATTTCTCATATATTTGCCTTTGCAATCTATTTTCCTTTGCTTTTATTTTCATATCTACTAAACCAAAAACCAAAAATACCTTGCTGCAATTTATCTTATTTATCAGCAAATCTACCAATATTTATCTCTCTCTCACGTTCGTTACCCGAAAGGGATTGACAACCCCTTTAACACGTCAGGTTGCGAGGTGTTGGTATTTGTGTGCAGGTGTTGTTTACGTTGTGTTGCTTGGTTGTCCTACTGGTTCGATAACCTTGGTTTCACATCTGAGGGAAATACCTACCGCCGCTGTGCTGCATCACCCCTTCCTCTTTGGGGTAAAACCAACGTAGCTTTAAGCGACATCAAAAGGAATTGCTGGCGCCGTTGCCGGGGAGCACCTTCAACATATACCATGTTCCTAATCACAAATCTCATCTCCTCGCAATTACATTATTTGCCATTTGCATCCCATTTTCCTCTCCCACACTACTTCACCAATATTTGCTGTTTTATTCGCCATTTGTTTCTTTTTCCATTCACCGTTCTCCTATCAGATCTATTCTTTGCTTGCAATCATGAGTGATTTCAGTACGGCACCAACAGATGATGGCCTTACTCCTAAAATTGGATGTACTGACAATCTGGATTCTAAAACTTTTACCTTGGGGAAAGGGAACATTATGGGAAAAGAACGTATCCAAGAATTTTTTAATTGTGTTGGAAATATGAGCCTTGACGATGCTCCTATACTTAAAACTACTAGATCTTATGCGGATGCTATTTCAGCGCTAGTTCTGAAAATTGAAAGTAAATTTGTCTGCACTCATCCTACTTTGCAAAGATTGTTTTTTTAGCTTCCCAAAATAAAGAATCCTAGAGCTAAAAAGTTAGCTACTCTGGTCCTTATGAATGAATTTGATTACATAATACGGGAAGCTAGAGAAATCTTTGATTTTTATGGTATGAATCATGAAAAACCCGTGATAGATAAAATTCTTTACAATAGTGATTATGCTTTAAGACATTTGCTTGGGGATAATAGAATCTTTGATGAGAATCTTAAGAAAGAAGTCCCCGTTTTAGATATAATCCTACAAGTTTTCAATAATGTTAACCAACATTACTCTTGGATTGTTGCTGGAAATCAAAGGGGTTATGATGAAAACTAACTAAGGATTGCTAAAGTTTCCATGGATAATATGTTAATATGTTTTCTTTACAAAACCCCAAGGATAAGGATACCCCTAAGGAAATTAAAGGTAAAGATGATAAAACTTAGATCCTTTCCTTACGCCTAGCTAAGGGCTTAAAATGATAACGCTTGTTGGGAGACAACCCAATGAATAAAATTTATTTTTGCTTTTTCCTTGTTGTTCTTGACTGTTTACACAATTATGCTATTGGTATGATTGTGTTTTTTGTGTTTTAATTAGTGTTTGTGCCAAGTAGAACCGATATGATCTTCTTGGGTGAGAGTTGTTTGATGTTGCTGAAAAAGACAGAAACTTTGCGTTTGCGAGAAAAATTCTCATTTTTAACAGAGAAGAGTTTTTTAGTTGATTATTTTTGCAGAAGATTAATATAAAAATTGCTCACGTGGCACCAATTGTTTCAACATTTTTAGAGGTCCAGAAGTTTTCGAAACTTCCATATTACTACAGACTGTTCTGTTTTTTACATATTCTATTTTCTTTGTGTTGTGTGCTTATTTTGATGGTTCTATGGTTTTCTTTGATGAGTTTTTGCCATAGAAAAGTTGGAATACAGTAGATATAATACAAAAACAAAATATGAATTGGTTTGATACAGTACTTATAATAGTGGTTTGCTTTCTTACGCTAACGGATCTCATGAAGGTTTTGTTGAAGTTTTGTGTGATTGAAGTTTTCAAGTTTTGGGTTATCTTACGATGGATGAAGGAAGGATGTAAGAGCCTAAGCTTGGGAAGCCCCGGCATCCCAAGCTATTAATCCAATGATGAGCAACCAACTAAGCTTCGGGATGCCCCCGAGTGGCATCCCCGCTTTCTTCCAACAACTATCGGTATTTTCACTCGAAACTATATTTTTATTCGTCACATGATATGTGTTTTGCTTGGAGGGTCTTGTATGATATGAGTCTTTGATTGTTTTCTTTTTCTTGTTAAGTCATCAATCCTTGATGTACACACCTATTTGAGAGAGCCAAAATTATGCCATGACTTGCTAGAATAGCTCTCTATGCTTCACTTAATTTTTTATGAGCTAGGACTTGCTGTAGTGCTTCGCTTATATCTTTTTGAGCACGGTGTGCTTAGTATTTTTGAAGAAATACTCTCTTGCTTCACTTAGATTTATTTTACTGTTAGTAAAATTTTAAAGAAATTCTCTCTTGTTTCACTTATATTATTTTGAGAGAATGAGGAAAAATTATGCTCATGATCTTCACTTATACTCCCTCCGTTCCTAAATATTTGTCTTTCTAGACATTTAAAATGGACTACAATATACAGATGTATATAGACATATTTTAAAGTGTAGATTCACTCATTTTGCTTCGTATGTAGTTACTTATTGAAATCTCTAGAAAGACAAATATTTAGGAACGAAGGGAGTATTTATTTGAGCTTATGAAAAGCAACACATGAAAATTAGTCCCAAAGTGATAGATATCCAAGAAGGATAAAGCAAAAGAATGTCATGAAGATCATTGGACACAATAAAATTGATTCCTTGTAATAGTTTTGAGACATGATGATATGATATGTGAGTTATGTTGATGAGTAATTGTGCTTTAGTAAGAATATTAGTGTTAAAGTTTGTGATTCCCTATGCAAGCACGAAAGTCAATAATTATGCAATGAAATTATATCCTACTTGTGGTGCATTATTCAGTGTTATTTATGCTCAATGTTCGCTTACGAGATTATTTGTTTTATGGTTGGTCGCTCCCCAGTCTTTTGCTAGCCTTCATTTTGCACTAAGTATGATCTCTACTTCTGCATCCAACATCCTTTATCCCGGTTTTGCCATATGAGTACACCATATCTACCTATATGCGGTATTTCCTTGCCATTCTAAGCAAATATGTATGTGCCATATCTAATTTTCGAAATAAATTTCCCTTTTGTGTGACCATACCGCTCGCGAGGCGGTGAGGGGTGGCCAATATTTTCCATGCTGGATGTGTTATTCTCACGATGAGTGTTTATTCACCTGTCATTGCACGAGAGTACGGAAAAGGTATAAGGGATGCCCACTCCCGAATTGAAAATAAAATTACTTTATATTGTCAAATAATAAATTCCTTGGAAAGTGTTGGTATGGAAGGCAACCGTGGATTCGGCTAGCCATGGCTTGTGAAAGTTTGGTGGAAAAGGAATAAACTTTATTTTCTATTTGGGAACCGCCTATGAAAGTGTTTGGAACCTCAAGTCATTCTTGTTGGTGGGAAAAGTATACCTCCCAAAAAAGTTTATCTCTCAATTTAAGCTTTGAGCTCTGGCACCTCTACAAATCCCTACTTCCCTCTACGAATGACCTTTCTTTTACTTATGCAATTTTTATTTTTTAATTTGAGTCTCCATCTTCTCTTACAAGTA
Source organism: Secale cereale (assembly GCA_902687465.1). Taxonomy (NCBI): domain Eukaryota; kingdom Viridiplantae; phylum Streptophyta; class Magnoliopsida; order Poales; family Poaceae; genus Secale; species Secale cereale. The sequence goes on from LR738711.1 coordinate 601,230,265, forward strand.
CCAACTAGGAAACACTATGATCGTACCTGAGCATTGAATGTAATTAATATACGAGTGTGTTTCATGAATGGATCAATGGTTGAGCATAATGGGCTAGGGATAACTTATTAGCATTGATATTTTGATAGACATGATTGCTTGTTGATATGCTTGAGTATCTAAATTATTTTGTAAAAACTAGGCTATTGCCTTGAACCATATAAAAGTCCAAATGTCCATGCTATAAAGAAAAGAATATGATATGACATGATAAACAATACTCCACATCAAAAAATTTGTTTTTACCACTTACCTACTCGAGGACGAGTAGGAGTTATGTTTGGGGATGCTGATACGTCTCCAACGTATCTATAATTTTTGATTGTTCCGCGCTGTTATATTATCATTCTTGGATGTTTTACAATCATTTTATATCGTTTTTTGGTACTAACCTATTGACATAGTGCCAAGTGCCAGTCGTTGTTTTCTGCATGTTTTTTACATCACAGAAAATCAATATCAAACGGAGCCCAAACACCGCGAAACTTTCTGGACATTTTTTCTAGGCCAGAAGGAACACTATGGGCCCTGGTGGCACCTGGGGGAGTCGCGAGGAGGGGACAACCCACCAGGGCGCGCCTGGAGGCCCAGGCGTGCCCTGGTGGGTTGTGCCCACCTCGGGTGCCCCCTGGACCACCTCTTTGATCTATAAATACCCCAATATTCCAGAAACCCTAGGGGAGTCGAAAAAATATTCATCCAGCCGCCGCGGAGTCCAAAAACATCAGATCCAATCTAGACACCATCACGAAGGGGTTCACCACTTCCATTGGTACCTCTCCGATGATGCATGAGTAGTTCTTTCTAGACCTTCGGGTCCATAGTTAGTAGCTAGATGGCTTCCTCTCTCTCTTTTGATTATCAATACAATGGTCTCTTAGAGATCCATATGATGTACATCTTTTTGCGATGTGTTTGTTGGGATCCGATGAACTTTGAGTTTATAATCAGATCTATCTTTTTATATCCATGAAAGTTATTTTATTTTCTTTGATCTCTTGTACGCATGATCTCTTATAGCCTCGTATTTCTTCTCCGATATTTCGTTTTTGTTTGGCCAACTTGATCTATTTATCTTGTGATGGGAAGAGTGCCCGGTAGTGGGTTCGATCTTATGGTGCTTGATCCCAGTGACAGAAAGGGAACTGACACATATGTATCGTTGCCACTAAGGATAAAACAACTAGATCCATATCTAACGCCATAGATAAACATATCTTGTCAACATCATGTCATCATTCTTAATGCATTACTCCGTTTTTCCATGAACTTAATACACTAGATGCATGCTGGATAGCGGTCGATGTGTGGAGTAATAGTAGTAGATGCAGGTAGGAGTAAGTCTACTAATCTTGGACGTGATGCCGATGTATTGATCATTGCCTGGATATCGTCATAATTATTTGAGGTTCTATCAATTGCCCAATAGTAATTTGTTTACCCATCGTTTGCTATTTTTCTCGAGAGAAGCCACTAGTGAAACCTACGCCCCCGGGTCTTCTTTCTCATATATTTGCCTTTGTGATCTATTTGCCTTTGCTTTTATTTTCAGATCTACTAAACCAAAAATGCAAAAATACCTTGCTGCAATTTATCTTATTTATCAACCAATCTACCAATATATATCTCTCTCTCTATCAAGTTCGTTACCCGAAATGGATTGGCAACCCCTTTAACACGCCGAGTTGCGAGGTGTTGTTATTTGTGTGCAGGTGCTGTGTACGTTGTGTTCCTTGGTTCTCCTACTGGTTCGATAACCTTGGTTTCACATATGAGGGTAAAACCTACTGCCGCTATGCTGCATCATCCCTTCCTCTTTGGGGAAAAACCGACGTAGCTTTCATCGACATCAGGGAAGAGAGAGGCTTTTTTCTTTTGCTAGCATATTATGAGACTCTTTCAATGACTCGAGTTCTTGATTCCTATTAAGGAGTTCATCTGGTAAAGTCTCTCGTAGTCGACTATAGGTGAATCATATCAGCTGGAAAGATCATCAACAGTTGAATAAAAAGCAGCATGCACTTCGATCAACTTTTGATTCTTCTCCATTTCTTTGACCAGTAATCCTTCGGTTCTCCTAAGATTCTTCTCAAGTTTTTCAAGCTCATCTTGTTGAGATTTTGTAATCTTAACCAGTTTAGCATAGACATGCAACGTATTTAGGAGAAAATTCAGTCATGGATTTTTTAGGTGTTTTGCTGATACCTGATAATTAGAGGTCTTTGCGATGAGACAGAATGCAATTGGTTCATCATCACTTGAAGCATTGTCATCAATGTCTGATTCGAGTGATTCCTCAGATGATTCATAAGCAACGAAAGCATTGCTTCTTCCTCACCTTATGGGAAGCTCTTCATCTTCTGATTCTGATTCGGATGTCTCATATTCAGATTCCATATTCATTTCAGCACATACTCTGTTCGGCTGCGATATTCTCATGATATAAGATTTGATGGTTGCTCTGGCTTGCACATCAGTGACTGGTCTCATCGAAGAGGATGAGAAATATTATTTTTCTTCGAGAGCTTAGTGTGACGATCCATTCGAGTGAATCCATTGCAGTGAAGAAATATCCATCTATTGCTAGGTTTTTATCCTAGCAAGGACAATTTGCTATGAGGTGACCAATGTTTGCACTTGAAGCACTTTATTTCTTTCGAAGGTAACTTTCTTGAAGATCCAGGCAAGTCCAATTCGTCATCATTTGTGAGACACAGATTCTGTCTTCTAAGATCACTTAGCCTTTCTGTGAGCATTTCTAGCCCCTTGTGATAATGTGTTGATTCTCGACATCTTCTTCTTGTGAACTACCATAGTGTGAAAGAATTTCCCCTTCACTTTCTGAAGAATATTCTTGATATCCATTTTCAACTTCCGTCTTTTCTTCGTGAATAGAAAACAACGGCATGACCTCGACGTAGTGAAGTTCTTCATAGTCTGGTATTTGCTTGATTTCAGCTACGATTGGATTGAAGGTTACATCAAGAGCACTCAGTAGCTTGTTCACCACATCTCTATCGGTGATATTTATTACTCCTCGTTGATGAAGTCTTTCAACAATATTGGTCAATCGATCAGTGTGTTCCATAGAACTTTCCTTATGAAGTCTTCTGAAACTAGCAAACATGGCACAAAGCATTTCAATGTGAGGATCTGTTCTGGTAATGAATTCTTCATGAGCATTTTTGATGGCATCCCAAAGTTGCTTTGTAGTCCCAAGCTTTTAGAACTGAATGAAAATGTCTTTCGAGATACTGTCACAGATAATATCTTTTGCTTGTGCATTCAACCGCAGTATAGCTTTGTCATCAGAATTGGGAGCATCAGTGTGCTGAATGTTGTACCCATTTTCCACAATCTGCCAAAGTTTTATGTTGATGGCTTGAAGCCTAATTCTCATTCTCTCTTTCCAGTAGACATAGTCATTTCCATCGGAGATAGGAAACCTTTCAGAGTGCAAGGATCTACCTGCATACGACATACTCAAAACTCCAAGGTTGTTAGACCTTTAATAAACATATATAGGGAGAACCTGCTCTGATGCCAATTGTTAGGACCAAGAGTATATCGATCAGAGGGGGGTGAATGGGTGATTCAAAAATTCTTGCGAATGTTATGAACTGATCCCAAACACATCAGCAAAAATGAGGTTCAGTAGAAATGAACTTAATCAAGCACGTTATTGAGGAACATATCTAACGAAGTAGGAAGCAATAATGGTAGGAGCATAGGATATCACATGATTGATAACAATGATGGTAATGCAACGTATGAACTATGAAGGAAAAACAAGAGAAAGAACAATGACGGGGTGAAAGAAAGCGACACGGGGAAATCACGCCAGTCTTAATAAGATAAGTGCGAAGAGAAATTTATACGGCTAGGACGACTAAACTGAATGATGAGAATGCAACAAGGTGAGCAATGAACTTTAACAGATGTGAACGACATACATGGCAGAGATGAATAATATGCAACAGTCAATGATTCATCAGATAAGCCATCGTCATAGAGCAGGAAAGTGAACCAGTGGTGCTCGATGGCAACAGATGGATTTGGTAGACCAGTTCACCCTTCTGCCAAAGGACTATGTCTGGTTGGAGGGGTTATGATTTAACACAGAAGTTAAACTCTCTTCACCCTATTCTCCTTCAAATCAAAGCTGATCAGACTCTAGTTGATTTCACTCATGGTAAATACTTGTCAGTGATCTCCAAACCTTCGATAGACCTCTTCTTGAACCACAATGACTCTTGGTTGCTGAGATCTTGCTCGGTGAAGACAATAACTCTTTAACACTCGAGCCGACACCTATCCGTCTAGAGAGTGCGCAACTCTCAAGAGTAATAGGTACAAGAACTCTTAACTCGGAACTACTATGATGCTCAACCATCATCTAAGTTTCAGCTCTTGATTTTTCTCTCGGTGGATCTTAAACTCAGGTCACTCAGAGAGGGGATGCTCAATCAATCTTCTCAGAAATCTTGAGCGGAGCAGCCAATGGGCAACGTTGGAGCGGGGTGGCTATATATAGCCGCAAGCTTCCTTGAAGTGAAAAGGATCAAATTGGACATGTGGAGCAGCCAATGGCCGAACGACACGAGTGCAACGATCGGAAATTGAGCACAACGGTAACATTCCCTGGGGAGCAGGTAATGCTAACTCCTTAGTTCGAAAGATATGTCCTGCCGCATGAAGAACAACGTCTACTGGTGGCAAGTAATCATTCGAAACATAATGAGATTTCTCTCAGTCTTGCGTAGGTTTTGGGCTAAGCATCACAGCGGATCTAAGCTTAGAGAACCTATACCCATCTTAATAGTACGGAGGTCCTATGACTCAAATGAATGAAAGAAGAACAACGAAACGAATACTACATCTTCACTTTGTCTTCGACTTCCATTCGCTACAGTCAATTTTCTTCGGACAGAATCTCCGAACTAATTTCTTCACATTAGCAATAAATTATTGAGGGGGTTAACTCCTTCACATAAATCTTCTCACCTACATGTTTTCAACAGATGTGGTTCATTCTTCTCTGCAACGCCTATATTCTTTGGTGAAGTTGCTCGAATTTGACACCGGAGACAACATTCTCTTCGGTTCTGTATCGACTATTTCTCTCTGTGTGCACTAGCAAACAAATCAGTCCATGCATGTTTCTGTCAACAATCACCAAAACATGAGAGGACAAATATTGCACCAACAGTTAGTCCCAAAAATGATATACAATTGCTTCAAAGTGTATATAAAACATCCAAGATTGATACTACAATAGCATGGAACAATAAAAAATTATAGATATGTTGGAAGCGTATCACTCCTTCATTGTGCAAACAAAGATCTTGTTGTTATTTGTTGCTAGTTTATTTATCCTAACAATCTTTTTATGTTTCTTGACTTCACTGGTATTCATAGACATCTCATTTCCCCCTATGCAAAATGGGTCAACTCAGTGGGTCTAAACCTCTGACGGCATGACCTACATGTGCAAGACCAAATTGTTAAAAATCTAAATATAAGAATGGTTCCTGCAATTACACAATAATGTGTTGTTAGACGTAGCACCATGCATGTGCAAACCTCGATGGTAAACCTCTTCAGTGCCTACCATTGTTTCCCTACACACATATAATGCAGATACTGATCATCTTAAGTGAGATCTGGCATGGGATCACTAGAATATGTAAATGAAAAATAAAAAAATTGCAGATCCAACAGATTATTTGGAGCGACATGGAAAGCCAGTTAACCAAACAAAGCATGTTAAACAACTTGGAACTGTAGCAATTGTATGAGTTTCTCATGTATTTAGTAAAACAAATTTGATTTATTTCTCACATGCATAACCATAAAAAAGTGTACGCACAACAAACGAACATCACACCGTAGACTTGAACCAAAGAGTTAACTAGACAACACAACAAATGAACCAAACAGTTAACTGAGCACCACATTACAAAATAGAACTTATACTAGAAGATGAGACAGTTAACCAAACCAATCATGCTTAAGAACCACTAGGAAATATAGCAATTGTTGAATCAAACTATTAACTGGACGTCACATTTCAGAATATCAGATTGCATATTAACAATATAGAGGACGATTCACTAGAAGGCACCGGCGGTGGCCTTGAGAAAACACCACGAACCGTCGCTTAAATAGCCAACCGTGTGGTGGCAACCACGCGCGAGGCATCCACAATGGCCTTGACAGTGAGGTCATCCTCCAAGATTTGGCGGCCGGCACGCATGGCAGCCGCCGCGACCTCATCCGCGAGTGCGGCCGCGATTTCTTCTCCGCTGACAGATGCTCATTGAAGTCTTGGCTATATTGTGTGAAAAATGGCTATGGGAGGCACTTATTTGGAGGATGGGGCAGTGATTTTGGTGGAAGGTGTCGCGCCAGCGGTCGGGGCATGTGGGATGGAGAAGTAGGAGGAGGATGGGGGTCAACAAGGACACGCAACATGAAGGAGCGGCACCGACGAGGAGGCTGCGCTGCAAGCAAGCAGTGAAGGTTTGAACTTGGAAAGGAAGGAGTAAACAATGGAAATGTGGCTTTTGGTCAGGGGGCTAGATATTTCTGCGATTGCCGATTTTTTTGCTCGGTGCAGCATAAAACTGGTGCGCAAATGTGGTTTACGTGCGGGTTGTGGACTGTAGCTGACGAAGCTTCGAACGTAAGCCATACATGAGGGTGCCCCAAGATATTTTATACTCCATTGCACACGATTCTTGCTAGTAAAGTGTTTGTGGTAGAGTTGATTTTTTTTCTGATTTGAAAGACAAAATGGGGTTACGAGAGGAAAGGATGGTGTTTGAATTGCTAGAACAATCATCTGGAGTGAACATGCAACTATAGGAGTCTTGTGTTACAATTTGGAATTATTCAGGGTTCATTTGGCCTTTCTATACATTATTTGAGTTTCTAGGCATATAATATGCATAATTCAAATTTGAACTACATGCACATGCCCGAGTGTACCAAACCAGGTTGAAAAATCATATATGTGTCCTTGGGTGAATGTTTAGGTCTCATGCAAGAAATGGGCATGAATTTGAAACATCTGGGCATCGTTGCTTGGCCTTAAACATTAGGAAACTAGGTTTTAAAATTCCTGTAAGTCCAAAACTCACTTGAAAATCATGAAACTTGGCATGGTGTTATGACATGGCACCAACATGTTGTGGTAAAAAAATTGTCCCATTCAGGACATGTTTTTGTATAAACTTCTTACAAACCGGAGCTTCACCCAAGAAACCTCATGGTTCCAAGAGGGAACGTGTCACCTCCATGTGCGAAACATCATACAATGCCTCTTCCCGCCTTGATTTATTTTACAGAGACAACATGCAACTGTATGAGTGTTATGTTACAATATGGAATTATTTAGGGTTCCTTTGGCCTTTTTATACACTATTTGAGTTTCTAGGCATTTAATGTGCATAATTCAAATTTGAAATACATGCACATGCCCCAGTGCACCAAACCGGTTTGAAAAATCATATGCGTGTCCTTGGGTGAATGTTTAGGTCCCATGCAAGAAATGGGAATGGATTTCAAACATCTGGGCATCGTGGCTTGGCCCTAAACATTGAGAAACTTGGTTTTTAAATTCATGTAAATACAAAACACTCCTAAGAATCGTGAAACTTGGCATGTTGTTATGGCATGGCACAAACATGTTGTGGTAAAAAATGTCTGATACGGGACAAGTTTTCGTATGAACTTCTTGCAAACCGGAGCTCCTCTGAAGAATCCTTATGGTTCCAAGAGGGAACATGTCACCTATGCATGTGAAACAACATACGATGCCTCTTCCCACTTTGATTTATTTTACAGAGATAACATGCCACTATAGGAGTGTTGTGTTACAATTTGGAATTATTTAGGGTCCGTTTGGCCTTTTTATACATTATTTGAGTTTCTAGGCATTTAATGTGCATAATTCAAATTTGAATGATACGCACATGCCCCAGTGCACCAAACCGGGTTGAAAATCATATACGTGTCCTTGGGTGAATGTTTAGGTCTCATGCAAGAAATAGGAATGAATTTCAAACATCTAGGCATCATGGCTCGGCAGGAAACATTGAGAAACTTGGTTTTAAAATTCGTGTAAATCCAAAACTCGCCTGAAAATCATGAAATTTGACATGGTGTCATGACATGGCACCAACATGCAACTATTGGAGTGTCGTGCTAAAATATGAAATTATTCTAGGGTTCGTTTTTCCTTTCTTATACATTATTTGATTTTTCTAGGCATTTTGGAACAAATAGCTATCACGTTATTATCGCGAACGGTTCCATCATTCCAATCGTGGGCATTCCACTAACCATTTACTATGATAAGCATGTGTTTGATTAGACGGGACATGTGCGAGTTGCACTAAAAAAACACTTCCGTGATAATACGTGTTTGTCACCGTAGGTCACATTTTCTGTCATGCACGTACATCCATGACAATTTTATGACAGAATCAAGATTGTCATACTTGTGCTGTCGTAGAAGTGTTCCATGACAATACCAAAATTATCATCACGGGAGTGTCCACTTCCATGACGATAAATGCCGCATCATGGAAGAGCTTTCGTCAAGGTTAACCGACATATGGCATCCATCGTAACGGGTCGCCGTTAAGCTATCGGGTTAGGATTTGGATCCGATAACCCGCTAACAGCCATGACCAATGTCGATTTTCCACGTGTAAAATTCTCATTGGCCCGAAGATCCACGTGTTAGCTCATCGTTGGGACAGATGTCGTCCACTCATTCTACGGGAGGCGCCTATGATACATTGGCACGTGGCAAGGCCCAACGGTGGCCCATTTAGGTGAAAGAGGCCGGAATTAGCAGGCCATCCCATATAGGGCATACTGGTGTCTGGTCCATTTAAGCCCACGGTCCATACGAGATGTGCCAATTCGGCCCGTCAACGGCCCGTTAACTATTTGACACCATTGTAGCCTATCGTCAGTTCGAGCCTGTTAACAGCCCACTATATATTTGGGCTAAATATAGGCCCTATGTAGTTTCAGCCTATTAACGGCCCATTCGAGGGATGGGCCAATTTCAGGATGTACGTCTTTCGGCCTGTTAGTGACCCATTTAAGTAGTTGGCCAATTCCCAGCCCGGCCTGTCTTTCAGCCTGTTAAAGGACCATAATTGAGTTGGGCCATTTGGATCTGGGTTTTGGCCTATTAGCGACCCATAAATGAGTTGGGACATTTGAAGTTGGACCTGGGTTTTGGCCACTTAACGGCCCATAAATGAGTTTAGCCCGGTTTTGCTTTCGGCCTGCTAAAGGCCCACAACACAGTTGGGCCATATATAGCCTAGCCCTAGAATCGGCATGTTAATGGCCTGTGAAATTAAATGGGCCCACTTATTGCACGCTTCGATGCCGGCCTGTTAATGACCCTGGAGGTAACAAGACGAGCATTAACTATTGGCTCGTTTCTAGAGGCCCGACCTGGTTACGGCCCATTAACATAATGGGCCCAGTAGAGTTCGAGCATGTCTGTAGGCCCAACTAGATATCGTCGATTCTGGCCCAGCTATAATTTGAGCCCATTACGACGAACAATTATGGACATGACAAAAACCAATCAATCAAAGTCCTATGACAATTTTGGTCCATGCAAGCCCATTATGGAAGCCCATTAAGTTCAGTGGGCCACTTCCTTTATTTGGACCCACAACTGTATTGCCAACTAAAAATTTCAATGTTTTTTGCCTTCCTAAAGACCAGTTAGCTGGAATGTGAGGCGCGCTAAGCAACCGTACGGGATACAAGGAAAAACGTTGCACATCCAACATATAATACAGGAAATTACATCCACTGGGCAATAATAGATTGATGCCAGTGCAAATAAATGAACAGAACTTAACGATCTACAACCTCACAATCTGCAACCTCAGCGCGAATGACGCCCATAAGCATGTGAGCAAGTTCTTTTTTCTTTGCTACATTTTCTCTGAAAACATTGATCAGTTCTTGGTGCGCAAGAATGTGCACCTCTGGTTCCTCCACGATTTCCAAGATTGCTTTGGCCAGTAATTCATTCACAAACATACATTTTTTCGTTGGATTCGAGACAGAGGAAACTCAACAGATTCAGATGTGGATTTTGGCAGGATTGTGTTATTGATAGTGGATAGTGTCTTGACCACTGCATCGGAATATAAAATAGGAGGGGAACCGAATAGATTAATAGAGAGTTATTGCCATATTACATGGCCTAGATTTTTTGGAAAGAAACAATGGGGTTGCCTTCCTGTTTTCAGAGTTTGTCTTCTTATCTTCAGCAGCCTGCACCAAATTAGCCAGGTCAGACAATAATAGAAAATCAACATTTACACAGCGAACGTTTGGACAACCAGACCACACCAGCCTACACCAAATTAACACAATATGGCACAACTATCATCAGCCAGGTATGGTAATAGGAAAGCAACATTGACACAATGAATGATTGGGCAACCAGAACATCACTACAATTTAGTAATGTGCATGATATGAGATAGTACACTCATACAGCTCAGTATGCAAAACTACCAGGCAGTTTACTTACAAAAATCAACATTTTCACATTTTATTATACATTTAGCTACAAATAAATTTATATCAGATAAAGGTTGGATTAACGCTGATTAACAAAATACACGCTGATGTAAAAATTTAGTGATATACAATGGGTACTTACATCAGCATTGGAGCACCGAGAATACCCGCAAGATACTTTGCTCAAACACGATCCCACTTTAGAAAGTCTTCTATCATTTAAGCTTATTTTCTAAAAGAGAGATGGGTAAGAAACATGTAGAAAATACGAGCTGAATGCTATAAAATTTCATGATATGAGGATACGCATACGCTTTTTAGAATGGAGTTGACATATTTTTGCTGGACTGGAGCGGACTAGTTCTTTGGCCACTTGAATCTGCTTATTATCAGTAGGAATTGGGTTTCTCTGTGCTGGAGAAGTATCTATGAACACTGGAGTTGGTTTAACATCTCCTAGTGTTTCGATCTTTTGCACAGACCTTTGTAACCCTTGAGATTCTAACATAGCCATCTTCCCCTTGCATGTCTTAAATAGAAGAATGGTGCTTCAGTTACAAAACATGCTACATCAAAGAGATGGAATAGGTACTAAAGAATAGAAAGGCATGACATATTGATATGTATTACCTCCATCCAGAAATAAATGGATGTGTCTAGGTGTATTTCAGTTCTAGATACATCCATTTTTATCCATTTATGCGACATGTAATCCAGACGAAGGGAGTATGATGTAGGATTTAGGGATACGACATGACAACAGAGTAAAACAAACACTAGTTGAATGCAAAACTGTGTGATAGCAGAATACATACAGAAAAAACTAAGGCAACATATGCTTGTATGATTGGAAAACTAAGATGGCATTACAACAGACCACTAGAACAACACTTCAATGTAAAAAAACATGGTATGGTAGACAGATGAAGTACATATTGATGAATAACAATGCATAAGATATTCAGAAGCATGATGTCCAAACTAAGCAGATGGCATTGAAATAGAGTAGAATGACAGTACTTGAATTTCAAAACATGTTATCATGAATGGAATAGGTACTGAAAAACAGGAAGGCGTGACATATTTACATGCATGATCAGCAGGCTAAGCACATGGCATTGCAACTAAGTAGATGCACTACAGGACATTATATGCATGTTGTACTCATATCAAGGGCCAAGTTGGAGCCATGACCTTGTGGGGTGAATAGGATTCGACATCATTCTGCAAGTCTTCTGAAGAACTGCCTTTACATGTTCCGTCATATTGGGTATCATTGAAGTCAAGTTTGAGGGCCGTTACATTGCTCCCTGAGGTTCTTGTGGATATATGATACGTCTCCAATGTATCTATAATTTTTGATTGTTCCATGCTGTTATATTATCATTCTTGGATATTTTACAATCATTTTATAGTCATTTTATTTCATTTTTTGGTACTAACCTATTGACATAGTGCCAAGTGCCAGTTGCTGTTTTCTGCATGTTTTTTACATCGCAGGAAATCATTATCAAATGGAGTCCAAACGCAGCGATACTTTTTGGAGATTTTTTTTGGACGAGAAGAAACCCAATGGGCCAAGGCAGCACCTGGGGGGGGTGCTCCGAGGGGAGCACAACCCACCAAGGCGCGTCAGGAGGCCCATGCGCGCCCTGGTGGGTTGTGCCCACCACGGGTGCCCTCAGACCGCCTCTTTGCTCTATAAAACACCAATATTCCAGAAACCCTAGGGGAGTAGACGGAATTTTGATCCAGCCGCCGCAGAGTCCAGAACCACCAGATCCAGTCTAGACACAATCATGGAGAGGTTCACCACTTCCATTGGTGCCTCTCCGATGATGCGTGAGTAGTTCCTTGTAGACCTTCGGGTCCATAGTCAGTAGCTAGATGGCTTCATCTCTCTCTTTTGATTATCAATACAATGGTCTCTTGGAGATCCATATGATGTAAGTCTTTCGCGGTGTGTTTGTTGGGATGCGATGAACTTTGAGTTTATGATCAGATTAAATTTATTTGAGTCTTCTTTTGATCTCTTATATGCATGATTACTTATAGCCTCGTATTTCTTCTCCGATATTGGGTTTTGTTTGGCCAATTTGATCTCTTTATCTTGCCATGTGAAGAGGTGCTTTGTAGTGGGTTCAATCTTACAGTGCTTGATCCCAGTGACAAAAGGGGAACCAACACATATGTATCATTGCAACTGAGGAGAAAACGATGGGGTCTATTTCTACATAAATAGATCTTGTCAACATCATGTCATCATTCTTATTGCATTACTCCGTTTCTCCATGAACTTAATACACTAGATGCATGCTGGATAGCGGTCGATGTGTGGAGTAATCGTAGTAGATGCAGGCAGGAGTCAGTCTACTAATCTTGGACGTGATGCTTATATAATGATCATTGCCTGGATATCGCATGATTATTTAAAGTTCTATCAATTGCCCAACAGTAATTGTTTCTCCCACCGTTTGCTATTTTCTCGAGAGAAGCCACTAGTGAAATCTACGGCCCTCGGGTCTCTTCATCATATTATTTTCCTTTGCGATCAATTATTCCTTTGCATTTATTTTTAGATATATTAAACGAAAAACCTGAAATTACCTTGCTGCAATTTATCTTATTTACCGTCTGATCTATCAATATTTATATCTCTCTCATGTCCGTTACTTGAAAGGGATTGACAACCCCTTTTACACGTCGGGTTGCGAGTATTTGTTATTTGTGTGGAGGTGTTTTTTACGTTGTGTTGCTTGGTTCTCCTACTGGTTTGCTAACCTTGGTTTCATCACAGAGGGAAATACCTACCGCTGCTATACTGCATCATCCCTTCCTCTTTGGGGAAAAATCGACATAGGTTTAGCAGCCATCAAAAGATATTTTCTGGCGCCGTTGTCGGGGAGTACCTTCAACATATACCAGGTTCCTAATCACAAATCTCATCTCCTCGCAATTACACTATTTACCATTTGCCTCTCATTTTCATCACCCCCACTTCACAAATATTTTCCGTTTTATTCGCCCTCTTTTTTCATTCACCGTTTTCTCGTCATATCTATTCTTTGCTTGCAATTATGAGTGATTTTGGTATGGCACCAACGGATGATGACCTAACTCCTAAGATTGGACGTAAAAGCAATTTGGATGCCAAAACTTTAATCTTGGGGCAAGAGAATGTTATGGGAAAATAACGTATCCAAGAGTTGTTCAATTGTGTTTGGAATCTAAGTCTTGATGATGCTCCTATACTTAGAACTACTAGATCTTATGCGGATTCTATTTCAGCACTAGTTCTGAAACTTGAAAGTAAGTTTATCCGTACCCATCCCACTTTGCAAAGATTGTTTTTTGAGCTTCCCAATATAAGAAATGCTAAGGTGTCTATGGATAATATGTTCTATGTTGTCTTTACAAAACCTCACTACAAGGATACCCCTAAGGAAATTATAAACAAGAATGACAACACTTGAAATCTTGTATTATGCCTAGCTAAGGGCGTAAAACGATAGCGCTTGTTGGGAGGCAACCCAACTTGTATCTTTTTGCCTTTAATTTCCTTGCTATTTAAAATAAATAAACCTTTAATATCTCTGTTGAGATGTGTTTTTGTGGTTTGAATAAAGTTTTGTGCCAAGCAAAGCCTTAGGAACACATCCGGTGTTAGTAGATTTGATCTTGCTGAAAAACAGAAACTTTTACGCTCACGAGAAAAATTCTCATTTTTTTACAAAAGAGTTCTTTTTGGTTGATTCTTTTTGCAGAAGATTAATATACAAATTGCCCACGTGGCCCAATTTTTTCAAGAGTTTTCGAGTTACAGAAGTTTTCGAAACTTCCAGATTACTATAGACTGTTCTGTTTTTGACAGATTCTGTTTTTATTGTGTTATGTGCTTGTTTTGATGATTCTATGGTTTTCTTTGATGAGTTTTTGCCATAGAAAAGTTGGAATATAGTAGATATAATACAAATACAAAATATGAATGGGTTTACTAGAGTACTTATAGTAGTGATTTGTTTTCTTATACTAACAGATCTCATGAAAGTTTTGTTGGAGTTTCGTGTGATTGAAGTTTTCAAGTTTTGGGTTATCTTACGATGGATGACGGAATAAGGAGTAAGAAAATGCCTAAGCTTGGGGATGCCCCGGCATCCCAAGCTATCATCAAAAGAGAAGCAAGCGACTAAGCTTGGGGATGCCCCCGAGTGGCATCCCCTCTTTCTTCCAACGACCATCGATATTTCACTTGATACGTGTTTTGCTTGGAGCGTCTTGTATGATATGAGTCTTTGCTTGTTTTGTTTTGCTTTTTAAGTCACCAATCCTTGCTATACACATCTATTTGAGAGAGCTAAAATTATGCCATGACTTGTTAGAATAGCTCTTTATGCTTCACTTAAATTTTTATGAGCTATAGATTTGCTCTAGTGCTTCACTTATATCTTTTTGAGCACGGTGTGCTTTAGTATCTTTGGAGAAATACTCTCTTGCTTCACTTATATTTATTTGAGAGTTAGTAAATTTTTAAGAAATTCTCTCTTGCTTCACTTAAATCATTTTGAGAGAAAGAAAATTATTATGCTCATGATCTTCACTTATATTTGTTCGAGCTTATCAAAAGCAACACATGAAAATTAGTCCCAAAGTGATAGATATCCAAGAAGGATATAATAAAAACTTTCATGAAGATCATTGGACAAAATAAACTTGTTTCCTTGTAATAGTTTTGAGACATCATGACATGATATGTGAGTCATGTTAATGAGTAATTATGCTTTAGTAAGAATATTCGTGTTAAGGTTTGTGATTCCCTATGCAAGCACGAAAGTCAATAATAATGCCATGAAATTAAATCCTACTTGTGGTGCATTATTTGGTGTTATTTATTATCAATATTCGCTTATGAGATTATTCGTTTCATGGTTGGTCGCTTCCCAGTCTTTTGCTAGCCTTCATTTTGCACTAAGTATGATCACTACTTGTGCATCCAAAATCCTTTATCCCAGTTTTGCCACATGAGTCCACCATACCTACCTATATGCGGTATTCCCTTGCCGTTCTAAGCGAATTTGTATGTGCCATCTCTAATTTTCAAAATAAATTTCCCTTTTGTGTGCCTGTACCGCTCATGAGGCGGCGAGGGGTGGCCAATATTTTCCATACTTGATGTGTTATTCCCACGATGTGTGTTTATTCACTTGTCATTGGACGAGAGTAAGGCAAAGGTATTAGGGATGCCCAGTCCTGAAGTGAAAAACAAATTTACTTTATGTTGTCAAATAATAAATTCCTTGGAAAGTGTTGGTATGGAAGACAACCGTGTATTCGGCTAGCCATGGCTTGTGAAAGTTTAGTGGAAAATGAATAAACTTTATTTTCTGTTTGGGAACCGCCTATGATATATCTAGCATGGAAAGTGTTGGGAACCTCAAGTCGTTCTCGTTGGTGCGAAAAGTATACCTCCCAAAAAAATTTATCTCTCAAATTAAGCTTTGAGCTATGGCACCTCTACAAATCCCTACTTCTCTCTGCGAAGGGCCTTTCTTTTACTTATGCAATTTTTATTTTTGTATTTGAGTCTCCATCTTCTCTTACAAGCACCAACTAGGAAACAAAATGATCGTACTTGAGCATTGGGTGTAACTAATATGCGGGTGTGTTTCATGAATGGATCAATGGTTGAGCTTGATGGGCTAGGGATAACTTATTTTAGCATTCATATTTTGAAAGACATGGTTGCCTATTGATATGTTGGAGTATTTAAATCTCATGTAAAAACTAGAATATTGCTTTGAACCATATAAGAGTTCAATTGTCCATGCTATAAAGAAAAGAATATGATATGACATGATAGGCAGCATTCCACATCAAAAATTCTATTTTTATCACTTACCTACTCGAGGACGAGCAGGAGTTAAGCTTGGGGATGCTGATACATCTCCAACGTATCTATAATTTTTATTGTTCCATGCTGTTATATTATCATTCTTGGATGTTTTATAGTCATTTTTTAGTCATTTTATATCATTTTTTGGTACTAACCTATTGAAATAGTGCCAAGTGCCAGTTGCTATTTTCTGGATGTTTTTTACATTGCATGAAATCAATATCAAACGGAGTCCAAACGCAACGAAACTTTTTGGAGTTTTTTTGGACCAGAAGAAACCCAATGGGCCAAGGCAGCACCCGGGGGTGCTCCGAGGGGACCACAACCCACCAGGGCACGCTAGGAGGTCCAGGCGCCCCTTGGTGGGTTGTGCCCACCTCGGGTGCCCCCGGGACCGCCTCTTTGCTCTATAAATACCCCAATATTCCAGAAACCTTAGGGGAGCAGACGAAATTTTGATCCAGCCGCCTCAGAGTCCAAAACCGCGGGATCCTATCTAGACACCATCGTGGAGGGGTTCACCACTTCTATTGGTACCTCTACGATGATGCGTGAATAGTTCCTTGTAGACCTTCGGGGCCATAGTCAGTAGCTAGATGGCTTCATCTCTCTCTTTTGATTATCAATACAATGGTCTCTTGGAGATCCATATGATGTAACTCTTTTGCGATGTGTTTGTTTGGATCCGATGATCTTTTAATTTATGATCAGTTCCATATTTTTATATCCATGAAAGTTATTTGAGTCTTATTTTGATCTCTTATATGCATGATTACTTATAGCCTCGTATTTCTTCTCCGATATTGGGTTTCGTTTGGCCAACTTGATCTCTTTATCTTGCAATGGGAAGAGGTGCTTTGTAGTGGGTTTGATCTTACGGTGCTTGATCCTAGTGACAGAAGGGGAACCGACACGTATGTATCGTTGCTACTAAGGATAAAACGACGGGGTCTATTTCTACATAAATAGATCTTCTCTACATCATGACATCGTTCTTATTGCATTACTCCATTTCTCCATGAACTTAATACACTAGATGCATGCTGGATAGCGGTCGATGTGTGGAGTAATAGTAGTTGATGCTGGCAGGAGTCGCTATACTAATCTTGGATGTGATTCCTATATAATGATCATTGCCTGGATATCGTCATGATTATTTGAAGTTCTATCAATTGCCCAACAATAATTGTTTTTCCCACCGTTTGCTATTTTCTCGAGAGAAGCCACTAGTGAAATCTATGGCCCCCGGGTCTCTTTATCATATTATTTGCCCTTGCGGTCTATTTTTCCTTTGCTTTTAATTTCAGTTCTATTAAACTGAAAACTCAAAAATACCTTGCTGCAATTTATCTTATTTACCGTCCGATCTATCAATATTTATATCTCTCTCAGGTCGGTTACCCGAAAGGGATTGACAACCCCTTTTACACGGCGGGTTGCGAGTATTTGTTATTTGTGTTCAGGTGTTGTTTACATTGTGTTGCTTGGTTCTCCTACTGGTTCGATAACCTTGGTTTCATCACTGAGGGACATACCTACCGCTGCTATACTGCATCATCCCTTCCTCTTTGGGGAAAAAACCGACGTAGCTTTAGCACCCATCAATATATCAGTGTCTGCAATTACATCTGACATGCATGGAAGACAACTAGTACTTAGATTTATGTAATGAGTGCCTATAAGAGACGACATAAATAGTAGGACTGGGCTTAGCTAGCAACAACAGGTCTCAAAAACTGAAGGGAGAACACATATGAAAGCTATAGACTATGTATTGTTTGTACTCGAGTTTAACAAGATGACACACAAAAGTATTAAAGGACAACATAGGTAACACTAGAAGTGGTATAATCACTAGCTTGTGGGATAACATGGGCTGATGGATGATAACAATGGAACAACGTTACCTAAAGAACAAGTCTCTTATCTGAACTATGGAACATCGTTAACTCCTGAACAAGAGTCTTAAGAGATCAGCATGAATATACAGTGAAATGTGATAATATATTTTCCATGCTTAGATGAATAACAATGCCATAAATGTTACACACAAGTAAGATGAGGGTACAACCTATCTGGCCGCCATCCATAGGAGTGAGCATCATGTGCTGACTTGTCGATGGCCCTGCAGTTGTTGTGGATGTCATAGTACGTCACGCACATTCGATGCATGGAACTGTTGAGTGGGGACTATAGCTCCCTTCTGGTGTATGCTTCCCTTGTTGGAGCAGCTGCGGTGAGAAGGAAGACGGTGTGGCTGAAGATGCAGAAAAGGCAAAATGTTAAGAACGACACATATCTCTGATCTGAAGTAAGATACGAGAGTGGTCACACGTTGGTTGAATGAAAACTAAAATGGGGTCACACGATTTTATTTTATTTTGGTACTGTCCGGTCTAGGCCGGACTGCTTGATGGCCATCTTATCCCTCCTGACTGAGGCAGCGACCACCGGTAGAGCAGCCTGCCTCCCTAGCGGCGAGAGCTCCGACTAAAACCCCGCTCCCCGCCCGACCACACTGTCGTGGTTGCGCCGCCCCCGGCTAATCCACAAAGATTCGCCGTCTTCTAGATCCGGCGGCGGCAGTACCTTCAACCCACACAACTCTAAGATAGCCACCAAAGCGTTGATTCCGTGTAAAACTTGCGCCCCCACACCCTTACGTTAGACAACAACCAACCGACAGCCTAGGAGCTCCGCTGCCTCGAGGGGTGTTGCTTCCCATTGGGAATCGATTGGCCCAGAATAAAAATTCAGACAACTGACGCCTAAATAAAGTGATTTAAGATGAGTGTACGACCTATCTTGCGACTTGGTGAAGTAGGCAGCTCCAGCTGCCGAGTCGGTGAGGCTGGCACGGTTGCGGTGGCTACAAGTGGCAGGAAAGAAGAGATGTCGTGACGGTCTACGTGCCGGGGCCCTGGACTCATCCAAAGTTGGAGCCACTCCAGCGCCGTGCACAACAGCGGGGGTGAATTGGCTCCATTACGGTTCATGTGGCCTTCGTCGAGGCAACTCCGTCAGCACGGAAGAAGAGGCCCACGGGCCTGTGCACGATGATGAATGGACAGCGTCTCCGACATTGGGTAGGAGGGCGGCTGTGAATTTGGTGTGGTGGGTGTCGCCATGGAGGAGGGGCTGAGGTTTCGCGACGGGGGAGAAGGCAAATTCTGAGGAGAAGGTGATTTGGCGCCCACGATGTATGAATGGGGAATTAGGAGGGGGAACCATGTCTTACGGACGCATTTGACTGAAATGTGGGGGGAGTTACAGTTCTACCCCTGCCTTTAGGCTTCTGGGCTTGGGTCTGTGTACTGAGGGTCAGGGATAGTAGAGTAAGTTTGCTTCTCCCAAATAGTGGGCGCGAGCGATTTCGGGCGAGGAGGGCATGTTTTGAAATAGGGGGCACGAGCGATTTCGGGCGAGGAGGGCGTGTTTCAAAATAGTTGGCGCAAGCGATTTCGGCTGAGGAGAGGGTGTTTTGCCGCCCATGGTTTATGAATTATTTGGCACCTGCCATTTCGACCGAGGTGAAGCCGCACTTGAATGAAGTTACGAACCTACCCTCGATGTACAATGGGCCAATTGATGCGTCTCCCCACATAGGCCGGTAATTTCACGTCTCCCATTTATTTGCTCTGGCAAATTCCACGGAGCACAGGGTGTTTAGCTGTTCGTTCAAATTTTGGGAGAACGAGCATCCACATCTACCTTACCAAGTCGATTTGAATCAAATTGAAATATTAGCTTGCCACTTCTTTTTTAGATGGTGAGATGATGCTCGGGACTAATGTGTTTTTACATGATCGTTGCTAACGATTTACTATGTGACAAATAGTTGACCCACTCAAAAATGGGAATCAAACCAAAAATGAAATATCTTGATTCAACGAAATAGCTCGTTCACCAGGTCAAAATAGTGAACTAAATCCAAAATTGAACACATCAGCTGAGTAGCATGTTGTACAGTATTATAGTACTCCATGAACATGTTGAAAGTCAATTTAATAAACTTGTTTGATACGCATATCTCCGTTCATGTGTGGATTGCATACAACATGTTCTCCAATTCAAATATTTGATGCATAAACATGACCTCCCCCTCCCCCGGGCTCGTGTTCTCTCTCTCGCCGACAATATTCAATTCTATCGCACGCATCCAAACACAGACCTTGTCGGTCTCTCTCCCTCTCTCTTTATCTCTCTCCGTTTGTGTGTGTGTGGGGGGGG
>LR738711.1:601258649-601280868 GCA_902687465.1 Secale cereale
CGAGTACGGGGTCGCAGCTAAGCCCCCAAGTGAGAAGGTTTCTCTTCACTCGGAGTGTTTTTGAAACTTAGGCGAGTACGGGGTCGCAGCTAAGCCCCCGAGTGAGAGGAGTTCTCTTCACTCGGAGTGTTTTCGAAACTTAGGCGAGTATGGGGTCGCAGCTAAACCCCCGAGTGAGAGGGTTGCTCTTCACTTGGAGTGTTTTTGAAACTTAGGCCAATCGGATTCGCAGCTAAGCCCTCGAGTGAGAGGGTTGCTCTTCACTCGGAGTGTTTGTGAATCTTAGGCGAATCAGATTCGCGGCTAAGCCACCCACTTGGGGATTTGAACACATGTGCCTTCGGAACGACAATCATTATGATACTGCCAAAAACTTGTCTTTGATAAGAAAACTGAAGGATTCTTATTACAACTCGTCCATTCGAGTGTTTTAAGTGTAGAAGCGGCGGAGCAGATCCGCATTCCACGAGTGTGGCTCGTCTATTTTCTTGGCCACGTCGTAGAGGTGATACGCCCTGTTGTGGAGCACTTTGGCGATGATGAAGGGGCCCTCCCAGGCCTGAGCGAGATTGTGAGGTTATTTCTGATGTACTCGGAGTACAAGATCTCCTTCCTGGAATGCTCGGCCTCGAACATTACAGGCATGGAATCGACGCAGGTCTTGTTGATATATGGTCGACCGGATCAGAGCCATCTCGCGCACTTCCTCTAGGAGGTCGACTGCATCTTGGCGTGCATGTTCTGCTTCAGCTTCTGAGAAGAATTCCACCCGGGGAGCGTTGTGCAGCAAGTCACTCGGAAGTATAGCCTCAGCGCCATATACCATAAAGAAAGGAGTCCGATCAGTCAACCGGTTCGGAGTTGTTCTTAGTCCCCACAAAGTAGATGGAAACTCAGTTACCCAACCTCCAACAGCGTGCTTGAGATCGCACATCAGTCGTGGTTTCAGTTCTTGGAGGATCAAGCTATTCGCCCTTTCTGCCTTCTACTGTGGATGTGCAACGGATGCGTAGTCGACTCAAGTACCCTAGGAAGTGCAGAATGCCCTGAATTCATCTGAATCAAAGTTGGAGCCATTATCTGTGATAATGCTATGAGGTACCCTATATCTGAATATGAGTTCTTTGATGAAACTGATGGCGGTGCTTGCACCGAGGATCTTGATAGGCTTGGCTTCGATCCATTCGGTGAATTTGTCGACTGGCACAAGCAAATGAGTGAAACTACTTCCGCCAGTCCTGAAGGGCCCAACCATGTCTAATCCCCAAACAGCAAACGGCCAGACCAACAGAATAGTCTTCAAGGCAGACGCAGGCTTGTGGGACATGTTTGAATAGAACTAACGGCCTTCACACTTGTCGACTATATCTTTTGCCATCTCATTTGCTTGCGGCCAGTACAATCCGGCTCGGTATGCTTTGGCAACAATGGTCCAAGAGGACGCAGGATGACCACAGGTCCCCGAGTGGATTTCATTCAAAATAATTCGACCTTCCTCTGGGGAAACACAACGCTGGGCGACTCCTATGACACTTTCTCTATAAAGCTGCCCTTTTATCACGGTGAAGGCTTTGGATCGACAGACAATTTGGCGGGCCTCATCTTCATCTTATGGGAGTTCCTGCCCGAGCAGGTGCGCGATATATGGTACTGTCCAGTCGGGAGTGGTCACTAAAACCTCCATGATCAAGTCAACTACAACTAGGAATTTGATCTCAGTCAGATTGGTAGAACTTATCGGTTGCGGGGGCTCTTCCTTGACTGATGGAGTGCGGAGATGCTCCAAAAACACATTACTGGGGATAGGTTTCCGAGTGGAACCTATCTTCGCCAGATCATCAGCAAGTTGATTCTTGATCCTAGGTACATGGTGGAGCTCCAACCCTTCAAACTTATTCTCTAACTTTCTCACTGCGTTGCAATAACTGGTCATTGCTGGGCTCCTGACATCCCACTCCTTCATCACTTGATTGACCACTAAGTCTGAGTCGCCATATACCATCAGGCGACGGACACCGAGTGAGATGGCCATACGCAACCCATACAAAAGTGCCTGATACTCAGCTTCATTGTTTGAAGAATCAAAATGAATTTGGAGGGCATAGCTGAGCTTGTCGCCTCTGGGGGACACCAAAACCACACATGCACCAGATCCACTCAGCATCTTGGGTCCATCAAAAAACATAGTCCAATGATCTGACTGAACTTGAGTCGGTTGCTCTTGTTCAATCCACTCAGCAACGAAATCTGCTATTGCCTGAGACTTGATTGCTTTCTTTGCTCCGAACTTGATATCTAACGGAAGGAGTTCAATCGCCCATTTAGCCACTCGACTAGTTGTGTCCCGATTGTTTAGAATTTTAGATAACCAAGCGTCGCTGACGACTAAAATTGAGTGATCTGAGAAGTAATGCGCAAATTTCTTGGCGGTCGATACGTCTCCAATGTATCTATAATTTTTGATTGTTCCATGCTATTATATTATCTGTTTTGGATGTTTAATGGGCTTTAATATGCTCTTTAATATTATTTTTGGGACTAACCTATTAACCGAAGGCCCAGTGCCAATTCATGTTTTTGCCTATTTCAGTGTTTTGCAGAAACGGAATACCAAACGGAGTCCAAACGAAACGAAACCTTCGGGGGGGCCTTTCTTGGACAGAAAGCAAACCAGGAGACTTGGAGATGAAGTCTGGAACGCCACGAGGCAGGAGGGCACGCCTAGGGGGGTAGGCGCGCCCCCACCCTCATGGGCCCCTCGTAGCTCCACCTACGTACTTCTTTCACCTATATATACTCTTATACCCTAGAAATATCAGGGGAACCACGAAACCACTTTTCCACCGCCGCAACCTTCTGTACCCGTGAGATCCCATCTTGGGGCCTTTTCCGGCGCTTCCCCGGAGGGGGAATCGATCACGGAGGGCTTCTACATCAACACCATAGCCTCTCCGATGATGTGTGAGTAGTTTACCACAGACCTTCAGGTCCATAGTTATTAGCTGGATGGCTTCTTCTCTCTCTTTGATTCTCAATACAAAGTTCTCCTTGATGTTCTTGGAGATCTATCCGATGTAATATTCTTTTGCGGTGTGTTTGCCGAGATCCGATAAATTGTGGATTTATGATCAAGTTTATCTATGAATAATATTTGGTTCTTCTCTGAATTCTTATATGCATGATTTGATATCTTTGCAAGTCCCTTCAAATTATCGGTTTAGTTTGGCCAACTAGATTGATCTTTCTTGCAATGGGAGAAGTGCTTAGCTTTGGGTTCAATCTTGCGGTGTCCTTTCCCAGTGACAGCAGAGACTGCAAGGCACGTATTGTATTGTTGCCATCGAGGATAAAAAGATGGGGTTTATATCATATTGCTTGAGTTTATCCCTCTACATCATGTCATCTTGCTTAATGCGTTACTCTGTTCTTATGAACTTAATACTCTAGATGCATGCTGGATAGTGGTTGATGTGTGGAATAATAGTAGTAGATGTAGAATCGTTTCGGTCTACTTGACACGGACGTGATGCCTATATTCATTATCATTGCCTAGATATTCTCATAACTATGCGCTTTTCTATCAATTGCTCGACAGTAATTTGTTCACCCACCGTAATTTATGCTATCTTGATAGAAGCCACTAATGAAACCTATGGCCCCCGAGTCTATTTTCTATCATATAAGTTTCCAATCTACAAGTCTAGTTTCCTATTTATTTTATTTTGCAATCTTTACTTTCCAATCTATACAACAAAAATACCAAAAATATTTATCTTATTATCTTTATTAGATCTGACTTTTGCGAGTGGCCATGAAGGGATTGACAACCCCTTTATCGCGTTGGTTGCAAGGTTTCTGATTATTTGTGCAGGTACTACGTGACTTGCGTGTTCTCTCCTACTGGATTGATACCTTGGTTCTCAAAAACTGAGGGAAATAGTTACGCTACTTTGATGCATCACCCTTTCCTCTTCAAGGGAAGACCAACGCATCCTCAAGAGGTAGCAAGAAGGATTTCTGGCGCCGTTGCCGGGGAGATCTACACTCAAGTCAAGACATACCAAGTACACATCACAAAGTCTTCTCCCTCACATTACATTATTTTCCATTCGCCTCTCATTTTCCTCTCCCCCACTTCTAAAATGATTTTCGAAAGCCTTTGCCTTTTTTCGCCTCTTTCCCTTGTTACCATGGCTGACCTTAAAAAGGCTGGGGGGTTTCTCCCAAGTTTTAATGCTTTGTATAGCCCCTCCGTCCTCTCCAGACTCATAAATAATGATGCTATGGAAGGGCTTATGAGGGCTGATTCTAGCAATCTAAATGAGGATGACCCCGGAATTTTTCGCTATTTGCTTGATGAATCTTTGAAAGGATCTTGGGATAGGTTGCTGAGAATCAAAGCTAGTTACGTGCCCCAATACCAGATAGAGATATACTTGAAAAGTTTTTATGCTGGTTTACCTTCTTCCTTTAAGCAAATCTTGGATTCTATATTTGAGAATGGTTTTCTTGGAGGGGACGCTATTGATACTTATGAAAATACAAAAACCATATTTGGGAACCATAAGGAAAATGTTGAATCAGCTACCCTTATGTGCTTTTATCAAAACGAAATAATCAAAGAAATGAAGGCTAGTCTACAGGTAAATTTTCGTAACGTACTTAATCTTTCATCTACTATTAATGGCCATGTACTTTAACAAACTATAAATATGGATACTTTGGATAAGAGACTCACCCTTTACTGCCAAAAAAGGGGAGATAATAATACCTAGATCTATTCTTGGTTTTATGCCTAGCTAGGGGCTTTAAATAATAGCGCTTGTTGGGAGGCAACCCAATTTTATTTTCTTCGCTTTTCGCTTCTGTTTAGAAATAAATAATTCATATAGCTTCTGTTTAGATGTGGTTTTATGTTTTAATTAGTGTTTGTGCCAAGTAGAACCTTTGGGAAGACTTGGATGAAGTCTTTGCGATCTTGCTGTAAAACACATAAACTTTTGCGCTCACGAGATTAGCTGCCATTTTTTTACTGGAGAGTTATTTTAGGTTGATTATTTCTGAAGATGATTAATAGACAAATTCCTCACATCCTCCAATTTATTTCAGAATTTTTGGAGTTACAGAAGTATTCGAAAGTTACAAATTGCTACAGACTGTTCTGTTTTTGACAGATTCTGTTTTTCGTGTGTTGTTTGCTTGTTTTGATGAATCTATGAGTAGTATCGGGGGGTATGAACCATAGAGAAGTTGTAATACAGTAGGTTTAACTCCAATATAAATAAAGAATGAGTTCAATACGGTACCTTAAAGTGGTGGTTTGTTTTCTTATACTAACGGAGCTCACGAGGTTTTCTGTTAAGTTTTGTTCTGTGAAGTTTTCAAGTTTTTGGGTAAGGATTTGATGGACTATGTAATAAATAGTGGCAAGAGACTAAGCTTGGGTATTCCCAAGGCACCCCAAGGTAAATTTCAAGGACAACCAAAATCCTAAGCTTGGGGAAGCCCCGGGAAGGCATCCCCTCTTTCGTTTTCGTCTATCGGTAACTTTACTTGAGGCTATATTTTGATTCACCACATGATATGTGTTTTGCTTGGAGCGTCATGCATGATATGAGTCTTTGCATTTTAGTTTGCCACAATCATCCTTGCTGTACACATCTTTTGGGAGAGACATACATGAATCGGAATTTATTAGAATACTTTATGTGCTTCACTTATATCTTTTGAGCTAGATAATTTTGCTCTAGTGTTTCACTTATATCTTTTTAGAGCACGGTGGTGGTTTTGTTTTATAGAAATTATTGATCTATCATGATTCACTTATATTATTTTAAAAGTCTTTTAGAACAGCATGATAATTTTCCTTGGCTATAAAACTAGTCCTAATATGATCAGCATCCAAGATGGGTATAATAAAAACTTTCATATAAAAAGCATTGAATAGTATGAGAAGTTTGATGCTTGATGATTGTTTTGAGATATGAGGATGGTGATATTAGAGTCATGCTAGTAGCGTAGTAGTAAATTTGAGAAATACTTGTGTTGAGGTCTGCAAGTCCCGTAGCATGCACGTATGGTAACCGTTGTGTAACAAATTTGAAGCATGAGGTATTTCTTTGATTGTCTTCCTTTGTGTGGAGGTCGGGATCATGCGATGGTTAACTCCTACCAACCCTTCCCCTAGGAGCATGCGTGTAGTGTTTGGTTTTGATGACTTGTAGATTTTTTCAATAAGTATGTGAGTTCTTTCTGACTAATGTTGAGTCCATGGATTATACGCACTCTCACCCTTTCACCATTGCTAGCCTCTCTAGTGCCGCGCAACTTTCACCTGTACCATACACCCACCATATACCTTCCTCAAAACAGCCACCATACCGACCTATTATGGTATTTCCATAGCCATTCCGAGATATATTGCCATGCATCTTTCCACCGTTCCGTTTATTATGACACGCTCCATAATTGTCATATTGCCTTGCATGATCATGTAGTTGACATTGTATTTGTGGCAAAGCCACCATTCATAATTTTTTCATACATGTCATTCTTGATTCACTGCACATCCCGGTACACCGCCGGAGGCATTCATGTAGAGTCATATTTTGTTCTAAGTATCGAGTTGTAATCCTTGAGTTGTAAAAGAAATAGAAGTGTGATGATCATCATTATTAGAGCACTGTCCCGTGTGAGAAAAAAAAGGCCAAAGAAGCCAATGAAACAAAAAAGAAAAAAAAAGCCAAAGAAGCCAATGAAAAAAGAAAAATGAGGGAGAAAAATAGAGAAGGGACAATGCTACGATCTTTTTTTCCACACTTGTGCTTCAAAGTAGCACCATGATCTTCATGATAGAGAGTCTCTTGTTTTGTCACTTTAATATACTAGTGGGAATTTTCATTATAGAACTTGGCTTGTATATTCCAACAATGGGCTTCCTCAAAATTCCCTAGGTCTTCGCGAGCAAGCAAGTTGGAGGCACACCCACTTAGCTTCTTTTGTTGAGCTTTCATACATTTATAGCTCTAGTGCATCCGTTGCATTGCAACCCCTACTCACACACATTGATATCTATTGATGGCCATCTCCAGAGCCCATTAATATGCCTAGTTGATGTGAGACCATCTTCCTCTTTTAGTCTTCTCCACAACCACTACTCTATTCCACCTATAGTGATATGTCGATGGCTCACGCTCATGTATTGCGCGAAAGTTGCAAAAGTTTGAGAATACTAAAGTATGAAACAATTGCTTGGCTGAAACCGGGGTTGTGCATGAATTGAATATTTTGTGTGACAAAGATGGAGCATAGCAAAACTATATGATTTTTGAAGGGATGAACTTTCTTTGGCCATGTTATTTTGAGAAGACATAATTGCTTTGTTAGTATGCTTGAAGTATTATTATTTTTATGGCAATATTAAACTTTTGTCTTGAATCTTTCGGATCTGAACATTCATGCCACAATAAAGAAAATTGCATTGATAAATATGTTGGGTAGCATTCCACATCAAAAATTCTATTTTTACCATTTACCTACTCGAGGACGAGCTAGAATAAGCTTGGGGATGCTTGATACGTCTCCAACGTATCTATTATTTTTATTGTTCCATGCTATTATATTATCTGTTTTGGATGTTTAATGGGATTTAATATGCTCTTTTATATTATTTTTTGGACTAACCTAATAATCGAAGGCCCAGTGCCAATTCCTGTTTTGTTGACTATTCCAGTGTTTTGCAAAAAAGGAATACCAAATGGAGTCCAAACGGAACGAAACCTTCGGGAGGATCTTTCTTGGACCGAAAGCAAACAAGGAGACTTGGAGTTGAAGTCTGAAACGCCACAAGGTGGCCACGAGGCAGGAGGGCGCGTCCAGGGGGTAGGTGCACCTCCCACCCTCGTGGGCCCCTTATAGCTCCACCGACGTACTTCTTTCGCCTATATATACTCTTATACCCTAGAAACATCAGGGGGAGCCACGAAACCACTTTCCCACCGCTGTAACCTTTTCTACCCATGAGATCCCATCTTGGTGCTTTTTTCGGCGCTTCGCCGGAGGGGGAACCAATCACGGAGGGCTTTTACATCAACACCATAGCCTCTGCGATGATCTGTGAGTAGTTTACCACAAACCTACGGGTCCATAGTTATTAGCTAGATGGCTTCCTCTCTCTCTCTCTTTGATTCTCAATACAAAGTTCTCCTCGATGTTCTTGGAGATCTATCAGATGTAATATTATTTAGTGGTGTGTTTGCCGAGATCCGATGAATTGTGGATTTATGATCAAGTTTATCTATGAATAATATTTGGTTCTTCTCTGAATTCTTATATGCATGATTTGATATCTTTGCAAGTCTCTGCGAATTATCGGTTTAGTTTGGCCTACTAGATTGATCTTTCTTGCAATGGGAGAAGTGCTTAGCTTTGGGTTCAATCTTGCAGTGCCCTTTTCCAATGCCAGCAGGGGCAGCAAGGCATGTATTGTATTGTTGCCATCAAGGATAAAAAGATGGGGTTTATATCATATTACTTGAGTTTATCCTTCTACATCATGTCATCTTGCTTAATGTGTTACTCTGTTCTTATGAACTTAATACTCTAGATGCATGCTGGATAGCGGTTGATGTGTGGAGTAATTGTAATAGATGCAGAATCGTTTCAGTCTACTTGACATGGACGTGATGCCTATATTCATGATCATTCCCTAGATATTCTCATAAATATGCGCTTTTCTATCAATTGCTCGGCGGTAATTTGTTCACCCACCGTAATTTATGCTATCTTGAGAGAAGCCACTAGTGAAACCTATGACCCCCGGGTCTATTTTCTATCATATAAGTTTCCGATATACAAGTCTAGTTTCCTATTTATTTTATTTTGCAACCTTTACTTTCCAATCTATACAACAAAAATACCAAAAATATTTATCTTATTATCTTTATCAGATCTCACTTTTGCGAGTGGTCGTGAAGGGATTGACAACCCGTTTATCACGTTGGTTGCAAGGTTCTTGATTGTTTGTGCAGGTACTAGGTGACTTGCGTGTTATCTCCTACTGGATTGATACCTTGGTTCTCAAAAACTGAGGGAAATACTTTCGCTAATTTGATGCATCACTCTTTCCTCTTCAAGGGAAAACCAACGCATGCTCAAGAGGTAGCGGTGGTCAAGTAGATTCCATACACAAGCTTCTGATAATGCGGATATCTATGCTTGGATGGAGTCAACACTTCAGAAACATAGTAGACTGGGCATTGAACTTTGTAAGCCTTGCCTACTTCTTCTCACTCGACTGTGAGCATTGTGCTGACAACTTGTCTAGTGGCTGCGATATAAAATAACAGAGGCTCTTTGCTGACTGGGGCAGCAAGCACCGGTTGTGTGGAAACCAGGGCTTTGAGCCTCAAACGCTGCTTCAGCTTCAGGATTCCAATCGAACTTGTCGTACTTCTTTATCAGTCAGTAAAGAGGTAATGCCTTTTCACCGAGACGCGAGATGAATCGACTCAATGCAGCCAAGCAACCAGTAAGCTTCTGAATGTTGTGCACACACACAGGGCGTTTCATTCGGAGGACTGTGCTGACCTTTTCTGGGTTTGTGTCAATTCCGTGTTCGGAAATGAGAAAACCGAGCAACTTTCCACCTGAGACTCCGAATGTGCACTTCGACGGGTTGAGCTTGATATCATAACTTCTCAAGTTTGCAAATGTTTCAGCGAGGTCAACCAGAAGGTCGGAACCTTTACGTGACTTGACCACGATGTCATCCATGTATGCTTCCACATTCCGAATGATCTGTTTCAGCAGACACTTCTGAATCATGTGCATGAATGTTGCGCCAGCATTCTTGAGGCCAAAAGGCATGGTAACATAACAAAAACACCTGAATGGGGTGATGAAGGCCATTTTTATTTCCTCGGGCCCAAACAGTCGGATCTAATGGTACCTGGAATATGCGTCCAGAAAGGACCGACGCTCACATCCAGCAGTCGAGTCGAAAATTTGATCGACGCGCGGGAGAGGGAAGTGATCTTTCCGGTAGGCCCGATTGATATGTTTGAAATCAATGCACATGCGGAGTGACTTGTCCTTCTTGGGGACCATGACAATGTTGGCGAGCCAGTCGGAGTGGTATATCCCGCGGGTGAACTGAGCTGCCAGAAGCCGAGCCACCTCTTCGCCAATCGCTTTTCTCTTCTCCACGGCGGACCGACGGAGATGCTCTTTGACAGGTTTTGCTTTAGGGTCGACTCACAAATGCTGCTAAGCCAGTCCCCTGTGTACACCCGGCAAGTCAGATGGTTTCCATGCAAAGATGTCACAGTTCTCACGAAGGAACTGAATGAGCGCTTCTTCCTCTTTGCTGTCAAGTGTTGTTGAGATGTGAGTTAGAGAAGCATTGGGATCAGTCGGATGAATATGCACAGGCTTTGTCTCTCCGGTCGACTGAAACGCAGATTCGGAAGAAGGTTTCTTGGCTCGCAACAAATCACTCAGATCTGCATTCTTCTGATACTCATCCATCTCTACTGCTGCCATCTGCTCATCAGCAATTTTTGAGCCCTTCTGGAAGCACTCTTCTGCTCTGTGCTGGTCTCCAATGACTGTGATCACGCCCTTGGGACCTGGCATCTTTAGCTTGAGGTACACATAGCATGGTCGAGCCATGAAACAGGAATATGCGGGCCTACCCAGAATAGCATGGTAAGCACTGTGGAAATCCACCACCTCAAACGTATACTTTTCCTTGCGATAATTGTTCGAATCGCCTAAAACCACATCAAGAGTGATCTGATTAAGTGAGTCAGCTTTCTTCCCAGGGATGACACCGTGGAACCTCATGTTGCTCTCACTCAGCTTGGACATCGGAATGCCCATCCCACGGAGGGTCTCAGCATACAAGATATTTAGAGCACTTCCGCCATCCATCAGAACCTTGGTCAGTCGAGTGCCGTTAACAACTGGGTTGACCACCAATGCTTGCCGCCCAACGGTAGCAATGTGCGCTGGATGGTTGGACTGGTCAAATGTAATGGGAGTCTTTGACCATTTCATGTACGTTGTCGTTGCCGGAGCAACCATGTTTACTTCCCTGTTTATGACTTTCAGTCGACTCTTGCTTTCGATGTCAGCAAAAATCATCAAGGTGGAGTTGATATGGGGGTACCCCCATCCTCCTCTTTATCTTCATCCTTATCAGATTCCTTCTCTTTCTCATTGGGCTGGCCCTCTCGAAAGGTCTGAATCAGGAGTCGACACTATTGAGTGGTATGCTTGGGGTAAATGAAATTCCCCTCTTCACCCTTCTTAGTGTGTATGTGAGACGGCAAATCAAGCACATCATTTCCTTCTTAATACTTCACATTTTTGGGGATCCACGGACCTTTAGGTTTTCCTTTGTTCTTCCCCTGGTTCACGACTGCAGCCTCTCCAGGAGCTGCGGGTTCGGCTTTGCGCTTCGTCTTCCGAATGGATTTTCCATCATCTTGGGTGACTGGTTTGTTTTTGCCACTATGGACCCGGTCTGCTTCCTCGTCGTTAGCGTACCGACTGGCTATTTCCATCATTCGAGCCAGATACATATCTCATGTCTAACCGAATTTCAGGTTAAGCTCTCTGTACCATACGCCCTCTTTAAAGGCGCAGACTGTCTGATGCTCTGACACATTCTCCACTGTATGATGAAGAGTGGTCCATATCTGGATATAGTCTCTCGAAGTTTCATTCGGCTTTCGGACGCAATGCTGCAATTCTGCCAGCCCAGCTGGTCGTTTGCAAGTGCCTTCAAAGGTCCTGACAAACACTCGGGTCAATTCTTCCCAGTTGAATATGCTACCAGGAGCTAACTGATTTAACCAAGCTCTGGTCGAGCCTTCCAACATCAGAGGGAGATGCTTCATGGCTACATCATGGTTGCCGCCACCAATCTGCACATCCACTCGGTAATCCTCTGGCCAAGTATCTAGCTTCGACTCAATAGTGAACTTGCTAACCCCTGCTGCCACCCTGAAGTTGGGAGGGATCTCAGCTGCTCTGGTGTCCCTGCTGATACATTCAGGCCCAGAAACATGCACTCCTGTCGGCGTTCTGGGAATGGGGGTACCCAGACTTGCCTGCCTGCGGCCCAAAGCGTGGCTCATCCAGTGACCTGGTGCGGTCCATCTTCATCAGCAAACCACTCAAGACCCTCGTGAGGGGCCAAGCCTCGCAAGGCGGACAACGCAAGACCTCCCCTGGGGCGGCCTCAATAGGCTGGCTCCCGAGGAGCGGACATATCAAGGCAAGGGGCACCTCACAAGGTTCGCGTGACGTGAGCCATGACGACCAAGGCCAGGTGAGCGCCAACGGGCGCATGAAGCCAGTTTCCTCTTTGGTGTTAAAGGGGCAAACACAGGTGAGGAGTTCCGAGGCTTCAAGCAAAGGTTTCCATATCGATGCAACAAGACCAAGACCAGGGGGAGGGTAGGGCGATGGTCACAACGGAGCCCACGACGACGTCACCACCAGAGCCTTTGGCACGCGAAGACCACCTTTTGTCAGGATAGCTCGTATTAGCTGTCTCCCTTCAAACTTGGCCGTTGTGGGATCCCTTCCTGCTCAATATTTTGGAAGAGGACCTGAGCCTCTATAAATAGGACTAGCCACCCCCATATGAGGGGGATCTGATCAGAACTCGTCTTAGGCTACACCCACTAGCTCACCGAGCACAAGAACACCTCTCCTCAGGAGGATGTTCTTCCCGTGTACTAGTTCTTCCTCAGCCTACAAGGCAATCCACCACACCACACTGGATTAGGGTATTACACCACAACGGTGGCCCGAACCAGTATAAGTCTTTGTGTCTCTTGTTCTTTGGGCACGTAGAGCTAGGCCTAGGAATCGGTGCGTGAAGCGAACTAGGGCGGAAAGGAGAGATCTCCGTGCGCACCCCAGTGTTCGAACCTCAAGGGTTTGCCGGCACCCATAATCCGACATTTGGCGCACCAGGTAGGGGTGCGCCGAATCCTCTCTTCCGTCATTCGGCTCGTCGCTGCTCCGCTGTCCTTATGGCCGACGATCAGGGGGCTCATGCCGACCGCTGGGCAACCTGGCCCGCACAGGCGGCGCCGTCCACTCGAGAAGACCTCAACTCCATGCTTTAGGCGGCATGCACACCGCCTAACGCCACCGGCCACGGGCGGCGCTGTGGGGACCCCGACTTAGAAGTCGAGATCGCCGAATGCACGTGTACAGTGATCCCAGAGATCAATGCTCACTGAACACACAGAAGCTGAATAACAAGAGTCTTACATCCATACATACTGTCTTACACAAATTAAGGCCATTATGGCCAAGTATTACATAGATAAAGCCTCAAGGGCTGAATAGCAAATAACTCAAATAGCGGAAGTCTTCGATGATAAGTAGAACCCATGCCATCTACCTTAACCCTACAGGCATTCTGACTGGGATAGCGTCCTAGTTCGCATGTTCGTCTCCATAGAACTCTTCTTCATATTCCTGTTCCTCCATGCCTGGCCAATTAAATAACCAGTGGCAAGCCAATGAGTACTTTGAATGTACTCGCAAGCAACCCATGATTTGGTTCAAAGTAACAAATGCAATTGAACAATAATGATCAATCTAGCAACAAGCTAGAATAAATATTCTACCATCAAGTATATGCTTCAATGACTTCACGTAACCTCAAGAACAGGTTACCGATATCAACATGAATAGGATTCAGCTCAACGAGTCAAGTCACCACCTTGACTCATCACACACACATACTTTCACCGATGTAGTAAAATTCTGGACATAGTTTAAGTAGCACCACCCAACTGTCCATGACCGTGGACAAGACTATTTGAATAGTTTTACACTCTGCAGAGGTTGCGCACTTTACCCACAAGATCCGGGAAGCTTTCGTGTCACCCGCAGTACCTCAAGTACTCGGGGGAAGCACCCGGTCATTATCTTTCCTTAGAGGACACTAACATAGAGACCACTCGTTGGTACACGTCCCTCGAGTACAAACAATAGATCATGGTACTTGCCCTAATTTCAATGTCACGCGTACCCGAAGGGACCAACGGTGTGTCCAGTGCCCTGTAAAAACAGTCATGGTCGTCTATCCAAGCACGACCCCGTCCCGAGAAAGACCTCAAGTCTTCCCGTCACTAGTAATGCGGGCACCATGCTAGTATCGGCCTAAGGAATCAATAAAGCCCCGTCCCATAAGGGGTAGAGTGGTTGCACATATTTGGTCGGGACGGTAGTCACACATAAATGTAATCCATCATTTCACCCATGCACAAGATCTTTACTCGGCACATCACTTCTTCCTCAAGAGATGACCCAACTCAATATCACCCTCGAGCATTAGGGGCACCCGATGGGTTTTTTGAAAAGAATGCAACCACGAAGGTTTCATTACACAACATGCATTACTAAGCATCACTACTAACCATTAGCATTTCATCTAGCACATAGCAAGATCATGAGTGAAACATGCATCACGTGGTGGTTCTTAACTAGGTCACCACCGTAACTCTTATCATCATGCATTCCGAAACAAATGGGTTCCGAAGAACACAAGTGTATCATGGTCAAAGGGCTGCTTGCCTGGATTGGCTTTGTCTTCAAAGTCTTCAAATCTTTCCCCTTCTCCTTCTTCAGAAACCTCGTCAAATACGGTCTCTAAACGGTGCAAAATAATAACGGGAAAATAAGACCACAATAAAAACAGAAAAATCAAAGTGCTCAGAAAAATGTCAACTTATTTTGTTAAATACTAGAGGGAAAACTAAGATGGCAAAAATTCTTAGTTGGAGTTTTGGAGTGGTAGAATGGGATCTAAGGATTTTTGAACAAAAGTTTTAATGTTCAAATATGAATTTAAATTTGAACAGGACAGAAAAGGTTCATGGATATGTGTGAAAGTGACACCATTAAATAGGTTGGAATTTTATAGGATTTTAGGAGTTGGAATTAATTCATTTGGACAAATATTTATTTCTGTGAAATTATTTGAAATATTCACAGAAAAGAAAAAGAGAAAAGGCACTGTGCCACTGGGCCAGAACGTCCACAGTGCACGGCCCAGGGCGAATAGCCCACAGCTCAGGCGCCAGCGCGCGCACGTCAGGGTTTTTAAACCTAATGGGCGGGGCCCGACGGTCAGTGGCAGAGAGAGGAGCGAGAGGGGGGGTGAGGATGACATCTTCAACCTCACGGCCAGAGGGGCGGCGAGCTCACCGGCGGCGATTCCGGGCACGGCGGGGTAATCTGAGGGCAGGAATGGGTTCAGCAGTGAGTCGCGGATGCAGTGGTGCTGGAGTTGGTCGCCGAAGGGGCCAGGTTCGGCGGCGGCGAGGTGGGACGGTGGAGGAGCGTTGGGAGGTTGCTGGCTGGCTCGCTCCGGGCTGCATAGGAGTGGGAGAAGGAGGGGAATGGGTCAGTGAGGTACGGCGGCTCCAGATCGAGCAAGAGTTGGGGCTGAGAGGGGCTGTACCGCAAGATCTCCGGTTGCCCGACGCGGCGGAGCTCCGGTCGATCCCGAGCACTGAGGCGCTCTAAGGGCGAATGGGTGGTGCTAGGGTGCTACTAGGAGTGTGGGGAGGAGATGGGTGCCGTTGGAGAGGCTCGGGGCGTGCTTATATAGCCGAGCCCCGGTCCACCGTGGACTCGTGCGCCGACGAGGTCACGGGCGAGGCCAGAGGCCGTGCAGGCACTCGCGTTCGAGTCGGGAAGGTTCATGGGTGAGGTCTACGCCTAGTAGAGGGGAGAGGAGGAGCGGGGAAGGCTCCAGAGGGCGCGCGCGTGTGAGGCCAGAGGTTGGAGCTCGCGGGCGGCCAGCGCGCGTGCGAGGGGGGCCACTGGAGGGAGAAGGAGGAGGGGGACAGCGCCGGGGGAGGTCGCAGACGTCGAGGCGCATCGGTATGCGCGAGGGGGGAGCACGATGTGGTCGGAGGCGAGCGATTGGGCGAAGCTACAGTGCGGGTGCGCACTGTAGCGCGCTCTGGAGCGTGCTAATTGCATGCCATGGCATGCCATTGGCTCCCTGGGCGTGTCCGCCATGTCTGGGGGGTCCAGCACGAAGTAATCAACCCAGCTGTGGCTTTGGATGCTCTGGATGATTAGTGAGAGAGGAGTGAAGCTGGTAAATGGGTAGAAATGGGCTGTCCAGCAAGGTGAATTGGGGTTTTCACCCCTCAATCATGGAGTTGTGGACATGGGGGAGTTACTGGAGGTAGAATGTAACTAGATGAAGCTGTGGTAGAAAGTTGAGGCAAAAGTAAATAGTAAAAGAGGTCAAGATGATGGTTTTGGTAAAATGGTAGAAGGTGTTTGATCAAGTTTTGGACAAGCAAATGATCTCCACTAGCCATGACACTTAACAGGATTGAATGCCATATGGAAATAGGGTGTTTCACCAAATTTGGGCTCATTTGAAGAAACTAGCCAATGTAACTTTGGTGAACCCTAGAAATCAACAGAAATGGCTTCATCATGTTTAAGTCAAGCTAATCATCTCCCCTTGATGCACCACTTGGTGTAGTTTCATCATTTGGGGTATTGATCATGCCCACAAGGTTTGAAGCTCCAGGCAAAAAGTTGGTAATGTAAAGTTGTTCAAATTTGAATTTGAACAGAGAGTGTTTTGGGGTATTCAGATCAAGTTGCTCTACTCCAGATCTTGTGCCATTTGGTCTAGATGCCTTATTAGGCCATTCTAGCATGTGCACCAAGTTTGAGAGCATTTGGATAAGTTTGGCAATGTAAAGTTGCTCAAACTTCAGATATGGACAGAATGGTTATGAAGGGTTTTGAGGATGTTATCTTGCTTCCCAAGGCATGGGGCTTGGCAAGATCATCAAATACTCCCTCCGTCCCAAAAAACATGTCGCAGGGGTTTCAAATTTGAACTATCGCATTTTTTACAAAAACACCCTTCCGCAACTTTGAATTCTCTGAAATCAACCCGACCAGGCTCCAGGCTCCACGCGCGGAAAGATCCGGGAAGATCCTGCCGCCGGCCAGGCTCTAGGCCGGTGGAGCTCCTGCCGTTGGCCAAAAATGGTTGCTGCCGGCCGGTCGCTGCTTCTCCTCTAGCGCAGGTCGCTGCTTCGGCACAGGAGCTCCCCCCACACTCCAAAACGAGCTCGTCTCCTCCCACGCCGGCAGCGGCGTTGGCACAGGAGCTCAGCGCCGTCGCACCTCCTTAGTCCTCCCCGAGCATACTAGGAGCTCCGCCTCGCCCATACATACGTCCTCCTTGAGCCACGCTTGCTGGGAAGCCGTGGATTGACGGAATTGATCCCGTATCCTCCCACTTCGGCCGCTGATTCCGCACACGAGCTCAACGCCATCGCTCCTCCTCTGGCTTCCCCGAGCTGCTCAACAGCTTCAGGGTGATCTTCGGGTCCTCCAGGTCTCTTTTCCGCTATCGATTGGTTGCTGATTCTCCTGGCCGTGGTGGTCTGCCGCTCGCCGCCATTGGAGGTCGTCAGTAGCTCCTCCGGTGACCAAAAACCGGCGCCGCCGGCACCCAAGCTCGGGTGCGTGCATGCTCGCCCATGCTCCATGCTTGCCAGTGGAGCTCGTGTTGCGCTGTTGTTTCTTGGCTGCTGATCATCTGTGAAGAAGAAGAAGGTACAGTATAGTTTAATCTCTGAAGAAGATGGTATTCAGGCAGAAACATACTCCCAGTCAAAATGACCTGTAATTTTGTCATTTACTCCCAGTCAAAATTACTGTACAAAGAAAAGAGAGGGCATCCAAATGTCCAAATCATGAATCACAACTCTGAAGTTGAATGATGTGAAGTGAATGAACTGTTTGACACTAAGCATGTTGTGTGTTGTACTGTCAGGTTTCAGGCTTCAGTTAATCTGCACTCCATCTAACCATAAGCCATTTTAATAAGCATGCATGTTGTGAGTAATTGAAACAAAATTGCAGTATATAATCTGGTCAAGTTGTACTGTCATAATCTCTGCCATTTTAGTTAACTGAAAACAGTAGTGTAAACAACAATTCTGAAAAACAACAATTTTGCCAGAACAGTAGCTAGGTTCTTCAGTCTGTAGATCAAGTTTGTAATTGAGCTGGTTCTTCAGTCTGTAGTTGAGCTGGTTCTTCAGTCTGTAGTTGAACTTGTATGCATTTTGATTCTGATCAGGATTTCAGAATGAACTCTGAGATCTCTTAATACGAGTACTTGCAATGAAACTTGACAGGAAAGAAACTGAAACTGAACTTACACTATACAAAAACTAAAACTAGATTCAGTACACTAATGTTCACACAAGTTTTAAGAAAAATCAGTACACTCGCTTAAAATTCAGTTTGAAAAATAAATAAACTAATGTTGCATACTCCTTTTAGAACATAAAAATTGTGAACCCTGACTAAATTGTACTCCTTATTGAACGTGGTGTCACTACCCTTTATTTTCTTCCATTTTCACGGTTCAGTTTAAATGACTTCCATTGCAGTGCTTACAATTTTTGCGTCATACAAGTTCTGAATTGATGAAGCAAATAGGGAATAAGTTGTTTTCCCTTGCTGCGGGGCCCGAAATAATCTCCGAAGAACAAGTTTGTGTACTGCTGATCATGTGGTACTACTAGAAAAAAAACCCAAACTAGAGTAAAATGGCTTATGGTTAGAGCAAAGTGTTTAGCTGCCATGGCAGCCTTTCTATAAATGGTGCCATGGCAGCCATTTGTAGAAATGGTGCCATGGCAGCATTTCTTGTTTGTGTATATTCATTTTGTGTGTGTATATTCGTGTTATGGTGTGCTCATCTTTTGTCATTGATGGCAGGAACACATAACTATGGATTTGAACTTGATGCCTCAAGAGGAAGAACAAGAAGCTATTGATTTGAACATGATGCCTCAAGAGGAAGACGATGAAGGTATTAATTTAAATTGGATCCCTGAAGAGGAGGAACCACAAGTGGCAGATAATGGAGCTATGGATTTGAACTTGATGCCTCAAGAGGAAGACGATGAAGCTATGAATTGGATGCCTGAAGAAGATGAAGGGAAAGAGGATGAAGCTCAAGAGGAAGACGATGAAGCTATGAATTGGATACTTCAAGAGAAGAGAAGAGAATTGTCAGATAAGGAGAGTCATGGTGTCTACTTCGCCTTGCTGGTAATCGAGCTTAGAGATGGGTCTGTTCAACCAGACGACAAGCTTCTAGTCTCAAACCTGTTGGACATAAGTGTGCGATCTGTTGAAGGAATCTGGGAAGACGCCAAAAAGCAAATTTCCCGATGGCAAAGAAGTATATGTCTCAAGCAAGAAGCCAGGAAGATCTGGCCGAAAGAGAAAGGAGCTGGATCTAGCGAGGACCTCAGCAATCCCATTGAATAAAAGAAGGACAATTCGATCTCCGGCATGGTCTCTAGGTGTGGCTCGATCGACCCTACATAAGAGGTTCCAGTTGAATGAGCTCAACCGCATCACAAGCACTGTGAAGCCTCATCTCAAGCCAGAGAACAAGCTTGCGAGACTGAAATTTTGTATGTCCATGCTTGATGACAATTCGATCTCAACTTCTCGGGCTATGTTCAAACCAATGACCAACATGGTTCACATTGATGAAAAGTGGTTTGACATGATGAGACTGAAGAATAGTTACTATGTACTCCCAGGAGAACCAGAACCCCAGCGCACCCTGTCAAACACTCACATCATTGGGAAGGTGATGTTCCTAACGGCAGTGGCCAAGCCTCGATATAACAATGAGGGGGAGCTAATATTTGATGGGAAGATCGGCATTTGGGCATTCATCGAAGAGACTGAGGCGATGCGGACAAGTGAGAATAGAGCAAAGGGAGCAAAAGTGTTGACATCAGTGAAAGTAACCAGGCCTGTGTGCAGAGATTATCTCATCAATAAGGTTATCCCGACAATTCAAGATAAGTGGCCTAACGATGATGAGGGAGCAACACTATTCATCCAACAGGATAACGCGAGGCCTCATGTCCTTCCCAATGATGTAGCTTTTCGAGAAGCTGTGTAACAAACTGATCTTGACATCCAATTGCTACAACAGCCCCCAAATAGCCCCGAGTTCAATTGTTTAGACCTCTGCTTCCATTGCTCTGTCCAGTCTCTAACTGACTGCAGGTCTCCTACAAACATCCAGGAACTAGTACAAGGTGTGGAAGAGGAATTCGAGAACTATGACCCCCACAAGTTGCACAGAAGCTTTATTACATTAGAAGCAGTTATGTTTGAAGTTATGAAAGACAAAGGAGGAAATCAGTTTAAGTTGCCACACTTGCACAAGGATCGTATTCAGAATGCTGGCAGGGAAATAATAAGAGTATATTGCGACAGTCAGGTAGTTGTTGATACCAGGGCCATTATAGAAGAAATGGAAATTGCAATAGGAAAAGAAAATGAAAGGAAAGAATTAGCTATAAAAGAGAAAATAAAGAAAAGTAAAGGGAAGGGAAGGGAAGTAGCAACAGAAGGGAAAATAAAGAAAATGGAAGAGAAGGGAAGTGAAAGAAAGGAAAAAAAGGAAAGGGAAAGTAAGTGTATGTCTTGTGTTTGCCTTGTGAATGCCATGTGTATGTCTTATGCTAGTTGCTGATACCAGGGCCATTGTATAAGAAATGCAATAGAGGGGAGAAAGAAATTACCGGAAGATGAATGGTGTAATCCTTGTGCTCCTTGTGTATGTCTTGTGTAATACTGTGTCAAGAGGGGACAAAGAGGCCCCTATGTTATGTCCT
Source organism: Secale cereale (assembly GCA_902687465.1). NCBI lineage: Eukaryota > Viridiplantae > Streptophyta > Magnoliopsida > Poales > Poaceae > Secale > Secale cereale. The sequence goes on from LR738711.1 coordinate 601,279,394, forward strand.
TGTGTGTGCCTTCTCTAATCCATGTATATCAACTCCTTGTTTGAATTTATTTGAATTTATTGGAAATGTTGGAATTTATTGCAATTTGTTCATCAACTTGAATATGGAGTATTTTCAACCAAAAACTTGAGTATGGCAACATTTTCTGCAAAAAAACATCTTGAGCATGAAGTATTTTCACCAACTTCCAAAGAGTACTCCATGGTGTATATAAGGGGTATTTTCACCAACTTACAGAGAGTATTTGAAAATTTGGTCACTACAAGACCACTACACTACTCCATGTCACTACTGTTCAGAAACAAACTTGGCTGAAAATCCATTCCACTGACTTTTTTTCAGAAACAGAATTCAGAGTGGTTCAAAAAGATCCATTCCACTGACAAAATTCAGTTAACTATTTCAAGCTGAGACTAGTTCACTGAAACCTGTGCACACCATTTAAAATGATTTTCAGTTAAACATTTAAATAAAAAAACTACAGTACATCATGACTCAATAGCTGAGACTAGTTCACTAAAAGAAAAAGAAAATGCACAAGATCAGGACTCAAGCTGAGACTAGTTTCTGATTTACTCATGATTGAAAATGTCAAATTGCTTTGCTTTACAACCAATGAGGAGGCCCACATCAAGGAGTACTTTACTTTTTGTTAATTACCATTACTTTACTCTTTCTTAGTCACAAACAAGCATGTACTGATTTGGAGTACAATGGTCTCGATTTGTTTACATGATGAGAGTAGAAGATAATGAAGCCGAACAAATAATTCAGACAAGAGTAGCTAGCTGCACCGTAAGTGCTAGTGCAGCAGCAACTGCAGTCACAAAGTTTCTATAGTAAGCCCACCGTAGCACCGTCAAAAAAGAACTAAAGTTTCCATAGTCCCCTGCTATGGAAAGCTACACTACAAACCAAATGAAAAAGAATCAACATCATTCACTTGAACTAGTTTCTATCTCATCTTGTTTTACATCTCTCTCTCTCTCCCAATCATGGTCAGATCGAAAGCATCAAGGAGTTTCAGTACTCACATCAATGAGCAAATTGACAGTTTTGACAGTGAATTATGTCTGAATCTTAGTATCAAGTAGTTTCAGTACTCACCTCTGAATCTGAAATCTTGAACATGAGTGGATGGCCTTGAGGTGCTGGACGATGTCGGCCTTGAGGTGCTAGACGATGGTGCCGTAGCTGAACAAGAGTGGACGGCGTCGTCTACCTGCTGGCGACGGCGACATGGGGTGGAAGGCGGCGTCGGCTTGCTGACGAAGGAGCTGCGGCATGGCGGGGCCGCCGGCCAAAGATGACGGGGGAGCGGCGAGGTGGGGCTGCGGAGGGAAGGGATGAGGCAGATGGAAGCTAGCCGGCGAGGAGGTGATCTACGACGCGCAGGGGAACCAGGCGGCGGCAAAAATCGAACCTTGCCGCTTGCTCTGTTTTGGCAGGGGAACGAGTCGGCGGCGTGGGGGGGG
>LR738711.1:601280923-601335586 GCA_902687465.1 Secale cereale
GGCGGCATGGGGGGGAGGAGGAGGTGGCTACGTGGTTCGGCGGAGAGGTGGGTGTGGGAGCAAGGTGGCGTGGTCGGAGGGTCGGAGGCAGCGCCGTCGCCGGTGTGGGGGAGTGACAAAGAGAGCGAGGAAGGAGACAGGGTGGACTGCGGGTTTGGTCGGGAAAGTTCGAAGGACTAAAATGCGAAAAATCCCTTGCGACAAGAATTACGGGACGGAGGGAGTATGTCATATATGACATTATAGAATTTCCCAGGAATTTTTGGAGAATATTTCCTTTGTAAATATTTCAAAAGCTTGAAATATCCAGAAATGGTTTTAGAGGGATTAGCCCATTATTTTGAACATTACCAAGTGTTGAAACTCTTATATATGGACAATATATGTCCTATGAGTCTCCCTGAATTTTGGCAAATATTTTCGAAATACTTAAATAAATTTTCCCTATTAAAGACCATTTCTGGCCTTAAGAAATAGCTTTTACATAAAATAGGAAAATAACTTTTAAAATTATACTTTTGTGGTTTCTGGGAGTCCTATGACTACTAGGTCTCAAATATACTTTTTGAAATAATTTCTCACCCTAAATCAAGCACTTGAAGTGCAAACCTCAATTCAGGGGTTTTTGGAATACTAAATTTTTAAAATACATTTTGGCCCAATTATTTTTATAAGAAAATACTATACTGCTATAAACACTTGGTATGATCATTGGGCAGAAGTTTTAGGTATGGAGATGAATTCTACAGGAGGTAATAGTTGACTTTAATGAGCACAAGAAAAACACATGAGACAAAAAGCTTAATTCAAATAAAGGCCAAATGATGCCAAAAAATTTGCTGGTCCAAATTTCACGCTTCATTGATGCAAATTACATGTTACAAAATGCAGGGTGTGACAGACCTACCCCCCTTACAAGAATCTGGTCCCCGAGATTCCTAAACTAGGTCTTAAAAGAGATGGGGATACTCGGATCTAAGATAGTCTTCACGTTCCCAGGTTGCTTCTACTTCCGTGTGGTTGCTCCACTGGACCTTGAAGTACTTGATGGTGCGGCTTCGCGTCCGTCGTTCTGCTTCATCCAGAATGCGAATGGGCTTCTCGCGGTAGGTCGAATCAGGCTGCAGATCAATGGCTTGGTGATCAACATCCTTGTGGAGATCAGGCTTGTCCGGAACTTGGAGACATTTCCGGAGTTGTAACACGTGGAACACATTGTGCACATCGGATAGCTCAGGTTGTAGTTCCAACTGGTAAGCCACTTCTCCTCATCGTGCAGTGATCTCAAAGGGTCCAATGAACCTTGGTGCGAGCTTCCCCTTGACGTGGAAACGTTTGGTTCCCTTTAGAGGAGTTACCCGCAGGTACACATGGTCCCTGACATGGAAACTCATGTCCCGACGGTGAGTGTCAGCATAGCTCTTCTGCCTTGACTTGGCTGCCTTCAAACGTTCTCTGACTAGTTGGACTTGCTCTTCTGCTTCGCGGAGAATATCCGGTCCAAAGACTAGCCCTTCTCCAGTCTCTGACCAGTTGAGGGGTGTGCCACATCTGCGTCCGTAAAACACCTCAAATGGTGCCATCTCAAGGCTCGACTGATAACTGTTGTTATAGGAGAACTCGGCAAAAGGGAGACAATCTTCCCACTTGGCTCCATATGCCAAGACACAGGCTCGGAGCATGTCTTCGAGAACTTGATTTACTCGTTCTGTCTGACCTCCGGTCTGTGGGTGAAAAGCCGTGCTGAAAGACAATTTCGTTCCCAAGGCTTCTTGGAACTTCTTCCAGAACCTTGAGGTTAACTGGGTTCCTCGATCTGACACAATCTCCTTGGGAACGCCATGTAGGCTTACGATTCTGTCGGTGTAGAGAAATGCCAGCCGGTTGCCATCATAAGTAGTTTTGACAGGAATGAAGTGGGCCACCTTGGTCAAATGGTCGACTATGACCCAGATAGAGTCATGTCCTCTATTTGACCTTAGTAATCCAGTGATGAAGTCCATTCCGACTTTATCCCACTTCCACTCAGGAACCTTGAGTGGTTGCAGCAATCCAGCGGGTCCCTGATATTCAGCCTTGACCCTTTGGCACACATCACACTTTGCAACATAGGTTGCAATCTCTCTTTTCATCCCGTGCCACCAGAATCTTTCCTTCATGTCTTGATACATCTTGGTTCCTCCAGGGTGGATGGAATACGGGATGTCGTGGGCTTCTTGCAGGATCAGGTTCTTCAACTCCATCTTGTTTGGTACGCAGATGCGGCCTTTGTACCAAACAATCCCGTGCTCGTCTTCAGAGAATCCTGGGGCCTTGCCTAGCTTCATCTTCTTCTTGATGCCTTTGATGCTTGCATGCCCATCTTGTGCCTTCTTGACTTCATCCATCAGGGTTGGTCTGACTGCCAAATGATCCAGAAATCCAGGGGTGACCAATTCCAAACTGAATTGTTCGAGTTCCTTAAACAAGGCTGGCTGCTTCTCTTGAATAATGGCATTCAAGGAGCAAGCCTTCCTGCTTAAGGCATCGGGCACCACGTTGGCCTTCCCAGGGTGATATTGAACACTGAGGTCATAGTCTTTGATGAGTTCCAACCATCTCCGCTGCCTCATGTTCAATTCCTTTTGGGTGAAAATGTACTTCAGACTTTAGTGGTCAGTGTATATCTCACACCGTTTCCCTAGGAGGTAATGTTGCCATGTCTTCAAGGCATGAACCACTGCCGCTAACTCGAGATTGTGAGTAGCGTAGTTCTCTTCATGAGGTCGTAGATGCCTGGAGAGGTATGCTATGACTCAGCCTTCTTGCATCAGAACGCTTCCCAATCCTTCGAGAGGCATCACAATATATCACGAACTCCTTGTGAATATCAGGTGTTGCCAGAACTGGGGCGGTGGTCAACCTCTTCTTGAGCTCTTGGAAGCTCTCTTCGCATTTTGGCGTCCACTCGAACTTCTTGTCCTTATTGAGGAGCTGAGTCGTCGGCCGGCCAATGCTAGAGAATCCTTCCACGAATTTGCGGTAATAGCCCGCAAGTCCGAGGAAGCTTCTGACTTCCTTGACGGTCGTTGGAGATTGCCATTGGGTCACAGCTTCGATCTTCGCGGGATCAACTGATAATCCTTCTTCGGTCAAGACATGACCTAAGAATCCAACTTTATGCAGCCAGAACTCACACTTGCTGAATTTGGCGTATAGTTGGTGCTCCCGAAGCTTGTCTAGGACCATCCTCAAATGTTGCTCGTGTTCTTCCTCCGTCTTCGAGAAGACAAGAATGTCATCGATTAAGACAACAACAAACTTGTCCAAGTATTCCATGAAGACTTTATTCATGAGATACATGAAGTAATCTGGGGCATTGGTTAACCCAAAGGACATGACCGTGCACTCGTACAGGCCATATCTGGTTACGAATGCCGTCTTCGGAATATCTTGGGTTCTGATCTTCAGCTGGTAGTACCCAGATCTAAGGTCGATCTTGGAGAATACCTTGGCTCCGCTAAGCTGATCAAACAGGTCTTCAATCTTGGGAAGTGGATACTTGTTCTTGATTGTAACCTCCTTAAGGGAACGGTAGTCAATGCATAAGCGGATGGTACCGTCCCTCTTTGCCACAAACAGAACAGGTGATCCCCAAGGGGAGGCACTTGGGCGGATAAATCCCTTCCTCAACTGCTCTTCCAGTTGCTTCTTTAACTCAGCTAATTCTTCCGTCCCCATTCTATAAGGCTTCTTATAGATGGGTCCTGGCCCAGGCACGAGCTCGATGATGAACTCAATGTCACGGTCAGGGGGCATTCCCGGTAGCTCATCCGGAAAGACATCAGGATACTCGCATACCACCGGTACTTGCTCTAGCCCAACTTCAGACAGACAGTTGACTTGAGCGGCTTGAGCGGAAGAGGAGTTGGAAGCAAACTTGACTTCGACTCCTTGGTCATTGGTCACAGTGACAGTCCGATTGGCACAGTCTAACAAGCCTTGGTGCTTGCTGAGCCAATTCATGCCTAGGATCACATCCAAGCCTTGTGATCTCAGGACGATAAGGTCTGCTAGGAAATCTACACCGTTAATGGTAATACTGACTCCCTTACAGCCTATCTTGGCTCTCATCTCTGCTCCGGGGGTTTGTACCACCATGGGGTTATTCAGGGTCGTAGGGGTCATGCCACTTTTTAATGCAAATCTTTGAGTGACAAATGAATGCGTGGCTTCAGAATCAAACAAGACAGTTGCAGGTGCTGAGTTGACAAGGAACGTACCCAGCACGACGTCCAGGTCTTCCTGGGGTTCTTCAGCAGTGACGTGATTCACACGCCCCTTCCCATGGTTAGGCGGGTTGCGAGGAGCTGGGTTCCTTGGTGGCATCCCGCAGCCTTGTCCTGGGTTCTTCGCATTGGGGCGCGGGGCCTCAGGCTTCTTGTTGGGGCACACCCTTGAGATGTGTCCTGACTGACCACATCCAAAGCAAGTGACTTGGTTTGGATTGTTGATCTTGTTGCCACCACTGTTATTGGGGTTGAAAGCTGGCCTTGGGTTGGCATACTGCTGAGGCTGAAAGTTGGTGCGAGGTGCAGGAGCTCTTGGTTGCTGATAGGTTGGCTTGGCCGGGGCTGACTGCCACGGGCGAGGCTTCTGGTTGCTAGAACTTCCCTTGCTGACCATCTTGCGCTTGCGAGTGTCTTCCAGAGCATGCCGCCTGTCTTCAAGCATGAGTGCTTTGTTCACCAGGTCAGGGAAGGTTGGGCAGTCGCACACGACAAGCGAATACTGCAGAGTCTGATTGAGGCCTTCCATGAAGCGCTCCCTTTTTGCAGCATCAGTGCTGACATCTTCAGGGGCATACCTTGACAGAACACTGAACTTCTGCATGTACTCCTTGACAGTGCCACTTCCTTGCTTCAGGGCTCGGAATTCGCGCTTTTTGATAGCCATGATTCCGAAAGGAATGTGGGCTTTGCGGAATTCTGCCTTGAAGTTGTCCCAAGTGATGTCTTGTCCAGCATGCATGACCTTGAATCCATCCCACCAAGCTCTAGCAGTACCCCGAGGCAGTGGGCTGCATAAGCCACCTTCTCGCGATCTTCAGTGCATCCGACTAGTTCCAGCAAGTCCTCAATGGTGCGGACCTAGTCGTCTGCATCCAGGGGTTCAGCAGTCTCGATGAAAGTTGGCGGTGCATGCTTCTTTAACTCTGCCAACATGGAACGTTCATTGCCATTCCCCGCCGGCCGGCGGTTGTTGGTGACAGCTTGAGCAATCAACTGAAGGGCTGCAGTGTTGGCTTGGCGTTCCTCTCAGAAAGCTTGGAGAAGCTGGGACATGTCCATGTTCGGAGGAGGTGGTGGTGGTGGAGCTTGGTCGTTGGTTTGGTCGTGGCCTGCCTCTGACTGAGCGGATGCTCCGGCTTCAGGCTGCTGGGTAGAGGTACCAGTACGAGTTACAACAGGCATCCTATTGGAGCGGTAAAAGGTCACATGACTTGGAAGAGGGAAAGCAATATAGATGGGTGCCTAGTAAGGGGGTGGGTGTGACACTAATCAAATCATGCAAGGGCCGAAAGGGCCAAACACATCCATTAAAATCCAAACGGGTGATGCAGTCGTTTACACATTCCCGAAGGAAGAATACGACATACATCCAAACACAACAAAAGCAAACACTGGATGGTTTCATAAGAACCATACAAGGACTCGACTACGCATAGGGGTTACACGACCTATCCTACCGTAGAGGTCACGAACTGGCATATCCGAGTTGCGAATGATGCCTAAGCGGCGGAATGCTCGGTCGCGTATTCTGCCTCTTCTGGGTCTTCCTCCTTGTCTTCATCTATCTGGGCCCCCTTGTCGCTTGAGGGTGTGGGGGAGTGTAGGAGTTGGACACGACGGTGCTTTGTCGGTGGTGCAGGGAAAAGCTTGCGATATTCCCTTGCCGTCATCCGGCGTCGTCGAGGTGGTTCTTCATTCTTGGAAGATACATCTCCGGAGGGCCTTCCGCCTTGGTACGCGATAGAGGATTGTCTTGGAGGCGCACCTTCCTTCTTGATCCTATCTGTCTTCTCTTGTGCTCGACGAAGAAGTGCCTTGGTCTTGTGAAGTTCTTCTCGGAGCTTCACCCATTCCGAGGCCAAGTCTTGTGCCAAGCTGTCGGCACATAGACTGAAGTAGGTCTGGAATCGAAGCGGGAGTCCTTCCTTCAATGGAGGGGCTAGTGCGCTGCTTTCATCTTCACCTTCCTTCCGGTAAGGCAAGAAGCGGGTTGTCATCTTGGCTGCCATCTCCGGAAGAAGCTCACGGAGACGGGTTAGTGCCTTAAGTGCAGCAGCCTCGACAGCGAGAGGTAATGTTGCCATCTGGGGTCCCTCGAAGAACCAACTTGTGGGAGGATCGTTTGCCTTCACGATCACTTCCACATGGTACTCCACCTCCGTGTCGCTAACCCAATGCTCAAGGTAGGTGAGGATGGGCGCTCGGTGGAACTGGCACTCCTGGAGGCTATCCTCGAGAAGCAAGGGGAACCCAGTGGTCAGGTGCTCTTCAGGTACATCGGCCATCTACAAAGGTGGAATAGGAGAGGTTAATAAGCTGATGAAATCTTAGGTTGGTAAGGTTTAGCAAAGAAGAAAGGTTCAAAAGGTTTTTGAAAAGGGGTCTCATCTAACTAACGCCCATGCTAACTAAGGCTTCCTACAGTCAGGATGGCTCTGATACCAGCTCTATGGGGACCCCGACTTAGAAGTCGAGATCACCGAATGCACGTGTATAGTCATCCCAGAGATCAATGCTCACTGAACACACAGAAGCTGAATAACAAGAGTCTTACATCCATACATGCCGTCTTACACAAATTAAGGCCATTATGGCCAAGTCTTACATAGATAAAGCCTCAAGGGCTGAATAGCAAATAACTCAAATAGCGGAAGTCTTCGATGATAAGTAGAACCCATGCCATCTGCCTTAACCCTACAGCCATTCTGACTGGGATAGCGTCCTAGTTCGCATGTTCGTCTCCATAGAACTCTTCTTCATATTCCTGTTCCTCCATGCCTGGCCAATTAAATAACCAGTGGCAAGCCAATGAGTACTTTGAATGTACTCGCAAGAAACCCATGATTTGGTTCAAAGTAACAAATGCAATTGAACAATAATGAGCAATCTAGCAACAAGCTAGAATAAATATTCTACCATCATGTATATGCATCAATGACTTCACGTAACCTCGAGAATGGGTTACCGATATCAACATGAATAGGATTCAGCTCAATGAGTCAAGTCTCCACCTGACTCATCACACACACATACTTTCATCGATGTAGTAAAATTCTGGACATAGTTTAAATAGCACCACCCAACTGTCCATGACCGTGGACACGGCTATTCGAATAGTTTTACACTCTGCAGAGGTTGCACACTTTACCCACAAGATCCGGGAAGCTTTCGTGTCACCCACGATCTCGCAGTACCTCAAGTACTCGGGGGAAGAACCTAGTCATTATCTTTCCTTAGACGACACTAACATAGAGTCCACTCGTTGGTACACGGCCCTCGAGTACAAACAATAGATCATGGGACTTGCCCTAATTTCAATGTCACGCGTACCCGAAGGGACCAACGGTGTGTCCGGTGCCCCGTAAAGACAGTCATGGTCGTCTATCCAAGCACGACCCCGTCCCGGGAAAGACCTCAAGTCTTCCCGTCACTAGTAATGCGGGCACCATGCTAGTATCGGCCTAAGTAATCAATAAAGCCCCGTCCCATAAGGGGTAGAGTGGTTGCACATATTTGGTCGGGACGGTAGTCACACATAAATCTAATCCATAATTTCACCCATGCACAAGATCTTTACCCGGCACATCACTTCTTCCTCAAGTGATGACCCAACTCAATATCACCCTCGGGCATTAGGGGCACCCGATGGGTTTTTTGAAAAGAATGCAATCACGTAGGTTTCATGGCACAACATGCATTACTAAGCATCACTACTAACCATTAGCATTTCATCTAGCACATAGCAAGATCATGAGTGAAACATGCATCACGTGGTGGTTCTTAACTAGGTCACCACAGTAACTCTTATCATCATGCATTCGGAAACAAACGAGTTTCGAAGAACACAAGTGTATCATGGTCAAAGGGCTGCTTGCCTGGATTGGCTTGGTCTTCAAAGTCTTCAAATCCTTCCCCTTCTCCTTCTTCAGCAACCTCGTCAAATACGGTCTCTAAACGGTGCAAAATAACAACAGGAAAATAAGACCACAATAAAAACAGAAAAACCAAAGTGCTCAGAAAAATGTCAACTTATTTTTGTTAAATACTAGAGGGAAAACTAAGATGACAAAAATTCTTAGTTGGAGTTTTGGAGTGGCAGAATGGGATCTAAGGATTTTTGAACAGAAGTTTTAATGTTCAAATATGAATTTAAATTTGAACAGAACAGAAAAGGTTCATGGGTAAGTGTGAAAGTGACACCATTAAATAGGTTGGAATTTTACAAGATTTTAGGAGTTGGAATTAATTCATTTGGACAAATATTTATTTCTATGAAATTATTTGAAATATTCACAGAAAAGAAAAAGAGAAAAGGCACTGTGCCACTGGGCCAGAACGGCCACAGTGCACGGCCCAGGGTGAATAGCCCACCGCTCGGGCGCCAGCGCGCGCACGTCAGGGTTTTTAAACCTGACGGGCGGGGCCTGACGGTCAGTGGCAGAGAGAGGAGCGAGAGGGGGGTGAGGATGACAGGCGGGGCCCGCCTGTCATCTTCAACCTCACGGCCAGAGGGGCGGCGAGCTCACCGGCGGCGATTCCGGGCACGGCGGGGCAATCTGAGGGCAGGAATGGGTTCAACAGTGAGTCACGGATGCAGTGGTGCTGGAGTTGGTCGCCGGAGGGGCCAGGTTCGTCGGCGGCGAGGTGGGACGGCGGAGGAGCGTCGGGAGATTGCTGGCTGGCGCGCTCCGGGCTGCAATAGGAGTGGGAGAAGGAGGGGAACGGGTCAGTGCGGTACGGCGGCTCCAGATCGAGCAAGAGTTGGGGCTGAGAGGGGCTGTACCGCGAGATCTCCGGTTGCCCGACGCGGCGGAGCTCCGGTCGATCCCGAGCACTGAGGCGCTCTGAGTGCGAATTGGTGGTGCTAGTGTGCTACTAGGAGTGTGGGGAGGAGATGGGTGCCGTTGGAGAGGCTCGGGGTGTGCTTATATAGCCGAGCCCCTGTCCACCGTGGACTCGTGCGCCGGCGAGGTCACGGGCGAGGCCAGAGGCCGTGCAGGCGCTTGCGTTCGAGTCGGGAAGGTTCATGGGTGAGGTCTACGCCTAGTAGAGGGGAGAGGAGGAGCGGGGAAGGCTCCAAAGGGCGCACGCGTGTGAGGCCAGAGGTTGGAGCTCGCGGGCGGCCAGCGCGCGTGCGAGGGCGGCCATTGGAGGGAGAAGGAGGAGGGGGACAGCGCCGAGGGAGGTCGCAGACATCGAGGCGCGTCGGTAGGCGTGAGGGGGGAGCACGAGGTGGTCGGAGGCGAGCGATTGTGCGAAGCTACAGTGCGGGTGCGCACTGTAGCGCGCTCTGGAGCGTGCTAATTGCATGCCATGGCATGCCATTGGCTCCCTGGGCGTGTCCGCCGTGTCTGGGGGGTCCAGCACGAAGTAATCAACCCAGCTGTGTCTTTGGATGCTCTGGATGATCAGTGAGAGAGGAGTGAAGCTGGTAAATGGGTAGAAATGGGCTATCCAGCAAGGTGAATTGGGGTTTTCACCCATCAATCATGGAGCTGTGGACATGGGGGAGTTACTGGAGGTAGAATGTAACTAGATGAAGCTGTGGTAGAAAGTTGAGGCAAAAGTAAATAGTAAAAGAGGTCAAGATGATGGTTTTGGTAAAATGGCAGAAGGTGTTTGATCAAGTTTTGGACAAGCAAATGATCTCCACTAGCCATGACACTTAACAGGATTGAATGCCATATGGAAATAGGGTGTTTCACCAAATTTGGGCTCATTTGAAGAAACTAGTCATTGTAACTTTGGTGAACCCTAGAAATCAACAGAAATGGCTTCATCATGTTTAAGTCAAGCTAATCATCTCCCCTTGATGCACCACTTCGTGTAGTTTCATCATTTGGGGTATTGATCATGCCCACAAGGTTTGAAGCTCCAGGTAAAAAGTTGGTAATGTAAAGTTGTTCAAATTTGAATTTGAACAGAAAGGGTTTTGGGGTATTCAGATCAAGTTGCTCTACTCCAGATCTTGTGCCATTTGGTCTAGATGCCTTATTAGGCCATTCTAGCATGTGCACCAAGTTTGAGAGCATTTGGATAAGTTTGGCAATGTAAAGTTGCTCAAACTTCAGATATGGACAGAATGGTTATGAAGGGTTTTGAGGATGTTATCTTGCTTCCCAAGGCATGGGGCTTGGCAAGATCATCAAATATGTCATATATGCCATTATAGAATTTCCCTGGAATTTTTGGAGAATATTTCCTTTGTAAATATTTCAAAAGCTTGAAATATCGAGAAAGGGTTTTAGAGGGATTAGCCCATTATTTTGAACATTACCAAGTGTTGAAACTCTTATATATGGACAATATATGTCCTATGAGTCTCCCTGAATTTTGGCAAATATTTTTGAAATACTTAATAATTTTTCCCTATTAAAGACCATTTCTGGCCTTAAGAAATACTCACTCCGTTCCTAAATATAAGTCTTTCTAGAGATTCCACCAAGTGACTACATACGGAGCAAAATGAGTGAAGCTACACTCTAAAATATGTCTACATACATCCGTATGTTGCATTCCATTTGAAATGTCTAAAAAGACTTATATTTAGGAACGGAGGAAGTAGCTTTTAAATAAAATAGGAAAAAACCTTTTAAAATTATACTTTTGTGGTTTCTGGGAGTCCTATGACTACTAGGTCTCGATTATACTTTTTGAAATAATTTCTCACCCTAAATCAAGCACTTGCAGTGCAAACCTCAATTCAGGGGTTTTTGGAATACTAAATTTTTAAAATACATTTTGGCCAAATTATTTTTATAAGAAAATACTATACTGCTATAAACACTTGGTATGATCATTGGGCAGAAGTTTTAGGTATGGAGATGAATTCTACAGGAGGTAATAGTAGACTTTAATGAGCACAAGAAAAACACATGAGGCAAAAAGCTTAATTCAAATAAAAGCCAAATGATGCCAAAAAAAATTGCTGGTCCAAATTTCATGCTTCATTGATGCAAATAACATGTTACAAAATGCAGGGTGTGACAGACCTACCCCCCTTACAAGAATCTCGTCCCCGAGATTCCTAAACTAGATCTTAAAAGAGATGGGGATACTCGGATCTAAGATAGTCTTCACGTTCCCAGGTTGCTTCTGCTTCCGTGTGGTTGCTCCACTGGACCTTGAAGTACTTGATGGTGCGGCTTCGCGTCCGTCATTCTGCTTCATCCAGAATGCGAATGGGCTTGTCGCGGTAGGTCAAATCAGGCTGCAGATCAATGGCTTGGTGATCAACATCCTTGTAGAGATCAGGCTTGTCCGGAACTTGGAGACATTTTCGGAGTTGTGACACGTGGAACACATTGTGCACATCGGATAGCTCAGGTGGTAGTTCCAACTGGTAAGCCACTTCTCCTCGTCGTGCAGTGATCTCAAAGGGTCTAATGAACCTTGTTGCGAGCTTCCCCTTGACGTGGAAACGTTTGGTTCCCTTTAGAGGAGTTACCCGCAGGTACACATGGTCCCTGACATGGAAACTCATGTCCCGACGGTGAGTGTCAGCATAGCTCTTCTGCCTTGACTTGGCTGCCTTCAAACGTTCTCTGACTAGTTGGACTTGCTCTTCTGCTTCGCGGAGAATATCCGGTCCAAAGACTAGCCCTTCTCCAGTCTCTGACCAGTTGAGGGCTGTGCGACATCTGCGTCCGTACAACACCTCAAATGGTGCCATCTGAAGGCTCGACTGATAACTGTTGTTATAGGAGAACTCGGCAAAAGGGAGACAATCGTCCCACTTGGTTCCATATGCCAAGACACTGGCTCGGAGCATGTCTTCGAGAATTTGATTTACTCGTTCTGTCTGACCTCCGGTCTGTGGGTGAAAAGCCGTGCTGAAAGACAATTTGGTTCCCAAGGCTTCTTGGAACTTCTTCCAGAACCTTGAGGTGAACTGGGTTCCTCGATCTGACACAATCTCCTTGGGAATGCCATGTAGGCTTACGATTCTGTCGATGTAGAGAGCTGCCAGCCGGTTGCCATCATAAGTAGTTTTGACAGGAATGAAGTGGGCCACCTTGGTCAAATGGTCGACTATGACCCAGATAGAGTCATGTCCTCTATTTGACCTTGGTAATCCAGTGATGAAGTCCATTCCGACTTTATCCCACTTCCACTCAGGAACCTTGAGTGGTTGAAGCAATCCAGCGGGCCCCTGATATTCAGCCTTGACCCTTTGGCACACATCCCACTTTGCAACATAGGTTGCAATCTCTCTTTTCATCCCGTACCACCAGAATCTTTCCTTCAAGTCTTGATACATCTTGGTTCCTCCAGGGTGGATGGAATACGGGGTGTCGTGGGCTTCTTGCAGGATCAGGTTCTTCAACTCCATCTTGTTTGGTACGCAGATGCTGCCTTTGTACCAAACAATCCCGTGCTTGTCTTCAGAGAATCCTGGGGCCTTGCCTAGCTTCATCTTCTTCTTGATGCCTTCGATGCTTGCGTGCCCATCTTGTGCCTTCTTGACTTCATCCATCAGGGTTGGTCTGACTTCCAAATGATCCAGAAATCCAGGGGTGACCAATTCCAAACTGAATTGTTCGAGTTCCTTAAACAAGGATGGCTGCCTCTCTTGAATAATGGCATTCAAGGAGCAAGCCTTCCTGCTTAAGGCATCGGCCACTACGTTAGCCTTCCCAGGGTGATATTGAACACTGAGGTCATAGTCTTTGATGAGTTCCAACAATCTCCGCTGCCTCATGTTCAATTCCTTTTGGGTGAAAATGTACTTCAGACTTTTGTGGTCTGTGTATATCTCACACCGTTTCCCTAGGAGGTAATGCCGCCATGTCTTCAAGGCATGAACGACTGCCGCTAACTCATGATCATGAGTAGCGTAGTTCTCTTCATGAGGTCGTAGCTGCGTGGAGAGGTATGCTATGACTCGGCCTTCTTGCATCAGAACGCTTCCCAATCCGGTTCGAGAGGCATCACAATATATCACGAACTCCTTGTGAATATCACGTGTTGCCAGAACTGGGGCGGTGGTCAACCTCTTCTTGAGCTCTTGGAAGCTCTCTTCGCATTTTGGCGTCCACTCGAACTTCTTGTCCTTCTTGAGGAGCTGAGTCATCGGCTGGGCAATGCTAGAGAATCCTTCCATGAATTTGCGGTAATAGCCCGCAAGTCCGAGGAAGCTTCTGACTTCCTTGACGGTCGTTGGAGATTGCCATTGTGTCACTGCTTCGATCTTTGCGGGATCAACTGATAATCCTTCTTCGGTCAAGACATGACCTAAGAATCCAACTTTATGCAGCCAGAACTCACACTTGCTGAATTTGGCGTATAGTTGGTGCTCCCGAAGCATGTCTAGGACCATCCATAAATGTTGCTCGTGTTCTTCCTCCGTCTTTGAGAAGACAAGAATGTCATCGATGAAGACAACAACAAACTTGTCCAAGTATTCCATGAAGACTTTATTCATGAGATACATGAAGTAAGCTGGGGCATTGGTTAACCCAAAGGACATGATTGTGCACTCGTACAGGCCATATCTGGTTACGAATGCCGTCTTCGGAATATCTTGGGGTCTGATCTTCAGCTGGTAGTACCCAAATCTAAGGTCGATCTTGGAGAATACCTTGGCTCTGCTGAGCTGATCAAACAGGTCTTCAATCTTGGGAAGTGGATACTTGTTCTTGATTGTAACCTCCTTAAGGGAACGGTAGTCAATGCATAAGCGGATGGTACCGTCCCTCTTTGCCACAAACAGAACAGGTGATCCCCAAGGGGAGGCACTTGGGCGGATAAATCCCTTCCTCAGCTGCTCTTCCAGTTGCTTCTTTAACTCAGCTAATTCTTCCGTCCCCATTCTATAAGGCTTCTTATAGATGGGTCCTGGCCCGGGCACGAGCTCGATGATGAACTCAATGTCACGGTCAGGGGGCATTCCCGGTAGCTCATCCGGAAAAACATCAGGATACTCGCATACCACCGGTACTTGCTCTAGCCCAACTTCAGACAGACAATTGACTTGAGCGGCTTGAGCGGAAGAGGAGTTGGAAGCAAACTTGACTTCGACTCCTTGGTCATTGGTCACAGTGACAGTCCGATTGGCACAGTCTAACAAGCCTTGGTGCTTGCTGAGCCAATTCATGCCTAGGATCACATCCAAGCCTTGTGATCTCAGGACAACGAGATCTTCTAGGAAATCTACACCGTTAATGGTAATACTGACTCCCTTACAGCCTATCTTGGCTCTCATCTCTGCTCCGGGGGTTTGTACCACCATGGGGTTATTCAGGGGTGTAGGGGTCATGCCACTTTTTAATGCAAATCTTTGAGTGACAAATGAATGCGTGGCTCCAGAATAAAATAATACAATTGCAGGTGCTGAGTTGACAAGGAACGTACCCAGCACGACGTCCGGGTCTTCCTGGGCTTCTTCAGCAGTGACTTGATTCACATGCCCCTTCCCATAGTTAGGCGGGTTGCGAGGAGCTGGGTTCCTTGGTGGCATCCCGCGTCCTTCTCCTGGGTTCTGCGCATTGGGGCGCGGGGCCTCAGGCTTCTTGTTGGGGCACACCCTTGAGATGTGTCCTGACTGACCACATCCAAAGCAAGTGACTTGGTTTGGATTGTTGATCTTGTTGCCACCACTGTTATTGGGGTTGAAAGCTGGCCTTGGGTTGGCATACTGCTGAGGCTGAAAGTTGGTGCGAGGTGCAGGAGCTCTTGGTTGCTGATAGGTTGGCTTGGCCGGGGCTGACTGCCACGGGCGAGGCTTCTGGTTGCTAGAACTTCCCTTGCTGACCATCTTGCGCTTGCGAGTGTCTTCCAGAGCACGCCGCTTGTCTTCAAGCATGAGTGCTTTGTTCACCAGGTCAGGGAAGGTTGGGCAGTCGCACACGACAAGCGAATACTGCAGAGTCTGATTGAGGCCTTCCGTGAAGTGCTCCCTTTTTGCAGCATCAGTGCTGACATCTTCAGGGGCATACCTTGACAGAACACTGAACTTCTGCATGTACTCCTTGACAGTGCCACTTCCTTGCTTCAGGTCTCGGAATTCGTGCTATTTGATAGCCATGATTCCGGAAGGAATGCGGGCTTTGCAGAATTCTGCCTTGAAGTTGTCCCAAGTGATGTCTTGTCCAGCATGCATGACCTTGATTCCATCCCACCAAGCTCTAGCAGTCCCCTCGAGGCAGTGGGCTGCATAAGCCACCTTCTCGCGGTCTTCGGTGCATCCGACTAGTTCCAACAAGTCCTCAATGGTGCGGACCAAGTCGTCTGCATCCAGGGGTTTAGCAGTCTCGATGAAAGTTGGCGGTGCATGCTTCTTGAACTCTGCCAACGTGGAACGTCCATTGCCATTCCCCGCCGGCTAGCGGTTGTTGGTGACAGCTTGAGCAATCAACTGAAGGGCTGCAGTGTTGGCTTGGCGTTCCTCTCGGAAAGCTTGGAGAAGCTGAGCCATGTCCATGTTCAGAGGAGTTGGTGGTGGTGGAGCGTGGTCGTTGGTTTGGTCGTGGCCTGCCTCTGACTGAGCGGATGATGCGGCTTCAAGCTGCTGGGTAGAGGTACCAGTACGAGTTACAATAGGCATCCTGTTGGAGCGGTAAAAGGTCTCATGACTTGGAAGAGGGAAAGCAATATAGATGGGTGCCTAGTAAGGGGGTGGGTGTGACACTAATCAAATCATGCAAGGGCCGAAAGGGCCAAACACATCCATTAAAATCCAAACGGGTGATGCAGTCGTTTACACATTCCCGAAGGAAGAATACGACATACATCCAAACACAACAAAAGCAAATACTGGATGGTTTCATATGAACCATACAAGGACTCGCCTGCATAGGGGTTACACGACCTATCCTACGGTAGAGGTCACGAACTGGCATATCCGAGTTGCGAATGATGCCTAAGCGGCGGAATGCTCGGTCGCGTATTCTGGCTCTTCTGGGTCTTCCTCCTTGTCTTCATCTGTCTGGGCCCCCTTGTCGCTTGAGGGTGTGGGGGAGTGGAGGAGTTGGATACGACGGTGCTTTGTCGGTGGTGCAGGGAAAAGCTTGCGATATTCCCTTGCCGTCATCCGGCGTCGCCGAGGGGGTTCTTCATTATTGGAAGATACATCTCCGGAGGGCCTTCCGCCTTGGTATGCAATAGCGGATTGTCCTGGAGGCGCACCTTCCTTATTGATCCTATCTATCTTCTCTTGTGATCGACGAAGAAGTGCCTTGGTCTTGTGAAGTTCTTCTCGGAGCTTCATCAATTCCGAGGCCAAGTCTTGTGCCAAGCTGTCGGCACATAGACTGAAGTAGGTCTGGAATCGAAGCGGGAGTCCTTCCTTCAATGGAGGGGCTAGTGCGATGCTTTCATCTTCACCTTCCTTCCGGTAAGGCAAGAAGCGGGTTGTCATCTTGGCTGCCATCTCCGGAAGAAGCTCGCGGAGACGGGTTAGTGCCTTGAGTGCAGCAGCCTCGACAGCGAGAGGTAATGTTGCCATCTGGGGTCCCTCGAAGAACCAACTTGTGGGAGGATCGTTTGCCTTCACGATCACTTCCACATGGTACTCCACCTCCGTGTCGCTAACCCAATGCTCAAGGTAGGTGAGGATGGGCGCTCGGTGGAACTGGCACTCCTGGAAGCTATCCTCGAGAAGCAAGGGAAACCCAGTGGTCAGGTGCTCTTTAGGTACAACGGCCATGTACAAAGGTGGAATAGGAGAGGTTAATAAGCTGATGAAATCTCAGGATGGTAAGGTTTAGCAAAGAAGAGAGGTTCAGAAGGTTTTTGAAAAGGGGTCTCATCTAACTAACGCCCATGCTAACTAAGGCTTCCTACAGTCAGGATGGCTCTGATACCAGCTCTGTGGGGACCCCGACTTAGAAGTCGAGATCACCGAATGCACGTGTACAGTGATCCCAGAGTTCAATGCTCACTGAACACACAGAAGCTGAATAACAAGAGTCTTACATCCATACATACCGTCTTACACAAATTAAGACCATTATGGCCAAGTCTTACATAGATAAAGCCTCAAGGGCTGAATAGCAAATAACTCAAATAGCGGAAGTCTTCGATGATAAGTAGAACCCATGCCATCTGCCTTGACCCTACAGGCATTCTGACTGGGATAGCGTCCTAGTTCGCATGTTCGTCTCTCCATAGAACTCTTCTTCATATTCCTGTTCCTCCATGCCTGACCAATTAAATAACCAGTGGCAAGCCAATCAGTACTTTGAATGTACTCGCAAGCAACCCATGATTTGGTTCAAAGTAACAAATGCAATTGAACAATAATGAGCAATCTAGCAACAAGCTAGAATAAATATTCTACCATCAAGTATATGCATCAATGACTTCACGTAACCTCGAGAACAGGTTACCGATATCAACATGAATAGGATTCAGCTCAACGAGTCAAGTCACCACCTTGACTCATCACACACACATACTTTCACCGATGTTGTAAAATTCTGGACATAGTTTAAGTAGCACCACCCAGCTGTCCATGACCGTGGACACAGCTATTCGAATAGTTTTACACTCTGCAGAGGTTGCGCACTTTACCCACAAGATCCGGGAAGCTTTCGTGTCACCCACGATCCCGCAGTACCTCAAGTACTCGGGGGAAGCACCCGGTCATTATCTTTCCTTAGACGACACTAACATAGAGTCCACTCGTTGGTACACGGCCCTCGAGTACAAACAATAGATCATGGGACTTGCCCTAATTTCAATGTCACGCGTACCCGAAGGGACCAAAGGTGTGTCCGGTGCCCTGTAAAAACAGTCATGGTCGTCTATCCAAGCACGACCCCGTCCCGGGAAAGACCTCAAGTATTCCCGTCACTAGTAATGCGGGCACCATGCTAGTATCGGCCTAAGTAATCAATAAAGCCCCGTCCCATAAGGGGTAGAGTGGTTGCACATATTTGGTCGGGATGGTAGTCACACATAAATCTAATCCATCATTTCACCCATGCACAAGATCTTTACCCGGCACATCACTTCTTCCTCAAGTGATGACCCAACTCAATATCACCCTCGGGCATTAGGGGCACCCGATGGTTTTTTTGAAAAGAATGCAACCACGAAGGTTTCATGGCACAACATGCATTACTAAGCATCACTACTAACCATTAGCATTTCATCTAGCACATAGCAAGATCATGAGTGAAACATGCATCACGTGGTGGTTCTTAACTAGGTCACCACCGTAACTCTTATCATCATGCATTCGGAAACAAACGGGTTCCGAAGAACACAAGTGTATCATGGTCAAAGGGCTGCTTGCCTGGATTGGATTGGTCTTCAAAGTCTTCAAATCCTTCCCCTTCTCCTTCTTCAGCAACCTCGTCAAATACGGTGTCTAAACGGTGCAAAATAACAACGGGAAAATAAGACCACAATAAAAAACAGAAAAATCAAAGTGCTCAGAAAAATGTCAACTTATTTTTGTTAAATACTAGAGGGAAAACTAAGATGGCAAAAATTCTTAGTTGGAGTATTGGAGTGGCAGAATGGGATCTAAGGATTTTTGAACAGAAGTTTTAATGTTCAAATATGAATTTAAATTTGAACAGAACAGAAAAGGTTCATGGATATGTGTGAAAGTGACACCATTAAATAGGTTGGAATTTTACAAGATTTTAGGAGTTGGAATTAATTCATTTGGACAAATATTTATTTCTGTGAAATTATTTGAAATATTCACAGAAAAGAAAAAGAGAAAAGGCACTGTGCCACTGGGCCAGAACGGCCATAGTGCACGGCCCAGGGCGAATAGCCCACCGCTCGGGCGCCAGCGCGCGCACGTCAGGGTTTTTTAACCTGACGGGCGGGGCCCGGCGGTCAGTGGCAGAGAGAGGAGCGAGACGAGGGTGAGGATGACAGGTGGGGCCCGCCTGTTATCTTCAACCTCACGGCCAGAGGGCGGCGAGCTCACCGGCGGCAATTCCGGGCACGGCGGGGCAATCTGAGGGCAGGAATGGGTTCAGCAGTGAGTCGCGGATGCAGTGGTGCTGGAGTTGGTCGCCGGAGGGGCCAGGTTCATCGGCGGTGAGGTGGGACGGCGGAGGAGCGTCGGGAGGTTGCTGGCTGGCTCGCTCGGGCTGCAATAGGAGTGGGAGAAGGAGGGGAACGGGTCAGTGAGGTACGGCGGCTCCAGATCGAGCAAGAGTTGGGGCTGAGAGGGCCTGTACCGCGAGATCTCCGGTTGCCCGACGCGGCGGATCTCCGGTCGATCCCGAGCACTGAGGCGCTCTGAGGGCGAATGGGTGGTGCTAGGGTGCTACTGGGAGTGTGGGGAGGAGATGGGTGCCATTGGAGAGGCTTGGAGCGTGCTTATATAGCCGAGCCCCGGTCCACCGTGGACTCGTGCGCCGGCGAGGTCACGGGCGAGGCCAGAGGCCGTGCAGGCGCTCGCGTTCGAGTCGGGAAGGTTCATGGGTGAGGTCTACGCCTAGTAGAGGGGAGAGGAGGAGCGGGGAAGGCTCCAGAGGGCGCGCACGTGTGAGGCCAGAGGTTGGAGCTCGCGGGCGGCCAGCGGGCGTGCGAGGGCGGCCACTGGAGGGAGAAGGAGGAGGGGGACAGCGCCGGGGGAGGTCGCAGACGTCGAGGCGCATCGGTATGCGCGAGGGGGAGCACGAGGTGGTCGGAGGCGAGCGATTGGGCGAAGCTACAGTGCGGGTGCGCACTGTAGCGCGCTCTGGAGCGTGCTAATTGCATGCCATGGCATGCCATTGGCTCCCTGGGCGTGTCCGCCGTGTCTGGGGGGTCCAACACGAAGTAATCAACCCAGCTGTGGCTTTGAATGCTCTGGATGATCAGTGAGAGAGGAGTGGAGCTGGTAAATGGGTAGAAATGGGCTGTCCAGCAAGGTGAATTGGGGTTTTCACCCCTCAATCATGGAGTTGTGGACATGGGGGAGTTACTGGAGGTAGAATGTAACTAGATGAAGCTGTGGTAGAAAGTTGAGGCAAAAGTAAATAGTAAAAGAGGTCAAGATGATGGTTTTGGTAAAATGGCAGAAGGTGTTTGATCAAGTTTTGGACAAGCAAATGATCTCCACTAGCCATAACACTTAACAGGATTGAATGCCATATGGAAATAGGGTGTTTCACCAAATTTGGGCTCATTTGAAGAAACTAGCCAATGTTACTTTGGTGAACCCTAGAAATCAACAGAAATGGCTTCATCATGTTTAAGTCAGGCTAATCATCTCCCCTTGATGCACCACTTGGTGTAGTTTCATTATTTGGGGTGTTGATCATGCCCACAAGGTTTGAAGCTCCAGGTAAAAAGTTGGTAATGTAAAGTTGTTCAAATTTGAATTTGAACAGAAAGGGTTTTGGGGTATTCAGATCAAGTTGCTCTACTCCAGATCTTGTGCCATTTGGTCTAGATGCCTTATTAGGCCATTCTAGCATGTGCACCAAGTTTGAGAGCATTTGGATAAGTTTGGCAATGTAAAGTTGCTCAAACTTCAGATATGGACAGAATGGTTATGAAGGGTTTTGAGGATGTTATCTTGCTTCCCAAGGCATGGGGCTTGGCAAGGTCATCAAATATGTCATATATGACATTATAGAACTTCCCTGGAATTTTTGGAGAATATTTCCTTTGTAAATATTTCAAAAGCTTGAAATATCCAGAAAGGGTTTTAGAGGGATTAGCCCATTATTTTGAACATTACCAAGTGTTGAAACTCTTATATATGGACAATATATGTCCTATGAGTCTCCCTGAATTTTGGCAAATATTTTTGAAATACTTAAATAATTTTTCCCTATTAAAGACCATTTCCGGCCTTAAGAAATAGCTTTTAAATAAAATAGGAAGAATAACTTTTAAAATTATACTTTTGTGGTTTCTAGGAGTCCTATGACTACTAGGTCTCAAATATACTTTTTGAAATAATTTCTCACCCTAAATCAAGCACTTGCAGTGCAACCCTCAATTCAGGGGGTTTTGGAATACTAAATTTTTAAAATACATTTTGGCCAAATTATTTTTATAAGAAAATACTATACTGCTATAAACACTTGGTATGATCATTGGGCAGAAGTTTTAGGTATGGAGATGAATTCTACAGGAGGTAATAGTTGACTTTAATGAGCACAAGAAAAACACATGAGGCAAAAAGCTTAATTCAAATAAAAGCCAAATGATGCCAAAAAAATTTGCTGGTCCAAATTTCATGCTTCATCGATGCAAATAACATGTTACAAAATGCAGGGTGTGACAGGCGCGGACCTGCGACTTCCGCCCTCGCGTCACGGCGCACATGCTCCGCCGCGCGATCTTCAAACTATGCCACGGCGACATCGCCGCACACCCGATGGGAGCAGGCGAACATGCGGGCCATGCTCATCGTGGCGCGAGAGCTGTTATGGTGCAGGCTGGCCGAGGGCGGCTGCGACGTGCCGCTAGAACGCGTCGCCGAACTGCTAGATTGCGCTAGTAGGGCGCACCACCTTTCTGCTCCTTGCCCATGCGTCAGGTCGTGGCTGAGGCGGGCGCGAGGTCCCGGCGAGCTTGCGTGCCCCCTGGGACGATGTGGGGCCTGACGACACCAACATGGGTGCTGGCGCCACCCGTCCTACCGCTGCGACTTCATCACAGGCGGGAGCAACCGCTGGCGGCCTCTTGCAAGGGCGCGCCAGAGTGCAACTCAGCAGCCGCCAGGGCCAGGTGCCGCGGCTGGAAGATCAAGGCGTGGAGCACTCAGGTGGTGGCCTCGGTGGGGCAACAGACGATGCCTATGTGCCCCGCATGGTGAACCTGGAGTACGCGTTCGGGGAGGGCCCCAATGCCTTCATCGGACCAGGATGGAACAACGAGACGCTTGAAGCTGGAGATTACCACGAGTCGCCTAGAGACTCCGCCGACCCCTTCAGCGATGACGACGGGGCGCAGCAGGTATCGTAGCAGCAGGCATGCACTAACAATGTGCTGTAGGTGGACCAGACCACGACGATGGTCAGAGACCCATGGGCGGCGGTTTCGCTCCCGGCCGGAGCAGAACGCTAGACGCTATGCATGGAGGGCCTGGAGCCACCGCCCCCCCCCCCGCGCCGCGTGGGGCAAGGCGCTGTACGAAGGTAGGTCCTCTGTCGGGGGAAGCATTGGCGGGATCTCCCCCCCCCCGCCAGAGGGCCCGTGGTCGCCGAGGGCGCCGCTAGCGTCCCCCTTGCACCTTGGTCTCATCCTGGTTTCCGGACGCCAAACGGTGGTCGGGGGCGGTGCAAGGCGGGGCCCTCGTTTGGTGATATGAAGTAAACCTCACGCCTGTGAAGGTCTCTGCTCGTGACACTCTCACGTAATAATGAGTGGGGCTGTACATGCCTCGCAGTCTCCGGAGTGCTGCCCTCAGGCCTCGGGGGCTCCCTCCCACGCCCTAGTGGCAGCACTTAGCTCCGCGCTGGTGGAAGACCAGACGACTAGCTAGGTGCTGCACACGGCTATTTTCTTTCCTCTCCTTTCCTTTGTAACATGGTTCACCGCCTTTCCGAATTGAATTTGAAGTCTTTCTCGTTGCCAAAAGTGGGGGGAATTTTCCATTGATTTCTGCTGGATTTTATCTCTTTCGGGTCATTTTTAAGCTTCGCGCCTCGAGCCCTCCAGCTGAGGAACCAGATGGCTGATCCCGCTAGGCGGATCTCTGTAACCTCGGCAGGACCCCCTCGGGGCAAGAAAATACGCGCCGCAAAATTGCCGCATAGGCGTCCTTCCGCAGTCCACAGGACGCCCCTGGCCACGCTCCCAGGGCGAGGCTGCATGTTGCTCAGGAAGCTCAGGGCCGCGGACCCCTAGTGATCTATCCCAAAGGAAAGGCATTCCAACGGCCTCGCAACCTACACGAGGCCAGGTAGGATCAAGGTGAGTTACAATGACAACCCTGCTCAAAAGACTCGTGGAAGCACGTCCCAGGTTCGGCTTTCAGAAGGGAAAAGAAGAGTAGAACATCACTTTACACACATAGGGGGTCCCCCCATCAAAATGCTCTCATACCCTGCGGGGCCATGTCCTAGTCCTTGCGCGCAGGATCGAAGCGGAGGAGCATGAGCTCATCGGACATGTCGCTCACCATGCCGTCGAAGTCGCTCTCGTGCACACTACCGGCATTGTCGCTGGCATCGTCTTCACCATCGTCAACCACGCCGCCTTCATCTGCCGTGACCACGGCCACATTGTCCTCAGTAGGGAAGGCCCTAACCAGAGCATCCACATTGTCATCCACCCAGTGCACCAGGCTATCTCGAATGGCCCCGGGCACTGGAGCGATGGCGACATCAAAATCAAAGTGGGGATCGATGTTTTGGAGATGACTGAAGACCTGGGAGAACGTGCGCCCGAGGAGACTTCGGCTCTTCTCTTCAACAAGCTCACGGGCCTTCGCGACACGGTCCTCCAAGCGTGTCACGACGTCGGCAAAGAAGGAGAGATGGATGGCATAGTCCTCCGCATGGGGATGAGGGGCGCGCTCATCATAGATGGTGCCCAGCGCCCGGTTGGCCTTCACCCTGAGGTCCTGGAGCATGGGGGCATGCTCGTGCTGCAACAACTGTCGACGACCAGCCTCAACTTTGTTCCACTTCACAAGAACCGCAGCTTCGTCAACTTTCTACTGGAGCAAGGCCAAGTTGGCCCTCATGGAAGTCAGCTCAGCCTGAGAGGGGGATTGGGCCACCATGGCGGCCCTCTCGCGCCGCTCTTCTTCTTCTAGCCTCGTCCTGAGGGCATCGGTCCTCCCATCAGATTCTGCCTGCAGGAGCTTCAGCTTCAAGTTGAACTCGTTGACAAGATCAGCGCGATCGTTCGCCACCCTCCGGTCAGTCTCCTCCTGAACCTTGGTCTCGCGAGCAGAGATGGCATCCTCGGCCAGGGTCACATGGCGCCCCCTCGTCTCTAGTCGCTCTTGCTCGAGGCTGCGCTCTAAGGCTTCCAGCATCAACGCTTCCTCGCAACTCAAGATCTTCTTCTCTTTGGAAGGCGCCCCTTTCATCAACGCGAAGGTGGTCCTACACGCCTCAGCTCGCTGTTCCAGGGATGCATTCAGAGCCTGGAGCTCCTGCCTGCGCTTCTCCGCAACCTCGTGGCGATGGTCAGCCTCCCTGGCCTCCTCCAGGGCTCGGGCGCTGGCCTCACGCAAGGCTGCAAGGGACGCCTGAGCCTTCGCATTGGCACGCTCGTGTTGGAGACGCCCGAGGTTGATGGAATGATGGCCACCTTCAGTCGATGCCATTCGTCCATCAGCCGGAGGCCCACGGTCTCAAGGCAGGCATCAACATCCACAAGCTCTTCCCCAAGTCGATTCAGCGCACTCGTCGCCTCCTGGAGAAGCTCATGATGGACAGTACCCCGCTCGCGCGCAAAATCAAACGCGTGACCAGGTTCGTCCTCGGCACTGGGGATCGTTGATGTAATGCCCAGGATGGAGTTATACCTCCTACGTGTCGAGGCACGACTTAAAGGCATAAATCCATCCTAGAATGATCTCAAGTTCGGTAATCTTTGCACATCTCATGTAAAAGAGGGGATTGTAAACAGAAAATAGTTGGCTTACACTCGCCACGTCACAGAATTACAGTACAAGTCTCAATCATCATGCATTAAGAACATCACAACCCTCTAAGGGCAAAATCCAAATGTCAAAGTACCAAACTTAGATAAATAAACCACAAGCGGATCGAATCCTAGTAAGAGTCTCCACTACTGATCATCCGGGTATCGCACATAGTACCGACTACGCTCCTCGTCGTACTCCCAGTCTAGCTCGGTGCCATCACCTGGATAGCTCACAGCTGGACCTGCATCTGGTGTGTGAAGTAACTGTGAGCT
Source organism: Secale cereale (assembly GCA_902687465.1). NCBI lineage: Eukaryota > Viridiplantae > Streptophyta > Magnoliopsida > Poales > Poaceae > Secale > Secale cereale. The sequence goes on from LR738711.1 coordinate 601,305,982, forward strand.
ACAGAGGACTCAGCAATCCCGTTTCCGGGTAACAAGACTATCTAAGCCTCTGGGAGAGGATAAGGCTGAAGAAAAGAATAAGTGCCTGCAGCAGCAACTAGCAACTAGCTTACGTGAGTGAGAGCGAGAAGAGAAAAGCCTCGGCGAGAAGTGATCACGAAGTGATCCTAGCTACAAGCTCAACAAGCATAACCCCTCCGTGTTCAACTCCCGGATCCCTATTCGGAAATTGATGGTCACGGAACACACGCTGGTAGTGTATTAGTAACATTGTGCCAAGTTATCTACAACCGGAATTAACAAGCTCCCATCTGCCACATAACCGCGGGCACGGCTTTCGAAAGTTCAAACCCTGCAGGGGTGTTCCAACTTGACCCATTACAAGCCCACGATCCACGGAGTCCCAACTCCAAAGTGGGAAGACCCGAGTATCCTCGGAATCCCGTGCTCAAGATATACCGAACTAAGGTAAGGCTAATCCAGCAAATCCTCCCGGCGTGTCGACACCCTGATAGTAGCCGCGCGTATCTAAGTCTCAGGACACGACCGGATGAGTCATCCTACAGGTGTATGCCAGATACCTCAGGTTGCCCCGAGGCGGCCCCGCAGTCTACTCGTTTCGGACCAACACTCATGTGGAGCACTGGCCCGGGGTTGTTGATTAAGAAAGAAGGTTAATTACTCCCTATGCAAGTTTAGTTTGTTATTAGGCAAATAGTACCAATGTTGGGACTTGCTGGAAAAGACTTAGCACTTAGCGGTTTATCGAGGGGGTCTCATACACCCCAACCGTGTTAGGAACGCATAATCAAGGAACATAACACCGGCTTATACGGATCCTAACGGCATGAGTGGAACAAAACACCAAGCAAAAGGCTTAGCCTTCCACCCTTGCCAATATATAGATGATTTTATTTTAAGCATTTATATAGTGTGATATAACCCAACCAAACTTCAACATGAAGCAAGCGTCTTCGATCTTCACCTGCAACTAGCAATGCTATAAGAAGGGTTGAGCGAAGCGTACTTAGCCAAGCAACGGTTTGCATAGGTAGGTTGGTTAGACATGGCAATTGGTTACAAGTAGGAGGCTGACAAGAAGATCATGGGCATCGAGGCAAAACTATAGATCGAGACTACTAGCAATAGGCAAAGATAGTAATGTTATCGGGGTTCGGTCATCTTGCCTGAAGTGAAGTCGTTCGGATCGTAAGAAGGGTCCTCGTGCTCAACCTCGTTGGTAACCTCGTGCTCGTACTCGAACTCAGACTCTGCTTCCGGCTCTAAACAAAACAATCACACCAAGCACCAATCAACAAGATGCAATGCGCACTCGAAAAAGATGAATGCATGATGGATGCACTAAGGATGCACACGGAGCACGTAAAATATCACTCAAGCAAATCACCTCAAAACATGAAAACAATCTGATATTATTAATCTACACAGAAAATCAATCAAGTTTGATATAAGATTCGCTGAAATCAGAGTTACGGGCTAAAAGTTATGCCCGAAACAAGAAATGAGCGAAAGCTGAAAATTACAGCAACATAGCAACTTCGGAGCTCAAAATAATTAAGCTACAGCATTTAAATAACATGGCAAAGGACATGAACATAAACTAGACATATACTACAGCAACTAAGTCCAAAGGTGCACCCCCAACGGAGCCACGGATCAATAGCAATGATCTTGGACATATTGAACTTGACAATAAAATTCTGGCAGCAGAATTTTATTGAAACTTTGGAGCAAAAGATAAACATGCTACAGCCACTCAAATAGACATGTGAGAACATGGATGGAAAGACAACAATATATACTACAAGGAACAATCAAGATCCACTCCAAAACTAACATGCTTTGTCCTAGAGCATCACACGAACATGGCATCAAAACGTTACAGATTTCAGACTTAGTGAAAATCCACTAAGTCCTAAAACAGCAATTTCATCAAGGCATATAAAAGAGCATGTTTAAGTCACCTTGAAACTAATCATGGCAAGTGGTAAGCACCTCATCAAAGAACACATGAAGGTGATCCCGAAACACACAAGCATGCATCATAGAGGTGAACACAACGATTGCAACGAGCTCAACAAGATGGCATTTCATAACAAGTGAAACAACATCACAGCCACATGGCACTTTGCAACGATGATAACAAGGCAAGAATAAATCTAACATGCTACCTAGCACATACAACACGTAGAGCATGGCAAGACGAACACGTGGACATGTCATTTGCATCATTCGGACAAACGAGCTAGAAGATATCACATGGCAAAGGAGGCATAAAAACATCACATAGCAGCAGTTTATATCATGATGCACTCTTGCAACAGCAAAACAAGCACCTAGATGATCTCTAACATGCATGACAACAACAGATGAAACGTAGAGCAAGTCTCCACGAACGTCTGGACATATCATACGCGCGAATCGAAGCAACAGACAAAAAGATATGCATGTTTGAAATATGCATCAGAGATCAAAATAACTGAGACTTAGCAGAAAAACAACCTCCTCGGTCAACGGCGGTCAAACGGGTCCATCGGCAGAGTCAACCGGGCGGTGGTGGTCAACGCGGCGGCCGAAGCGGATCGGGCCTCGCGGAGCGGGCCGGATCCTAGGGTTGGCGGATCGGATCTGGAGGGCCGGCCCGCTAAGCTGCTCGCGCAGGAACCGATCGGGCGGGCTCGGGATCCCCGATCCCTGGCGCCGGCGACGGCTCTCGACGCAGGGGGCGGCGCGGCCCGACGGGAGGTGGCCCGGTGAGGCCTTGGCGGCGGGAGGTGGCTTGGGGGCCGGCGGCCTGAGTAGCACCGGCGGCGGGAGTTGGCGCAGGCCCGGCCGGCGGCAGTGATGCGGCGGGGGATGGCCGGCCGGTGAGGAGGGATACCGGGGCGGCGGTGGTGCCCGGCGTGGAGGCGGCGGTGGCGAGGTGGTGGCCGGCGGCGGCCGGAGGCGGCGCGGCGGCGGGGAAGGCCGAAGGGAGGAGGAGATGGCGGCGGTTGGGCCGGGCAGGCCCCGCCTGGGCCCGGCGGGCCGCGGGACGGAGGTGGGAGGAGGTGCGGTGGACGGGCCAATGGGGAGCGGCCACGTGGCGGCGGAGCTGAGGTGGCGCTCCCCTATTGGTCGGGGTGAGGTGGCTACGCGGCGGCGGACATGTCCGGCCCGGTCGGATGTGTCCGGCGCGGCGCGGAGGGAGGAGGGGATAGGTTTCGTCCGAAAAAATGGACGTGGGGGACGTTTATATCGGCACAAGGAGCTAGGGTTGCCCAAATGGAGTGCGGTTTTCGGCCACCGGATCAGATTTTGATGGCCTAGATGATAGAAGTAGCTAGGAGTGGTTAGAGGGCTGTTGGAGGGGGTGTTTTGGGCCTCAAAGTGGAGGCACTTCGAGCCCATGAGAATAACTGTTGGAGGAGCAAACGGACTTGAAACGCGACGAGATTTGAGAGGCGGGTTGCACACAACAAAACAACAACACACACGACAACCTCGCGACACACCGATAACGTTACACGCCCAAACAACAAAGTAGGCCTATGGGACATCACGGACACGTGAGGGAGCTCCGGAACACGAAACCGACAACGGGAAGAAACGCGACGAACCGGATGCAACCGACAACACAAATGCAATGCGATGCACATGTCTACATGATATGAATGAATGCCACACACGCACACAACAAAACGACGAAACCCGAAAGACAAAGAACCCGGAATGGAAATAGATGAAGCCGGAGATATACTATATACCCAAAAGGGAAAGTATTACATCCGGGGCATTACAAACTCTCCTCTACTACAAAAAGATCTCGTCCCGAGATCTAGGACTGGAAAAAGGAAGGGTACTCGGAACGAAGAAGATCTTCTCGTTCCCAGGTAGCTTCTCGGTCGGTGTGATGTGACCACTTGACTTTCAGAAACTTGATGGACTTGTTGCGGGTCTTGCGTTCGGTTTCTTCGAGAATGGCAACTGGGTGCTCTCGGTAGGACAAGTCTTGTTGAAGATCAATCTCTTCAAACGGAATCATGCGCTCAGGTGCCTTGAAGCATTTGCGAAGTTGAGACACATGGAAGACATCATGAACATTGGCGAAGTTTGAAGGGAGCTCAAGTTGATAGGCTAGATCGCCTCTTTTGCCAAGAATTTTGAAAGGCCCGACGTATCTAGGAGCAAGCTTCCTTTGATACCGAATCTTTGGGTGCCTTTCATCGGAGAAACTCGGAGATAGACATGATCATCGATGTTGAATGCCAAATCACGATGCTTGTCGTCATAGTAGCTCTTCTGACGCGACTGAGCGGCCTTGAGATTCTCACGTATGACTTTGCACATTTCTTCGGCTTCTGAGATCAAGTCATTGCCAAGAAGTTGGCGTTCGCCTGTTTCAGACCAGTTGAGAGGGGTACGGCACTTTCTGCCATAGAGAATTTCAAATGGTGCTTTGCCTGCACTTACTTGAAAGCTGTTGTTGTAAGAGAACTCGGCAAATGGAAGGCAGTCTTCCCATTTCATGCCGAAGGAGATGACATAGGCTCTGAGCATGTCTTCTAGAATCTGATTCACACGCTCGACTTGACCACTAGTCTGAGGGTGAAATGCAGTGCTGAACCTGATCTTAGTGCCCATGGCGGACTGAAAGGAGTCCTAGAACCTTGATGTGAACAAGCTTCCACGGTCTGAGGATATAACTTGAGGAATGCCATGTAGGGACACAATTCTGGAAGTGTACAGCTCTGCCAGTTGAGCTGCATTGATTGATTCTTTGACTGGAAGAAAGTGAGCGACTTTGGTGAGCTTGTCAATCACCAGAAAGATAGCATCATTTCCTCGCTTGGATTTAGGAAAGCCAGTGACGAAGTCCATTTCAATGTGGTCGAACTTCCACTCGGGGATAGGAAGAGGTTGGAGAAGACCGGCTGGACGTTGATGTTCTGCTTTCACTCTTCTGCATACATCACATTCGTTCACGAATTGGGAAATCTCCCTTTTCATGCGTGTCCACCAGTAATACTGCTTGAGGTCTTGATACATCTTTGAACTGCCAGGATGAATGGAAAGGATAGAATCATGAGCTTCTTCCATTATGAGCTTCCTGAGATCACCTTTGGGAACAACGAGTCTGTCCTCGAAGAACAAGGTATCTCTGTCATCAACACGGAAGCACTTGTATTTTGGAGTGCCCTTTGCAATGCCATGTTTCACCTTCCTCACCATGGTATCACTGAGCTGGGCCTCACGGACTTGATCTTCCAAGGTAGGAGCAATTTGGAGATTTGCAAGAAAACCCTGCGGAACAACTTGAAGGTTGAGTTTCCTGAATGCTTCACAAAGCTCAGGCTGGTATGGCTTGATAAGAAGGCTGTTGCAATATGCCTTTCTGCTCAAAGCATCTGCAATCACATTCGCCTTGCCCGGAGTGTATTCAATGCTGGGATTATACTCTTGGATCATTTCAACCCAACGAGTCTGGCGGAGGTTCAGATGCGGCTGTGTGAAGATGTACTTCAAGCTCTTGTGATCAGTGAAGATGTCGACATTTCTGCCCAACAACAGATGTCTCCACGTAATTAGAGCATGTACCACAGCTGCTAGCTCGAGATCATGTGTGGGATAGTTCTTCTCACTTGGCTTGAGCTGCCGAGAAGTATATGCCACAATTCTCTTATCTTGCATAAGCACACCACCAAGACCTTGAAGAGAAGCATCACAGAATACTTCATAGGGCTTGGTTTCATCCGGAGGAGTCAGAACTGGAGCAGAGACAAGCTTATCTTTGAGAGTTTTGAATGCCACTTCACACTCTGGAGACCAAAAGTATTTGACATTCTTCTGAAGCAAGTTGGAGAGAGGCTTGGCAATCTTGGAGAAGTTCTCAACGAACCTTCTGCAATAGCTGGCAAGACCCAGAAAACTGCGGAGCTGCTTGACGTTCTAAGGAGCTTCCCAGTTGACAATTGCTTCAACTTTCTCGGGATTAACCGCAATACCGTCAGCTGAGATGATGTGGCCCAGGTACAAAACCTTATCGAGCCAAAACTCGCACTTGGAGAACTTGGCATAGAATTTATGCTCTCGGAGTCGATCAAGAACCAGACGTAAGTGCTTTTCGTGATCTTCTTCATTCTTGGAAAACACCAGAATATCATCCAGATACACAAGCACAAACTCGCCAGTATAGGGGTTGAAGATGTAATGCATCATCCTCAAAAAGGTAGGAGGAGCATTGGCGAGACCAAAGGACATGACGGTATACTCGTATGAACCGTAGCTCGTTCTGAAGGCCGTCTTGGGAATGTCTTCCTCGCGAATGCGAATTTGATGATAACCCATTCGGAGGTCAAGCTTAGAGAACACTTTAGCTCCTTTGAGCTGCTCAAAGAGTTCGTTGATGTTGGGGAGCGGATACTTGTTCTTAATCGTCTTCTTGTTCAATGGCCGGTAGTCAACACAGAGACGCTCCGTGCCATCTTTCTTCTTGACAAACAAGACACCACAGCCCCACGGAGACGTACTAGGTCTGATAAGACCCATACTCTCCTGCTTATCAAGCTGCTTCTTCAATTCCTTCAATTCATCCGGAGAGAGCTTGTACGGACGCCGGCATGCAGGCTCAGTGCCCGGCTCGAGTTCAATGACAAACTCCACCTGACGGTGTGGAGGCATGCCTGGAAGTTCTTCAGGAACGACGTCTTGATATTCGTTCACCACCGGAATTTGAGATATGGCATTAATTTCGCCCTTATCATTAAGAGAGAAAAGCCGGATAGTGTTATCCCTTGAGGCGAAGATAATCACATCTTCATCAGAATGCGTCAACTTGACTTCCTTTTGAGCACAATCAATGTGAGCATCATGCTGAGAAAGCCAATCCATTCCGAGGATGAGGTCGATGTCAGAATTACCAAGAATCACCGGTTTAGCCAGAAAGCGATAATCACCCATGCGAATAGAAACATTCGGAGCAAATATGTTGGAAGACATGCACTTGCCCGGAGAAATTACTTGCAACCTCTGAGGCAGACTTTGGATGTCAACATTATACTTGGATGCAAATGGTTGAGACATGAAAGAGCATGAAGCACCCGAATCAAATAACACTTTAGCTGGAAAAGAGTTAACTGGAAGGTTACCCAAAATGACATCAGAAGAATTCTCCGCTTGTGCTGCATTCATCAGATTGACCCTTGCAGCCTTTGGATCATGCCTGACAATAGCTGAACTCACAGGTGGAGGAGGAGGAAGACGCTTCGGATTAGAACATCTGTTGGCATAGTGACCCTTCTGGCCACACTTGTTGCACACCACTTCAGAGAGAGGACGGAAATGAGAGCCACTTGACTTGGAGCCTTGAGACTGAAACTGCTTCTTCGACTGGTTGCTCGGGTTGGGTGGGTGGGAGAAACCACGACCACTAGAGTTCTTGTTGTTGGAGTTGTTGGAGTTGTTGGAGTTGTTGTATGGAGCTCGAATCACTGGAGGAGGAGGAAGCCAAAATTTATGATGCTTCTAGACCATCTTAGACGATGAGGAAGAGTGAACAGCATCTCGAATTCTCTTCTTAGAAGCCTCCATCTTAAGCTGAGCTGCTTCTTGTTTCAAAGCCATGTTATAGAACTTGTCGAATTCATCGGGCTCGAACAAGGTGAGATCAAGCTGAATTTCATCTTTGAGACCTCCACGGAACTGGTAGATTTTACTCTTGGCATCAGGAATGTCTTGCTTAGCATAGCGAGCGAGGTTTTGAAACTTGACATTATACTGATAGACTGTCATGGAGCCCTGCTTCAGGTTGCGGAATTGCTCACGCATACCATCGATGACACTTGTAGGAATGTGATGCGAGCGGAAATCCTTGCAGAAATTCTCCCAAGAGATCACTTGACCTGGCCTGGAGTCTTTGTACTGCTGCCACCAGTCAGCTGCTTGATCTTTCAGTTGGAAGGCTGCAAACTTCACATAATCATCTTCCTTCACGTTACTGCACTCAAAATGCTTCTTTATATCGGTTAGCCAATCTTCAGCATCGAGAGGGTCGACACAGTAACTGAAAGCTTTAGGATTGTTGGCCAAGAACTGGTTGAGGGTAGCATGGTGCTGCTGGAAGAAGTTGCCTTGGTTCCCTGGAACACCCTGATTAGCTTGCATAGCTTGCATCTGCTGCATCATCTACATCATCAACTGAGTGTTCTGAGCTGTAGTCTGCATAATTGCTCTCCAAGCCTCAGGCGGAGGAGGAGGGGAAGGAGGATGTTCTGGAACCTCTTCCACCTCTGGGTTAGCGTTGGGAACCCTTTTCGGAGCCATCCTGTAAGAGATGACCACGAATCAGCAATTGATTGACAAAAGGTATAAGCTGAATCAATGGAATGAATTGCAACAAGTCTTCACAATAATCATTCGAACAATAAGAACGAATGAAATCATTCGAACAAGAGGAACGAATGAAATTCTCAGTTAAATGATAACATCAATCTTCACGAGAAGCCACATCGGGAACAAAAGGAAAAAAATAAGAAAACAACAAGGTACAGATGGGAACAAACACAAGAGAGGAGTTTCGTTCTAACATCTTTGTGCTGAAAGCATATGAACGCGTTACGAAAAGGTTTTGCAATCCCCGGATCAGCATAGCCAAGGACCCTTTAAGATGCAACTCCTGATAGTAACATCGGTCATATAACCACTTCACTCAATGTAGAACCCCCAACTCACTAACCTGCATTCGTTGGAAGAATGCCTATGATCTACTGGATAAACCCACCTGTAGATTTCCGAAAGATTCCAGTTATGCAATCAGGTGTTGGGGATACACGGGAAGCACCGCGCAATCAACTCTAACCTACATCCAGGTGTATCCATCCTTCAACACATAACCAGTCTTTCTCGGAAACTGTGTACCTCGGACCTTCGAAAAGCATCCACTATAACAAGCTATGGCAATACTCCCGAACTACCTCCCCAGTACTGGGTGATGCCGGGGTTATCTTGCCACTGGCCGTATAGGGGAGATTTTCGATGTCGGCCGTCTTAAGTATTTAGTACTGCCGCGATATGCTTGTGACAACAATACCCCGAAGCTCAACTCCTCGGTAACAGGAGGCATCGAGAAAAATATCCTTGTCACAAGAACATCAAAACAATCCCAGAATACTCGCGGGATTCCTAAAAAAAAATTTGTGCAATTTTTGAAGATAGGAGAGACAAGAGTAGTCGTCAGGAGTCCTCACCAGAGAGAAAGGGGATGAGAAGCAAAGAAATCCTACTCTCCGATATAATATAGGACTCAAAACGTTTTCAGTGTGTGCCTAGACTCGACCGTCAACGATTCGATCAAACAGTGGGGGCTCCTAGGTCGGAGAAGGCTCTGATACCAACTTGTAATGCCCAGGATGGAGTTATACCTCCTACGTGTCGAGGCACGACTTAAAGGCATAAATCCATCCTAGAATGATCTCAAGTTCGGTAATCTTTGCACATCTCATGTAAAAGAGGGGATTGTAAACAGAAAATAGTTGGCTTACACTCGCCACGTCACAGAATTACAGTACAAGTCTCAATCATCATGCATTAAGAACATCACAACCCTCTAAGGGCAAAATCCAAATGTCAAAGTACCAAACTTAGATAAATAAACCACAGGCGGATCGAATCCTAGTAAGAGTCTCCACTACTGATCATCCGGGTATCGCACATAGTACCGACTACGCTCCTCGTCGTACTCCCAGTCTAGCTCGGTGCCATCACCTGGATAGCTCACAGCTGGACCTGCATCTGGTGTGTGAAGTACCTGTGAGCCACAGAGGACTCAGCAATCCCGTTTCCGGGTAACAAGACTATCTAAGCCTCTGGGAGAGGATAAGGCTGAAGAAAAGAATAAGTGCCTGCAGCAGCAACTAGCAACTAGCTTACGTGAGTGAGAGCAAGAAGAGAAAAGCCTCGGCGAGAAGTGATCACGAAGTGATACTAGCTACAAGCTCAACAAGCATAACCCCTCCGTGTTCAACTCCCGAATCCCTATTCGGAAATTGACGGTCACGGAACACACGCTGGTAGTGTATTAGTAACATTGTGCCAAGTTATCTACAACCGGAATTAACAAGCTCCCATCTGCCACATAACCGCGGGCACGACTTTCGAAATTTCAAACCCTGCAGGGGTGTTCCAACTTGACCCATTACAAGCCCATGATCCGCGGAGTCGCAACTCCAAAGTGGGAAGACCCGAGTATCCTCGGAATCCCGTGCTCAAGTTATACCGAACTAAGGTAAGGCTAATCCAGCAAATCCTCCCGGCGTGTCGACACCTTGATAGTAGCCGCGCGTATCTAAGTCTCAGGACACGACCGGATGAGTCATCCTATAGGTGTATGCCAGATACCTCAGGTTGCCCCGAGGCGGCCCCGCAGTCTGCTCGTTTCGGACCAACACTCATGTGGAGCACTGGCCCGGGGTTGTTGATTAAGAAAGAGGGTTAATTACTCCCTATGCAAGTTTAGTTTGTTATTAGGCAAATAGTACCAATGTTGGGACTTGCTGGAAAAGACTTAGCACTTAGCGGTTTATCGAGGGGGTCTCATACACCCCAACCGTGTTAGGAACGCATAATCAAGGAACATAACACCGGCTTATACGGATCCTAACGGCATGAGTGGAACAAAACACCAAGCAAAAGGCTTAGCCTTCCACCCTTGCCAATATATAGATGATTTCATTTTAAGCATTTATATTGTGTGATATAACCCAACCAAACTTCAACATGAAGCAAGCATCTTCGATCTTCACCTACAACTAGCAATGCTATAAGAAGGGCTGAGCGAAGCGTACTTAGCCAAGCAACGGTTTGCATAGGTAGGTTGGTTAGACATGGCAATTGGTTACAAGTAGGAGGCTGACAAGAATATCATGGGCATCGAGGCAAAACTATAGATCGAGACTACTAGCAATAGACAAAGATAGTAATGTTATCGGGGTTCGGTCATCTTGCCCGAAGTGAAGTCGTTCGGATCGTAAGAAGGGTCCTTGTGCTCAACCTCGTTGGTAACCTCGTGCTCGTACTCGAACTCAGACTCTGCTTCCGGCTCTAAACAAAACAATCACACCAAGCACCAATCAACAAGATGCAATGCGCACTCGAAAAAGATGAATGCATGATGGATGCACTAAGGATGCACACGGAGCACGTAAAATATCACTCAAGAAAATCACCTCAAAACATGAAAACAATCTGATATTATTAATCTACACAGAAAATCAATCAAGTTTGATATAAGATTCGCTGAAATCGGAGTTACGGGCTAAAAGTTATGCCCGAAACAAGAAATGAGCGAAAGCTGAAAATTACAGCAACATAGCAACTTCGGAGCTCAAAATAATTAAGCTACAGCATTTAAATAACATGGCAAAGGACATGAACACAAACTAGACATATACTACAGCAACTAAGTCCAAAGGTGCCCCCCAACGGAGCCACGGATCAATAGCAATGATCTTGGACATATTGAACTTGACAATAAAATTCTGGCAGCAGAATTTTATTGAAACTTTGGAGCAAAAGATAAACATGCTACAGCCACTCAAATAGACATGTTAGAACATGGATGGAAATACAACAATATATACTACAATGAACAATCAAGATCCACTCCAAAACTAACATGCTTTGTCCTAGAGCATCACACGAACATGGCATCGGAACATTACAGATTTCAGACTTGGTGAAAATCCACCAAGTCCTAAAACAGCAATTTCATCAAGGTATATAAAAGAGCATGTTTAAGTCACCTTGAAACTAATCATGGCAAGTGGTAAGCACCTCATCAAAGAACACATGAAGGTGATCCCGAAACACACAAGCATGCATCATAGAGGTGAACACAACGATTGCAACGAGCTCAACAAGATGGCATTTCATAACAAGTGAAACAACATCACAGCCACATGGCACTTTGCAATGATGATAACAAGGCAAGAATAAATCTAACATGCTACCTAGCACATACAACACAGTGAGCATGGCAAGACGAACACGTGGACATGTCATTTGCATCATTCGGACAAACGAGCTAGAAGATATCACATGGCAAAGGAGGCATAAAAATATCACATAGCAGCAGTTTATATCATGATGCACTCTTCCAACAGCAAAACAAGCACCTAGATGATCTCTAACATGCATGACAACCACAGATGAAACGTAGAGCAAGTCTCCACGAACGTCTGGACATATCATACGCGCGAATCGGAGCAACAGACAAAAAGATGTGCATGTTTGAAATATGCATCAGAGATCAAAATAACTGGGACTTAGCAGAAAAACAACCTCCTCGGTCAACGGCGGTCAAACGGGTCCACCGGCAGAGTCAACCGGGCGGTGGTGGTCAACGCGGCGGCCGAAGAGGATCGGGCCTCGCGGAGCGGGCCGGATCCTAGGGTTAGCGGATCGGATCTGGAGGGCCGGCCCGCTAAGCTGCTCGCGCAGGAACCGATCGGGCGCGCTCGGGATCCCCGATCCCTGGCGCCGGCGACGGCTCTCGACGCAGGGGGGCGGCGCGGCCCGACGGGAGGTGGCCAGGTGAGGCCTTGGCGGCGGGAGGTGGCTTGGGGGCCGGCGGCCTGAGTAGCACCGGCGGCGGGAGTTGGCGCAGGCCCGGCCGGCGGCAGTGATGCGGCGGGGGATGGCCGGCCGGTGAGGAGGGATACCGGGGCGGCGGTGGTGCCCGGCGTGGAGGCGGCGGTGGCGAGGTGGTGGCCGGCGGCGGCCGGAGGCGGCGCGGCGGCGGGGAAGGCCGAAGGGAGGAGGAGATGGCGGCGGTCGGGCCGGGCGGGCCCCGCCTGGGCCCGGCGGGCCGCGGGACGGAGGTGGGAGGAGGTGCGGTGGACGGGCCAATGGGGAGCGGCCACGTGGCGGCGGAGCTGAGGTGGCGCTCCCCTATTGGTCGGGGTGAGGTGGCTGCGCGGCGGCGGACATGTCCGGCCCGGTCGGATGTGTCCGGCGCGGCGCGGAGGGAGGAGGGGCTAGGTTTCGTCCGAAAAAATGGACGTGGGGGACGTTTATATAGGCACAAGGAGCTCGGGTTGCCCAGATGGAGTGCGGTTTTCGGCCACCGGATCAGATTTTGATGGCCTAGATGATAGAAGTGGCTAGGAGTGGTTAGAGGGCTGTTGGAGGGGGTGTTTTGGGCCTCAAAGTGGAGGCACTTCGAGCCCACGAGAATAACTGTTGGAGGAGCAAACGGACTCGAAACGCGACGAGATTTGAGAGGCGGGTTGCACACAACAAAACAACAACACACACGACAACCTCGCGACACACCGGTAACGTTACACGCCCAAACAACAAAGTAGGCCTACGGGACATCACGGACACGTGAGGGAGCTCCGGAACGCGAAACGGACAACGGGAAGAAACGCGACGAACCAGATGCAACCGACAACACAAATGCAATGCGATGCACATGTCTACATGATATGAATGAATGCCACACACGCACACAACAAAACGACGAAACCCGAAAGACAAAGAACCCGGAATGGAAATAGATGAAGCCGGAGATATACTATATACCCAAAAGGGAAAGTATTACATCCGTGGCATTACAGTTGAAGAAGCTCGAGGGGGCTCGTCCCCTTCCGGTGGGGGGCTTGAGGTCGCCTCCTTTCCAGTCATCTTTTGGGCCTTAGCTAGGGCCCGGAGGGGCAGAGGCTCGTTTCTCGAAGAAGAGGACAGGGCCGAGGTCACCCAGCCGTGGTCAACAACCGTCGGAGGAGCCCTTGGCATGCCTTCTGCACCCTAGGCAGGACCGCGAAGGAGGAACGGCAAGAACACAGGGTCGAGGTGCCAGGCCGGCATATCCACCCCCCTGGCTGGCCTCGTGCCAAAGGCGGCAGGCCAACTGAGGGCGCTCAGGATCAGCGCGGGACTTGGGGAAGCAGGGGGCTGCTCTTTAGAAGATTTCGGCGCCTTAGCAGAAGGGGCCCTGAGGAACCACAGTCAGTAGGAAAAGCAACACTCAAGGAATTACAAAGATAAGGTACTCACACATCTATGGCAATGTACTTCCTCTGCTTTAATGGCCGGAAGGCATCACCGATGCAGCTTGGAGATCCCTTCCTCTTGCGGAGTGCGTCGAAGTTCGGCCGGAGCCGACCGAAGCCCTGGATGCGGTCACCAGCGCCAGGCAAGATCGGGGCGGCTCCTGAGGAGGCGCCCTCAGGAACGCTGGGCCGTGCGGGGCCTCCGGCCCCATGTCGGTGTTCTGGGAACGGGGGTACCCAGACTTGCCTACCTGCGGCCCAGGACGTGGCTCGCCGGGTGGCCTGGAACGGCCCAACATCTTCATCGACCACTCGAGACCCTTGCGAGGGACCAAGCCTCGCGAGGCAGACAACACAAGGCATCCCCTGGGGCGGCCTGACCAGGACGGCTCGTGAGGATCGGAGGTATCGAGGCAAGGGACTCCTCGCGAGGTCCTCGTGACATGAGCAGTGATGACCAAGGCCGGGCAGGCACCAGCGGGCGCAGAGTGCCAGTTTCCCCTTTGGTGCTAACGGAGCAGGTGCAGACGAAGATTCTCGAGGCGTCAGGCAAAGGTTTCCATATCGGTGCAACTAGACCAAGACCAGCAGGACGGCAGGACGGAAGTCATCGCGGAGCCCATGGCGGCGTCACCACCTGAGCCTTTATTAGGCGAATACCACCTTTTGTCAGGATAGCTTGTACTAGCTACCCCCCTTCTAATTTGGCCATTGTCGGATTCCTTCCCGCTCAATATTTGGGAAGAGGGCCCGGGCCACTATAAATTGGAATGGTCACCACCTTGGGAAGGGGGATCATCGAGACCTCTTACACCCACAAGCTCACCCAAGCTCAAGAACGCCTCTCCTCAGGAGGCAGTTCACCCATGTAGTAGTTCTTCCTCAGCCTACAAGGAAATCCACCGCACTACACTGGATTAGGGTACTACACCACAATGGTGGCCCGAACCAGTATAAATCTTGTGTCACTTGTTCTTCGGATCTGACGAGCTAGGCCTAGGGTTGTTGACTAGACGAGCTAGGGCGGAAGGAGAGATCTTCGTGCGCACCCTAGAGTTTGAACCTTAAGTGTTTTGCCGAAACCCTAGATCCGACATTTGGCACGCCAGGTAGGGGTGCACCGGATCTGTTCTTCTGTCGTCCGCACCGTCACCGCCCCACGATTCCGATGGCCGACGACCAGGGGGCTCATGCCAACGGCGACCTGGCCTACGCGGGCGGCACTGCCCAACCACGGAGACATCAACCCCGAGCTCCAGGCTGCCCTAGCACCACCCGGCGTCGCCGGCCGCGGGCGGCGCAGGCCGGCGGTCACCGCCTCACCGTCCCGACACGCGCGCTCCGTGGCGCGCTCTGAAAACCACGCCACGGCAACAACACATTACACCCGACGGGAGCAGGCGAACACGAGGGTTGCGCTCATCATGGCGCGGGAACTGTTACGATGCAGGCTAGCCGAGAGCGGCCGCGACGTGCTTCTAGAATTTGTTGCTGAACTACTGGACTGAGCTTGCAGAGGCACACCACCGTTCTGCTCCTCACCCCTGCCCCAGGTCGCAGGTGGGGCGCTGGTGAGGCCCCGACTGGCGTTGGCGTCCTCTAGAGCGATTGGAAGACCCGGTGACACCAGCAGGCGCACCGGTGCCCTCCTTACGACTGCAGGAACCTCGTCACTAGCAAGACCAGACGCCGGCGGCCCCTCGTGAGGGTACGCCGGGGTTCAACGCAGCGGACGCTAGGGCCAGATGCTACAGCCGGGGGCTCAAGGCGCGGGGCACGCAGGCGGTGCCCTCGGTGGGGCTGTCGATGAAGCCTACGTGCCTCGAATGGTGGACCTGGCGTATGTGTTCGGGGTGGGCCCCAATGCTTTCCACGGGCCGGGATGGAACGGAGAGGCTCATGAAGAAGAAGATTACCATGGGTCACCCGGGGACGCCGTGCACCCCTTTAGCATAGACGACAGAGCACAACAGGTAACACAACAGCAGGCGTACGCTAACAATGGACTACAGGTGAATCAGACCATGGCGATGGTCGAAGACCCGAGAGCGACCGCTCCGCCCTCAACCGGAGTGGAACGCTGGGGGCTACGCGTAGAAGGCCTAGAGCCGCGGCCTCCCCAGCGGCGCGAGGAGGAGGGAAGTATGCGAAAGTAGGTCCTCTGTCGGGGCGAGCCTCGCCAAGTTTCCCCCCGGCAGAGGGCCAGTGGTCGCCGAGGGCGCCGCTGGCGTCACCTTTCTGCCTCCTTGGTCCTGTCTTGGTTTCCGGTCGCCCCAATGGAGGTCGAGGGTGGTGCAAGGCGGGGACCTCGTCTGGCGATATGAAGTAAGGCTCGCGTCTGTGAAGATCTTCGCCCGTGACACTCTCACGTAATAATGAGTGGGGTTGTACACGCCCTGGAGTCTCCAGAGAGCCGCCCTCGGGCCTTGGGGGCTCCCTCCCATGTCCTAGTGGCAGCACTTAGCTCCGCGCTGGTGAAAAGACTGAAGACTAGATAGGAGCCAAACGCGGCTATTTGCTTTCCTCGCCTTCCTTTTTTAATTGGATTCGCCGTGTCTTTTGAATTTAATTTGAAGTCTTGCTCGTTGTCAAAATGGGGGGAGGTTTTCTTTGGTTTCTGCTGGATTTAGCCGCCTCTGGCTGTCTCGAAGATCTTCCACCGGGCCCTCTGGCTGGAAGGCCAATCCCACTTGGCGTACCATCGTAACCTCGGCAGGACCCTCACGGGGCAATAGCATACGCGTCGCAACTCTACCGCATAGGCATCCTGCCGCGGCCAGCGGAACGCCACTGACCCCGTTCCCCGGAGCAGGGCCACGCATTACTCAGGAGGCTCATGGCGCAGACCGCCAGCAATCTACCCCAGGAGGGAGGCAAGCCCACGGCCTCGTGACCCTCACAAAGATAGGTATGATCTGGGTGAGGCACTACCACAACTAAGCTCGAAAGGCTTGAGGACGCACACCCCAGGTTCGGATTCGATCGCCAAACAAAAGGGAACAAAGGGAAATACCAATTTACACACATAGGGGGCTCCCCCCATCAAAATGCTCTCACACCCCCACGGGGCCCTTTGTGAGTTTATGCGTACAGGATCAAGATGGGAGAACCCAAGCTCAACCAGACATATCGCTCGACGAGCCGTCCGAGCCACCTTCATATGCGCCGCCAACGCTGTCGCTGGATACATCTCCATCATCTTCAACTACGCCTCCTTCATCCGCCACGACCACGGCCTCGTCGTCATCGATGGCAAAGGCCTGGACGAGGGCATCCACGTGGTCATCCACCTAGTGCGCCAGGTTGTCTCGGACAGCCCCGGGCACGGGGGCGATGGCAGCGTTGAAGTACAAGTCAGGATCAATGCTGCAGAGGTAGCTGAAAACCCGGGAGAACGTGCAACCCAAGAGGCCCCGGCTTTTCTCCTCAACAAGGCAGCGGGCCCTCACGGCCCGGTTCTCCAGGCGCATCATGATCTCAGTGAAGAAAACAAGATGACCGGCGTAGTCCTCCACGTGGGGGTCGGGGGCATTCTCCTCACAGATAGCTCCCAGCGCCCGGTTCGCCCTCGCCCAAAGAGTCCGCACCATGGGGCCATGCTCGTGCTGCAGCACGATTCTATGACCGGCCACGTCCTCGCTCTGTCGCACAAGGGCCGCGGGCTCATCAACCTGTTGCCGGAGCAAGGCCAACTCTGCCTGGGCGGAGGCCAACTCAGCCTGGGCAGAAGACTGGGCTGCCGCGGCGGCCCTCTCGCGTAGCTCTGCTTCTCTCAGCCTTGTCCTGAGGACAGCAGTCCTCCTGTTGGCGTCCGCTCGCTGGAACTCCAACTTCAAGTTACACCCCTTGGCGAGGTCCGCACGGGCCTCCGCCACCCTCCGGTCGATTTCCTCCTGGACCCTGGACTCGCGAGCAGAGACGGCGTCCTCGGCCAGGGTCACATGACGCTCCCTCTCCTCCAGCCGCTCAAGCTCCAGGCAGCGCTCCGTGGCTTCCAGCATCAGCGCCTCCTCGCGCCTCAAGACCTCCGCTTCCTCGAGGGGAATTCCCCGCATCGACGCCAGGGCAGCCCAGCGCACCAAAGCGTGGTCCTCCAAATCGGCATTCAAGACCTGAAGCTCTAGGAGGTGCCTCTCTGCAGCCTCTCAACGGGCGTCGGCTTCCCGGGCCTCTTCCATGGCTTGGGCACAGGCCTCTCGCAAGGCAGCGAGGGATGCATCTGCCTTTGCACTAGCGCTCTCATGCTGGAGGCGCCCGTGGTTGATGGCCACCCTTAGCCGGCGCCACTCGTCCAGCAGTTGAAGACCCTCAGCCTCAAGACAAGCGTTGGCACCATCAAGCTCTTTCCCAAGCCGGCCCAACGCGTTCAGGACCTCACAGAGAAGCTCGCGGCAGGCGGCTCCACGCCTACGCACTAACTCGAGCAGGAGGCCACGGCCCTCCTTGGCGCCAGGAGCAGTTGAAAAAGTCTGAGGAGACCCGTCTTCCCCCGGAGCCGAAACCGGGGTCTCCTGCCCCAGACGTCTCTTGGGCCTCGGCCGGGGCCCGAAGGGTCTGGGACCCACCGCCTGAAGAAGACGCTAGGGCCGAAGTAGCCCCGATGCATTCAACGACCATGGGGGGAGCCCTTGGCACGCTCCACAGCCCCCAGGCGGGGCCACGGAGAAGGAACGACAAGAACGCGGGGTCGAGGTGCTAGGCTAGCACGCCCGGCCTCGTGGACGGCCTCATAGCCAAGGAGGCGCATCGACAAAGAGCGTCCCGGGCAGGCGAAGAGCTCGGGGCCGCAAGGGCCCGCTCCTCGGTGGGCGTCGTAGCCTTGGCAGGCAGGGTCCTGAGGAATCATGGTCAGGAAGGAAGGCAACACACAAGAAGTTACAAGCTTCAGCAGTCGGGAGGCGGCGCCACCACCATCGGGGGCCCTCCTCCTCTTGCGGATAACTTCGAAGTTTGGTCGGAGCCGGCCGAAGCCCAGGAAACGATCGACAACATCGGCGCAACCAGGGCATCTCTAGGCGAGGCGCCCTCGGAGGCTCCAGCGCCCTCCTCAGGACGATGCGAAGAGGCCACGGGGCTTTGGCCTTAGGAGCATCCGGCGGCACTTGCACTCCAGCCACCCTTTCCGGGCGACTCCCTCAAGCTCCGGAGGGCGGCACTTTAGGAGGTGTCGGCACGGGAGCGGCAGCACCACCAGCACTCGGCAGCGGTTGTCCCCCTGCGTCCACTTCCGGGACGACTGCCTCAACATCATCAAGCGAGGGAGCTACACAGACAGAGTTCTCACGAGACCCAACGTGGCCGGGCGGGCGAAGCCCCCATCCTTCAAAAGAGGGCATCTGCCCTACAAACTCCACCCTATTTGAGAAACAGTACGGAGGCAGCCCTCCGCCAGTAGGCGAGTGATGTCTACACACGCTTCTACTCTTGTAGACTATGTTGGGCCTCCAAGCGCAGAGGTTTGTAGGACAGTAGCAATTTCCCTCAAGTGGATGACCTAAGGTTTATCGAACTCAGGGAAGTAGAGGTTGAAGATGGTCTCTCTCAAGCAACCCTGCAACTAAGATACAAGAAGTCTCTTGTGTCCCCAACACACCTAATACAACTAGGAGTTGTATAGGTGCACTAGTTCGGCGAAGAGATGGTAAAATATGGATGATAGGAGTGGCAAAGCAAAGTAATATAAATATGTAATAAAAAGTGCAGCAAGCAAACAAGTGGTAAACGTGAGCACAAATGGTATTGCAATGGTGGAAACAAGGCCTAGGGTTCTTAATTTCACTAGTGGCAACTCCCAACAACATTAACATAATCGAATCACAAGATATTTCCGATAAAACATGCAAAGGGGACACACTCGAAGGTCATTCCTTCGTGGTCAAGAGAGGACGAGAATTATGTAGGGCTACAAAAGCACACCTCAAAGTTCGTAGTTCTCAATCTAAGGATTTCCCAATGTCACCGCGGCAATCCAAAGAGAGTCCCACAATCACCACAACATATCTAAAGGATAGTCAAAGACAAGCACCAAGAGACTCTCAATCTTCAATCAACACACAAGAGAGGAAATCACTCATGAAAATACTTTTCTAATCCATGTCCAATAGACCGCTGTCACCTTGGTCTCGGGGATTATACTAGATAAAGACAAGTGAGTACATCAATCCAATACATAGAGGAAGGGGAAACACCCTAGATTAACATAGCCTATGATCACAACGAAGATCACATCATGGGAGAGAGAATTGACCACATAGCTACTGGTAAGAACCTCAGCCCCGAGGGGGAACTACTCCCGCATCATGGAGGGAGGAAGCAACGTCGATGGAGATTAATCCGGGGGCACTTCCCCGTCCCGGCAGGGTGCCGGCGCAGGAATTCTGGTCCCCCGAAGCTTGATGGCGATGGCGGCGGAGACCGGAATCGCGTCTGGAGAAAAGGGTTCCGGAATCAGGGTTTCCTCGACACGCTTTAAATATATGCCAAAGGGGGCCACCAGAGGGGGTCAGGGGTGCCCAGGCGCCCCCCCGGCGCGGCCCAGGGGGGGCGCGTGGGTAGGCCGCCTGGAGCCCCTGTGGGTCCCCCCCGGCTGTACTTTGGCCGCACGGTAGCTCCTGGAACGCTGATTTTTTATATATTTTTTCTGGATTTTTCCTGGCAGTTCTCGTAACGTAAAAACCTAAAATACAAAAACAGCCGAAAACAGAAACTGGCACTGGGGTGCACTGGGTTAGTAAGTTAGTCCAAATATGATCAAAAGTGTATGGAAGTGTATGAATATCATAGCAATATCACCCAAAAGTGGCATGGATCAAGCAGAAATTATAGATACGTTTTGGACGTATCAACATCCCCAAGCTTAATTCCTGCTCGTCCTCGAGTAGGTAAATGATAACAAGAATAATTTCTGTGGTGACATGCTATTAACCATATAGGACTTTTTCATAGTCATATGACAAAATCTTACTGAGACAATGATTCTAAAGTAATTAAGTTGCCTCATGATAAAATCACAAATGATTGAAAGTTTTACAATATGAAACTGAAACATCAAAAAAATTGTAATGAACATGATGTGCAAATATGATCAAGTATTATCTAGCTTGCCCCCTTTAGTGATGCAAAATATAAATGCAAGGGCACCTTCAAGGTTTAAGTGATGACTAGATACAATCATTTCAGAATAAACGATATCACAATCATGCAAAAGACAATGCTACTTTGGGACAATGCACATTACACTCAGAATGACAATCATGCTCTCAGTAGTTGGTGCTTGAAGTGCTAGAGATTTTTATTTTGAAACATGGAAGCAATTGTGTCAATGGTAGTAGTACTTCATATGTGTCATGTATAAAACAACCTATAAGTTGCAAGCCTCATGCATCGAATACTAATAGTGCTCGCTCCTTGTCCTAATTAGCTCGGATTCCCATGGGTTGTCATTGCATTGCATATGTTTTAACCAAGTGTCACAAAGGGGTACCTCTATGCCACCTGTACAAAGGTCCAAGGAGATAAATCGCATTTGATTTCTCGTTTTTGATATATCTCAACTTGAGGACATCCATACCGGGACAACATAGAAAATAGATGATGGACTCCTCTTTAATGCATAAGCATATTCTCATGAGAGATTGAGGATTAAGGTCCAAGCTAAAACTTCCACCATGATGCATGGCTTTGGTTGGCGGCCCAATGTTCTTCTCTAACAATATGCATATTAATTCAACCCACGGTAAATCACCCTTACTTCAGACAAGACGAACATGCATAGCAACTCACATGATATTCAACGAAAGTGTGACAGTTGATGGCGTCCCCAGAAACATGGTTACCGCTCAGCAAGCAACTCATAAGAAATAAGATACATAGGCAACATATTCTTTACCACAATAGTTTTTAGGCTACTTTCCCATGAGCTATGTATTGCATGGTTAGTTTGCTTAGTGCAGGTGTAGGTTAGCAAAAGACTGGGAGTGACCAACTAAGAGAGCAATGACGGTCATAATCATGCAGAGCGACAAAGCAATATTGAATCAGGCATGGTAGTTATATCGCTACTCAGAAACAAAAGATCATCAAGGCTTGACAGACTTTCTTTACAGTCTTGAATATGCGTGAGCATACGCCAAGTCAATCAAAATAAATTCTCGAAGGAAGATATTACTAAACCATACCACATCATAGACAAACAAACCAAGTTGGTACTCCAATAACACATCGGGAACCCCCCAACTATCTGAGATTAACCATAAGAAAACCTGAACTACTAAACACCATCATGAAAGTAGCATATTTATCATAGACACATTAACCCATGCAACGGAAGCAAACTCTCTTAATAAGGTGAGCATGATAATTAAAGAGAGTTCAAGCAACCAACTAAATAAAAGCTCTTGAAAAGATAAGCATGAATACTAAGAGCAAAGCACGATAGTAGCTATTTAAAAGACAAAGAACACACACAGCATAGATAGACATGAAAATTCTATGTAATGTTCTAGGTAGAGGTGGAGCGTGTTTCTCTCCCACATAAAGGAATGCTGGGTTCCGACTCGTTATGAAAAACTAAAAAGAAAACTAAAAGCAAGACGCTCCAAGCATAGCACATAACACATGAAGTGATAAAAATATAGCGGAACGAAAGACGAACTGATAATGTTGATGGAGAAGGGATGCACGGGGGGCATCCCCAAGCTTAGACGCTTGAGTCTCCTTGAATATTTCTTGGGGGTGCACGGGGGCATCCCCAAGCTTGAGCGCTTGACACTCCTGAATCTTTTTATCATCTTCCCTCGCACACTTGAAAACTCCCTCCATACATAACTCATCATAATCTGATTAGCGAGGTTAGTACCCTTAATAAAATAATTATACCTTGCTGGAAATAAGGATATTCTTGAAGTTATACTGTTTCTCAAGATTGCCAAAAGGTTTTTGTAAAGAAAAAGCAAGTTCTCAATTTGCAAAGTGAAGGTAAGGCAAAACAGGTCAGAATCTGTGAAAACAGAACAGCAGGCAGTAATTGATCTGTTCGGGATACTTATGCAACTCAAATAAAAAAACTCAGAACTGATGCACGAAAGACAATTATATAGAGAACGCTGTCGAAAAAATTCAGACCAAAAAGATGATCTGTTTATTTTATACGAATTTTTCTATCCAAGGACAGAATCTGTTTCCTGGAGAGCACCTCACAACTTTTGAACTTTCTAGCAATCAGAGGCTATACTTGGCACAAATATGAAAAGTAAAGATACAATGATGATGCTACAGCAGTAAACAACATCAAGACACAACAAAAGCAAAAAATTTATTCATGTGGGCTGCCTCCCAAAAGCGCTTTCTTTTATGCCTTTAAGCTAGGCATAGAACTTTAATGATGCTCTCGTAAGAATAAGAGCTGAAGAACAAAAGAGAGCATCAAGAAGCAAATGCCAAATACATTTAAGCCTAACATGCTTCCTATGCATAGGAATATTGCAATAGAATAAATCATTGAAGCACGAAGCAACTAGCATAGGAAGGCAAAACAAGTATAACTTCAAAATATTCACCATAAAGAGAGGAAACTTCTCATTATTAAGATATTTAGAACCAAGCCTCCCTCTCTCATTATAAATTTCAGTGGCATCATGGATGAACTCAACAATATAAGCATCACATAAAGCATTGTAACCATGATCCACATGCAAAAAGGTACTCTCACTCCCCACATAAGCATAATTTTTCTCATTGGTAATAGTGGGGGTAGGACTATCATAAACAACTTGAACACTATAGATTAGTTGTATATTAGGAGGGTGGTGTTCAACAAGGGAGTAATTCCCTTCATGATTATGACAAGTTTCATAAGGATAATTTCTCCTTATGTCATAGGTACCTTTATAATCACTATAGATTGGAGTTATAACATCATCATGGTAGAGAAGAGCATTATCATTGCTAGCAACTATATTTGTAATCATGTTGTCTTTATTCTTACTAGCAAAAGAATTATCAATTGTCACATCACTAGTGGGTAAAGGATTTGCAATCCTATCATCCCCAAGCTTAGAGCTTCCCATATCTTCACTTCCAGAGTTGGTACCAAAAAGATTTTCAAGATCATAAGCAGCATTATCATCATTTTCCCAATCACAATAAGTAACATGCATATCATAATCAAAATCATCTTCAATAGTACCTACGGATGTATCATCAAGATGATAATTAAGGCAATAAACTTCACCTTCTTCTTTAAACTTACAACTGTTAGGATAAAAGTTGATGGGAGGAATATGCTCAGGCCAGGTTGATACCCATTCTTCTTCCTTCTTGCTCCTCCTCCTCCTCCTCTTCTTTTTCTTCTTCTTCACCTTAGGAGGGGGTGGTTGGAGATGAAGCTTCTCCACATATCCTGGTTTATCATTAGAAACAATAGGGGAAACTTGGGAGAAACTCTCCTTTTTATTAGCAGAAATATAAGAGACATTTTTATACTTTGGTAAAGTTCCCTCCTTTCTAATCTTACTTATGTAATCATTTTCATGGCAATTAACAATAGAGATGGCAATTTTGCAAAGTGTTTTTTATTCCTATGGCATTATCATCCAGCCAAGAAGTCTTTTCTGATAACTCTACACACATAAAAAATAACATAAGCTCATCATAAAGATCAGAGGTGATCATGTCATCACACAACCGGTTAACAGTTATGTTTTGAAAGTCCATGCATTGAAAATTAAAGTGACCCTCTATATGGCAAAGTTCACAAGTAAAAGGATAAAGGTCACACAATTCTCTAGCAATTTCATTTAAATCTTTGACCCAAGTGATTGTTCTTTCATGCTTATGTTGCTTACAATACTTCTCTTCTTCAATCATAGGCCTTTCACAAGGTCTATCCACTCCACAAAAATTAACATGCTTATATAAAACTTCATTTTTAGGAATTGGATCATGCATGTTGCAGTCATCATGAACAATTTCATTTTCTTTGCAAGTCTCTTTAAAAGGTTTATGATGCTTGATCCAATGCTCCTTAGGCATATTAAGATGTGAAGCAAAAGATTTGAGGAAATCAACAAGGAGTTGAGAATCAAGCCCAAACTTAGCACTAAACTTATTAAAACTTGTAGTTTCAACAAAAGACTTAATGCAATCATACTCATAAATTATACCTGACTCTTTACCTTTGTCGATCTCCCAATCTTCAGTATTGCGTTGAATTCTTTCAAGGAGTTCCCATTTAGCATCAATCTTTTTGTTTGTGAAAGAACCCATAGAGGAAGCATCGAGCAAATCTTTATCCTGTCGAGAGAGCCTCGCATAGAAGTTAGTAATAATAATATCTTTGGGGAGCCCATGGTTAGGACATTTTAGCATTAACGTTTTCAGTCTCCCCCAAGCTTGAGCTATGCTCTCTCCATCATGAGGGTAGAAATTATAAACATAATTCCTATTCTTATGGACTTCATGAAGAGGATAAAACTTGGAGTAAAAGAGAGACTGGATCTCTTCCCACTCCAGCAGGTGAGAGTCATTTAGTAGCCTATACCTTTCCAATGCTTTTCTTTTCAGTGACAAGGCAAATAATTTCCTCAAGACAAACTCCCTCGATACACCTGCAAGCTTAAATAATGAACATAGTTGTGACAGATATAGCAAGTGTTCATCGGGATGTCTGTCTCCTGCATAACGATTAGCCAAAACATGATCGATAATACCAGCCGGTATTTTATAGGGCACAATTTCAGTAGGAGGAGGAGCAACCACCACAGGTGTGGGGCGTCCTCCCGCAAGCAACGATCCAACAGCAGGTTTTCCATAAACATAACTAGTGAAATAAAAACAAGAAACAAAAAGATTTAATTGCAAGATCTAAAGATATACCTTCAAGCGCTCACCTCCCCGGCAACGGCGCCAGAAATAGCTTGATGTCTACACACGCTTATACTCTTGTAGACTATGTTGGGCCTCCAAGCGCAGAGGTTTGTAGGACAGTAGCAATTTCCCTCAAGTGGATGACCTAAGGTTTATCGAACTCAGGGAAGTAGAGGTTGAAGATGGTCTCTCTCAAGCAACCCTGCAACTAAGATACAAGAAGTCTCTTGTGTCCCCAACACACCTAATACAACTAGGAGTTGTATAGGTGCACTAGTTCGGCGAAGAGATGGTAAAATATGGATGATAGGAGTGGCAAAGCAAAGTAATATAAATATGTAATAAAAAGTGCAGAAAGCAAACAAGTGGTAAACGTGAGCACAAATGGTATTGCAATGGTGGAAACAAGGCCTAGGGTTCTTACTTTCACTAGTGGCAACTCCCAACAACATTAACATAATCGAATCACAAGATATTTCCGATAAAACATGCAAAGGGGACACACTCGGAGGTCATTCCTTCGTGGTCAAGAGAGGACGAGAATTATGTAGGGCTACAAAAGCACACCTCAAAGTTCGTAGTTCTCAATCTAAGGATTTCCCAATGTCACCGCGGCAATCCAAAGAGAGTCCCACAATCACCACAACATATCTAAAGGATAGTCAAAGACATGCACCAAGAGACTCTCAATCTTCAATCAACACACAAGAGAGGAAATCACTCATGAAAATACTTTTCTAATCCATGTCCAATAGACCGCAGTCACCTTGGTCTCGGGGATTATACTAGATAAAGACAAGTGAGTACATCAATCCAATACATAGAGGAAGGGGAAACACCCTAGATTAACATAGCCTATGATCACAACGAAGATCACATCATGGGAGAGAGAATTGACCACATAGCTACTGGTAAGAACCTCAGCCCCGAGGGGGAACTACTCCCGCATCATGGAGGGAGGAAGCAACGTCGATGGAGATGAATCCGGGGGCACTTCCCCGTCCCGGCAGGGTGCCGGCGCAGGAATTCTGGTCCCCCGAAGCTTGATGGCGATGGCGGCGGAGATCGGAATCGCGTCTGGAGAAAAGGTTTCCGGAATCAGGGTTTCCTCGACACGCTTTAAATATATGCCAAAGGGGGCCACCAGAGGGGGTCAGGGGTGCCCAGGCGCCCCCCGGCGTGGCCTAGGGGGGCCGCGTGGGCAGGCCGCCTGGAGCCCCTGTGGGTCCCCCCCGGCTGTACTTTGGCCACACGGTAGCTCCTGGAACGCTGATTTTTTATATATTTTTTCTGGATTTTTCCTGGCAGTTCTCGTAACGTGAAAACCTAAAATACAAAAACAGCCGAAAACAGAAACTGGCACTGGGGTGCACTGGGTTAGTAAGTTAGTCCAAATATGATCAAAAGTGTATGGAAGTGTATGAATATCATAGCAATATCACCCAAAGGTGGCATGGAGCAAGCAGAAATTAAATATACGTTTTGGACGTATCAGCGAGCTGGTGACGGATCACCCATCAGGACCTTGAGCAACGTGCACCGTGCCTCGCGAGGGAGGGCGGGCGCCTGGAGCCTCATGCGGTCCCCATGACCGGTGAAGGCCCACATCGGCTGAGAGTGGCGCTGGAGCGGCGTGACGCGGCACTGGATGAATTCCCTCGCCACCATGGGCGCCGTCACACCAAGCCTCCACAGCCTGGCGAACTGGAGCCAAACATGAGCCAGCTTCGGATTAACAAGCCTCACGTGGCCCCAGCCCGAGCTCGGAGCGGCCGGGCACCGAGGTGGGAGCAGCAGAGGGCTGCGCACCCTGACATCGACGAACACCCACTAATTCCTGAAGACGCCAAAAATCGTCTCAAGGTCACAGTCTATGCCCGCACTAGTCGTCGCTGCGATGGCTTGGAAGGACACGCATCCAGAGCATTGGAGCGCATCCGTCAGATGCGGTGAGAAGAAGTGGCGGAGCAAGGCCACAGAGGGAGAAATGCCCACCATGGCCTCACAGACAAATGAAAAAAACCAGCAAGGAGGACGATGGACTGAGGGTCAAGATGCAGCGCGCTGATTTGATAGTGCGAAAGCACCGCGTTGAAGAACTCAGAGAAAGGAGGAATCAGACCAGCCCAAAGGGCGTGAAGATTAAGGGGGGCCTCGGTGGCAGACCTGTCAATCGTAGTGCGAGAAGCAGGCCAAGCCGCCATTGCCCCCAACTCGTTGGAATCGGCGGCAAGTGCTGGGCGCACTTTATCCATCATCTCTTCGTTGATCACCACCGACCGCTCAGTGGCGGGCATGAAGACCGGCGGCGAGGGAGCCGAAGCGCGGGGCTCCACTCCCTCTTCTTTCTCTCTGCCAGGGGCCATGGCGGCGGAGGGAGTTGGTGTTGGATCAGTCCAGGGAAGGAGATTCAGAGGAAGAAGAAACTGTCGGGCGCGCCGCTGACAGAGAGCAGGTAACAGTGGCCGTCTAGCCGGGTGAAAATCGAAGCTATATGGGGAAGAGGAGACGCCCACATCCTCTCAATCGCCATGCGTCAGCCAGGGTCACTAGCTTTTGGGGCCCCCGGTGCTCCGCAATTGGCCCTTGGCTTCGCCGCGAAGCAAAGCCCGAGCGCACCTTGGCCCCGGGGGCTACTGTCGGCGTTCTGGGAATGAGGGTACCTAGACTTGCCTGCGTGCGGCCCAGGGCGTGGCTCACCGGGCGGCCTGGTACGGCCCAGCATCTTCATCGACCACTCAAGACCCTCGCGAGGCGGATGACATAGGGCATCCCCTGGGGCGGCCTCACCAGGCCGGCTCATGAAGATCGGAGATATCGAGGCGA
The DNA here is from genome assembly GCA_902687465.1 of Secale cereale. Classification (NCBI taxonomy): domain Eukaryota; kingdom Viridiplantae; phylum Streptophyta; class Magnoliopsida; order Poales; family Poaceae; genus Secale; species Secale cereale. The sequence continues at coordinate 601,334,724 of LR738711.1, forward strand.
GGGACTCATCGCGAGGTCCTCATGACGTTAGCTGTGACGACCAACACCAGGCGGGCGCCAGCGAGCGCTGAGTGCCAGTTTCCCCTTTGGTGCTAAAGGAGCAGGTGCAGACAAAGAGTCCCGAGACGTCAGGCAAAGGTTTCCATATCGGTGCAATGAGACCAAGACTAGTAGGACGGCAGGACAGAGGTCATCGCAGAGCCCACGGCGGCGTCACCACCAGAGCCTTTGGCAGGCAGAGACCACCTTTAGTCAGGATAGCTTGTACTAGCTGTCCCCCTTCAAATTTGTTCGTGGTGGGATTCCTTCCCGCTCAATATTTGGCAAGAGGACCCGGGCCACTATAAATAGGACTAGCCACCACCTTAGGAAGGGGGGATCATCGAGACCTCTTACACCCACAAGCTCACTCGAGCTCAAGAACACCTCTCCTCAAGAGGCAGTTCACCCATGTACTAGTTCTTCCTCAGCCTACAAGCCAATCCACCACACCACCCTGGATTAGGGTATTACACCATAACGGTGGCCCGAACCCGTATAAATCTTGTGTCCCTTGTTCTTCGGATCTGACGAGCTAGGCCTAGGGTTGTTGAGTAGACGAGCTAGGGCGGAAGGAGAGATCTTCGTGCGCACCCCAGAGTTTCAACTTTTAGGGTTTTGCCGAAACCCTAGAACCGACACCCCCACCTCAGGGCGACTCGCTGGGGCCTCGGGGGCTTTGGCCTCGGGAGCACCAGGCTGCACCGACCCCTCAGCCGTTCCCTCTGGGCGGCTCTCCCGAGCCCCAGGGGACGGCGCTTCAGGAGCACCTGGGGACGCCGACGCTGAAGCAGCCGCGCCACCAGCACTCGGCGGAGATCGCC